>JBBGZY010000306.1:8392500-8520000 GCA_037952925.1 Lithobates clamitans | reverse complement strand
AGGACATGATTGATGTTTTGGGTAGAATCTAAATGTCCTTTTTGAAACCCCAAAACATCGATCATGTCCTTCATTTCCTGTTTTGCTGACCCCATTCTGGGCCTTCTCTTTATTTTTTTGGCTGAACATATATGGCTGTTTAACATAATTTAAAAAAGGAGGGCTGTTTCTAGAAAATACATAAAAAATCCACAAAAAAAATAAAAATTGATTTTCCTAAAAACCAAAAAAAAATAAAACTTGATTTTAAAAAAACCAAAAAAAAAAAAAAACTTGATTTAAAAAAAAAAAATAAATAAATAAAAAACTTGATTTAAAAAAAAAAAACAAAAAATAAAAAAAACTTGATTTTCCAAAAAACCAAAAAAAAAATAAAACTTGATTTTAAAAAAAACAAAAAAAATAAAAAACTTGATTTTCAAAAAAAAAACAAAAAATAAAAAAAACTTGATTTTCCAAAAAACCAAAAAAAAAATAAAACTTGATTTTAAAAAAAAACAAAAAAAATAAAAAAAAATTGATTTTCCAAAAAACCCAAAAAATAAATAAAACTTGATTTTCAAAAAAAAAAAAAAAACTTGATTTTCAAAAAAAAAAAAAAAAAAAATTGATTTTCCAACAAAAGAAAAAAAAATAAAACTTGATTTAAAAAAACAAAAAAAAAATAAATAAAAAAAAGGATTTTAAAAAACCGAAAAAATAAAAAAAAGGATTAAAAAAAAAAAAAAAAAGCCTGTTTGCGAAAATCAAAAAGCCAAAATTTTTTTTTTGTGGATTATGTAGAAATATTTAAATATAATTATCTTTTTCAAAATTATTAAGATATCATTATATTTTTGTCTATGAACATTTTATACTATAAATGCATAACTGAATGCATAACAACGATTAATAAAAACATCTCCTTATAGGAATTAAATAAATGTGTGGTTTGTTATTTCAATGCTCAGTATCAGTTTGGTTATAATTGTAAAAAAGTTGTTTACAGTGGCAATGGAGCTTATTTAGACATTTAAAATGAAAATACAGTTGGCACTACAACTGCTCGACCATAACCTAGGAGAAAGCCCAAAAGAAAGGCAAGCAATAAATATAATTCCAGATTTCATCAATATTTTGTTTATTTAAAAAAATTAAATATCCTGGCCCATTGCAATGGCCCCCCTACCCATAAAATAATTAACATATTGCTGTCTAACTTGACGGGCACTTTGGGGGGCCAAGCCAGTACGGACAGTATCCAGGCCCGTAAGGTTGTCATCTATAAGTCCGGCCTCAGGCCCAACTGTTCCTATATAATTTAGAGAATGTTTGTGTAAAAAGTTGTGCAGAATGCAGCACGATAAAATGATAAAATTAAGTTTGTATTCCGCCAAATTAATGGATGTTTGAAACAGGCGGAACCGGCTGGCCAGAATTCCAAACGCATTCTCAACCACTCTTCTAGCTCTGGCCAGCCGGAAATTAAAAACCCTCCTCTCCGGGGTGAGGGTTCTTTGGGTGAATGGCCTCATGAGGTGCTTGCTCAGAGCGAAGGCTTCATCGGCAATGAAGACAAAGGGGAGTCCTTCCACGTTATCCGCATCAGGTGGCAATCCCAGGCCACCACTCTGGAGACGCTGGCAGAACTCCGTCTGGGCAAATACTCCTCCATCCGACATCCGGCCATTCTTCCCCACGTCCACATATAAAAATTCATAGTGTGCCGACACCACCGCCATTAAAACAATACTGTGGAACCCCTTATAATTAAAATAGTATAACCCCGAATGGGGTGGTGGCACGATGTGGACATGTTTCCCATCTATAGCCCCTCCACAATTGGGAAAGTCCCAACGGCTGGCAAAATGGGATGCCACAGTCTGCCATTCCTGTGGCGTTGAAGGAAACTGGGGAATCAAACAAGAAAACCAAAATCATTAATTTGGAAACTAACATTGCAAGAAAATTATACAATTAAAAACATTATTCCCCAGCATCAGTATAACATTAAATAATTTAATTCTTCTGGAATAACTAATATGGAAAGGCACACTTATCAGATTGCTCACCCCCTCTGATGGAACATTGATTACATTTTAGGGGTTGTGAAATCCCTAAAAAAGATTAATTTTAGGACACGCAGGAATTTAGGGACTAAAAAGGCTACAAGACTGCAGTTGTCGCACTCTGCAGGTGCAGTTGCTAACCAGCTTACAGTAAATGAGGTAATGTAAAAAGGCATTCATGTTGCAAGGAGTACACAATCACATGCAAGGGCAATTCATGAAAACACTTTGTGGCTTGCATATGATTTGATGATGGAAATCAGCAGAGCTTCTGCTCATTTACTAAAGCACTGGAACAAATGCACTTGTAGAGTGCACATGCATTTTGCAAAGTGCAACATATATTTGCTTTAGACAAATCAACACCACAGAACATTCAAGCAAATTTTTACGAGGGTGGGTGGGGGGGGGGGTTGGGAAATCAAGCTAATTGCTAATTATCAGCACACTATTTGGAGTGAGTTTAGGTGGGGGGGGGGGTGGGAAATCAAGCTAATTTCTAATTATCAGCACACTATTTGGAGTGAGTTTAGGTGGGGGGGGGGGTTGGGAAATCAAGCTAATTGCTAATTATCAGCACACTATTTGGAGTGAGTTTAGGTGGGGGGGGTTGGGAAATCAAGCTAATTGCTAATTATCAGCACACTATTTGGAGTGAGTTTAGGTGGGGGGGTTGGGAAATCAAGCTAATTGCTAATTATCAGCACACTATTTGGAGTGAGTTTAGGTGGGGGGGGGTTGGGAAATCTAGCTAATTGCTAATTATCAGCACACTAAATACACTGAAACAAAATACATTCAAAATGAGTAGACTAGGTGGATATGTTCCCATCATTGCATGCTGGGGAGGTTATTGAAGGAAAATATACATGCATGACAAAAAATAACAGGAAAAAAATCCAGCATGTGTGAGGATAAAAAGGGGACATTCACACTATATTGCAATGATGGTAAGTAGTGTTTGAAGCAAGAAATACATTACATTATCAAAGATTACATAAAAGAACATGTGATGCTAATAAAAGAAAAATATCTTACCTTAATATAGTCCTTCTGCAGGACCTGGATGATGGCAGAACAGGTCTCTGGGATAATGATCCCCAGAGCCTGGGGGGAGATGCCTGTCGAGAACTTGAGGTCCTGCAGGCTTCTCCCTGTCGCCAAGTACCGCAACGTGGCAACTAGCCTCTGCTCCGGAGTGATGGCTTGCCTCATGCAGGTATCCTGCCTGCTGATATAGGGGGTCAGCAAAGCCAACAAACGGTCATAAACGGGGTCCGTCATCCGGAGAAAGTTCCTGAAATCCTCAGAATTATTCTCACGGATCTCACGGAGCAATGGCATGTGACAGAACTGGTCACGCTGGAGCAACCAATTCTTGGTCCATGAACTCCTCCTCGACCTGTTCATGGACTGGTCTTGGTCTGAAGAATAAACTACAGCACCAAACACATACAATGCACGAGCTCGACGACGAGTACGTACAGGTAACATGGTTTCAAAACGGTCGGCTGGTCAGAACGCACTAAACAGAACGCACTGAAGAACATCAAGGCCTGTGAAGAGCGACCTGAAAATCAGGAACGAGCGGACAATAAAACAAAGATTTCTCAATGCCAACTGACCAAACGCACTGAAAAGCAGATACAAACCTCACAAGCACAGACTGAACAACAGTTAAAACGAACTGAAAAATACGAGTCTCACAAGCGTGAATCGTCTCTCACCAAACTTCTAATAACACGAGATAAACACGAGATTAGCAGAAGGAGCCCAAAGGGTGTCGTACGGGCTACTGAACTTCCGTTTTATAGTCTCATCGGACTTGGTGTACGTCACCGCGTACTAGGCTGTCGTACTTTTGTGTGGTCGTGTGTAGGCAAGTCCGTTCGTTAGAAAGTCTGCCGCAAGTCCGCCGAAGGTACGCCGGAAGTATGTCGGACAGGCTGTCGGACTTTTGTAGCTGAAAAGTCCGACCGTGTGTACGCGGCATTATGTTTATTTGTCTTGTCTTTTTTTTTTTTTTTTGCTACTCCGAAAAATCATCCGATCCATGACTCTGATTCGAGGAACGATCCAAACCGTGAGTTCTTTGATCCGTTGCACCCCTAATATTTACCATAACGGAGATGGAAAGGTGAGAATGTATTGCATAACCAGGATTGCTAAAAACAGCTGTATTCATTGGTCCCAAGATGTCTGCGTGTTCCCTCCACACCCCCCAGGAGAGCCCATGATACCCAGTCCACAGGGCTTGCAAGAAGCCATGGTTTTGGACCTGGAGAGAAAGGTATAGGATGAGGCACATGTAGTTGGGTGTTGGGGAATCTCAATAAGTAATCAGCAAGTATTCTAAAAATATACAGTTCTACTGTGCGACCTAAGACTGGTCGAAACTCTGTCAAATTTTAGAATTGTATGGACTCATGTTGCTATATATTAATTTCATTGTATGTTTATTTGATTTGTTTTTAAATTACCTTGTATTGATATTCATATAATGAAATAGAAAGTGATGGTATTATCTCATTAATATAAAGGTGACTGTGCAGTCTAGTGAGGTGATGTGTATAAGTCATATATTTGACTATATGAGAGTTGTAATTATGAGTTGAGATATATCCCAATTATTTGAAAACACAGCAAGCTCTCTCTTCTAGTCGCCTTTATGACGACCTACGAAAGGATGTTGCATAAGGCGTAAATAGCCTACATAAAAGGGAACCCATTTTTGGTCCAATAGATAGAGCAAATTAGCTAAGTCTAGGTGAATATAACTCGCTGGGTGAAATAGACATATATTATTCAATCCCTTGATGTCACTAAATTGGTTGATTACAATATACCTTGAGCTCTTTTAATTAAAGAAAATTATGATTATATATGTAGCTCACTACCCCCATAGGAGCTTCTAGGCAAAAGAGGAAATGTAAAGAAATGTCTCCACAATGAAGATGTCTATGGAGCCATATTAACCCAGAGTGGAGATCGTTATCTAGCTTGCTATGCAGAGCCCAGGGGGTGGCTACACAGCGTGATTTGACGCAGCTAATCACTGTGTCACACGCTCTAAGGTGAGCGCAATCACTTTGGGGGGTCACTGAGGCACATCACGGCTGTTTGTGACACTTGAATTCAGCACGCTGGATGATTTGGACTTTTAATAGTTTCTTTTGGATACGGATGCACATTTATTTTGGATATTGTGGACACTATTATAAGGATCTCAATAACACAGATCATACTAATTGATTTTCAAGGTTCACTGGGCACTTATATGCAAATTTAATTAAAAAAAAAAAAATGTTTACATATTTTTGCATGTCGCACTTTATGTGAGTTATTGCATGTTTTTTAATTTGTCACTGGATTAGATATTTATCATTTGCATAAACATGTATGATTTATTGTTGTTATAATTATATGTATGCACATTGCACTTAAAATTGTTCAAACATATATATATTGTATCTTAGATGGTGTTGTGCACATTGCACGTAGGAAGTATTGTGTATAAATATATATTTTTTGTTTTTTATTTTTAAAAGTGATTTTGGGTATTACCTTTTTTATGATATATAATTAAGCGCAGCGCAAAAAAATGTTTATATATGAGCGCTGTCCTATTTCCTGCAAGCTTTTGGGCTATACTGAATCAAATGTTGGCTTGATTAAGTATAATACAACACTAGGGAGCTCCCTCCTTTAATATCACAGCGCCCCGAGGCCTTGTAAGTTACTCAACAGTCCTTCTTTATCTTCTTTTCTTCTGCTAGCAAACAAGATCATTTTGTAATCCAAAGGGTTAATGACTTCTTATCGAAGTATACTGAAAAGATGAATACCAGGCTCTGGTGCTGTGGCACTTTAACTAACTTTGATGCCAGGGACTCAGTACTAATTCCTCTTGAATCTGCTTGTAGGACTATGGGTCCCAGCAACTCTATCTTGTGTAGATGTGTATATAAAAGTGCATCAAGGAACTGGTGGGCAACAGCCCTCTCACCCAACCAGGACAGAGCTGTCAGAAGACTCCGCTCCAATGTTCAGGGCTCTATCTCCAGCCGACCGGCACTGCTGCACTGCTGCACTGCTCTGCTCCACACTATAAGGCACTCCAGGACTCCCAGATGACTCCAACAGGCTCCTCAGACTCCTTCCCAGTCTCGTCCCACCGTCGGTCCAGCTCTCTGGTGTATCACAGTCCCGCTGCTCGGATCGCTGTTCCGTGGAGGTAGGCCACGCTGTGCTGAAAACCTCACACAGATCCTCCCAGGCTGGCCATGCATGTCCAAGAGGCCTAAGATGGCCGCTGCTCGCCCTTTTATAATCTTCCCACAATGCAGTCTGTTTTCTTAAGATTCATGGGAGTTAATCAGCATTCTGGGTAGGTCAAGTTAATATACAGAGGTAAACAAACAAAGTACTTCCATGTCAGCTTCTGAACAGAAATAGAAAATAAAGATGCAGTCCTTTTATATTTTGGCCGCTAGGTGGCGCCAAATGATAACATATATACAACATCATATTATACATATATTATGACTGCTACATAAAAATACATGTTTGCATAAGACAAATGATAAGAATAATTATTTAATTTTGTACGTTCTGTTTAACACATGTCTGCTTCATGGATAACATCCTATTGCACTGCTATGTTTCTCTCTGCAGCCCTGGGTGGGGGCCCCTCCCTTTGCATCTTTGGCACAGTGGGGAGACGTAAATTATTTGCAGTTCTCCACATTTCATGTTCCGACGGCAGATGCCAGGGTTTTTTTTTTTTTTTTTTTAACAGTAACGTTTTTATTTATTTTCATAGGAGAACATTTTCAGTACAAATCATAAAAGAAGTACAGTTGCAGATATGTAAATATAAAAAATCACAAGGGAGGATTAAACAAAAAAGAAGGGTATTAACAATCTAGAAAAGATAATATCAGATCTTACAATAAAACGCAAGACATCTCAGATCATACCGTGATAGCAAGTATTCGTTCTTCATTGCAGCATTATATTGGTAATAATGTACTCCCCACAGAAATAAAGGCACATTTTCTTAATATTTTTTTGTGGGTATTCCTATTATTTCTTAACCATGTTGGCTATGTGTGAGCCCAGAGGGCTCTTCTAAGGGAGCTCTTCCAGCAATATACATCTATCTAGAGGCACATGCACCCCAAATTTTCTCAAATTTTTTGGGACATTTCCGGCTCATATACGTGAGCTTGTAAAGTGGAAGGGTCTTATCAATGAGTGCTTTCCACTGACCCACCGTTGGAGGGTCTGCCTGCTTCCATTTAATTAGAATGGCTTTCCTCGCATAAAATAGAGCATAGAAAATGAATAGCCTCTTGTGGGTGTTCGTGGTAAGTGTATCGCAAATCCCCAGGAGGAGGACATGAGGTTCCAGTGCCACTGTCAGGTTCCCAATCAGGTTGACGTATTGTACCACCTCCCCCCAAAACTGTTGGAGAAGGGGACATGACCACACCACATGTAGAAAAGTACCCGTATCAGCGTTACATTTTGGGCATCTATCAGAATAAGGATATATTTTAGCAAGCCTTTGAGGTGTATAGTAAGCCTTGTGGAGGAATTTTAATTGGATGTACCTATCCCTGGCAGATATCATCAGAGGGATATATTGTTGAATGCCTTCCTCCCCGTCCTCGTCCGTCAGGGAGGGCACATCTGACTTACACGTATTGAATAGCCTGGACCCCTGGCCATCAACCCCCAGGGACACCCGGAGGTACAGCGAGGAGAGGACATGGTCCACCGTATTGTAAATAAGGAAACGCTCCACCATGTGTGACTGTAGTCGAATCTCCGAAGGGAATTGGGCCTGAATTGCGTGTCTCAGCTGCAGATAGCGGAAAAACATTTTGGTGGGGAGTTGAAAGGTCTGTCACATTTCATCAAATGAAAGAAGTTTGCCCTCTGGCATGATATGCTGTAGGATCTTAATTTCATAGTTTGCCCACACTGCTGGGCCTGGAATCATTAACAAATGTGGCAATTTAGGGTTACCCCATAGTGGCGTATAGGGTGAAAAGTATGTGGCGGATTAATCTTAGCTGTCAACTGTTCCCATACCCTGACGGTTGTACGCATGGGGACCGTCATCGTATCTTGTGCCTTTGGGCCCCTGAATACCAGGTTACTCAAAGCTGAGTATGACCCTAATATGGCTGCCTCTCGGTTAACTGCCGGATTATTCTGTGACTGAACAAACCACCAACGTACCGTCACCAGTACTGCTGCCCAATAATATTGTTTGAAGCACGGCAGTGCCAACCCACCTGCAGATAGGGGAAGCTGCAGACTTGTTCTAGCCACCCTAGGGATCTGACCCGCCCAAATGAAAGAATTCTACGATCTAATTGCTTAAAGAATGATTCAGGTATAGGAACTGGGGTGTTCCTAAACACATATAAAAATTTGGGGAGGAATATCATTTTTAGGAGGTTCGTTCTACCTACCGGTGTCAGGAGGAGGGACTTCCATGTTAGACATCTTTGTGTCAGTTGTTGTAAAATGGGGTATACGTTGTCTGTCAAATAACAAGAAAGGTCTTTCTGTATTTCAATGCCCAGATACCGGAATTTAGTAACCACTTGCAGGGGTATGTGGGGGGGAGGGAGTAAGGATGGCTGGGAGATTGGAAAAAGTATAGATTTGTTCCAATTAATGCGTATTACAGAGAAGGAGCCAAATAGATCTATGGATCTTAAGGTCTCCTCAAGGGAGTTAGAAGCGTCTGGGAGATAAAGAAGGGTGTCGTCCACATATAGGGAAATTTGTTCCCTCAGAGGGCCCACCTCCATTCCCCCTGTAACCACGGAGGACCTAATAAGTATAGCGAGAGGTTCAATAGCCAGGGCAAACAATTCCAGGGATAATGGACATCCCTGTCTCGTGCCCCTGTGTAATTTAAAGGGGGGGGAGAGGGATCCATTGGTTCTGACTCTGGCAGTGGGATCGGCATACATCAGCTTAATCCATGAGATAAATTTAGGCCCGATGTTAAATCTTGCTAATATGTGCCAGAGATATTCCCACTCGACCGAGTCGAATGCCTTTTGGGCGTCTAGAGAGGCCACCACTCCAGGGGAACCCGTGGCCACCGCGTGGGATATATTCGTATACAACCGTTGCAGGTTAATGTCTGTTCCCTTCCCTGGCATGAAACCGGTCTGGTCCCCATGAACCAGGAAAGGATGACTGAGTTGAGCCGGTTCGCTAGAATTTTTGTGATTATCTTAGCGTCAACATTTAGTAGCGAGATAGGCTGGTATAACGCACAGAGCTCGGGGTCCTTACGGGGTTTAGGTATTACTACAATCACAGCCTCCGAAATCAATGGGGGGAGGCATTGACCTTCCAACATAGATACCAGAAGCTCATGAAACTGGGGTGCCAGAGACTCGCTATTTGATTTATAGAATTTGGTCGGTAGACCGTCTGGGCCTGGGGATTTTGCAGATTGCAGTGATGAGATTGCCGTCTGCACTTCCTTAAGGGTAATAGGCGCGTCTAGTTTGCTTTTTTTTTTCCTCTGATAAAACTCTACTTGTCCTAGAAAGTGTTGCAGGGCATCTATGGTGTAGTCTGCCCTAGACGTATATAGGAGTTCATAAAATTGGGCAAATCTTGCATTAATCATTGCAGGATCGGCCAGAGGATGTCCCATATCGTCCTTTATGTTGGCAATGTGTGTTATGGTGGAGCGCTCCCTAGCCAGCCATTCCAGCAGTTTCCCCGACCTCTCCCCCTGTTCAAATATCCTCTGCGACTGTGAGAGCAGGAGCTTGCGAGTCGCAGTTGCTCACAACAACGCTATCTCACGGTGTAGGGCCTGAAGTGTGGCATAGGTCCCAGCATCTTTAGTATTGACATAACTAGACTCCAGGCTCTGAGCCCGTCCCTCCGCTTCCTCCAGTGCAAGCTTATTAGTTTTCCTGACTTTGTTAATAATCATGCGATACTGTCCTCGTGTGTACGCCTTGAAGGCATCCCATAGCATTGGAGGGGGAGCTGTTACTCTGTTCTGTAGCCAGTATGTATTCATCTCTCCCGCCACCTCAGGGGCGACACGCTCATCCGTTATCCAAAAACCCGAAACTCGTCAAAGGCCTGTGCCCACTGGCGAGTCCGTGTTAAGTTGCAAAAGCAGGGGGCGTGGTCAGAAATGCCACATGGTAGGATCTTAACCTCCTGGACACGGGAGAGGATAGGACCACTGGCATAGAACAGATCAATTCTCGAGAATGAGGCGTATGTAGCAGAGTGGCATGTATATTGCCTCTCCCTGGGGTACTGCCATCTCCATATATCAACAAGACCGTATCCCTCCGCCCAGCGCATCAGTGGGGAATCAACAGCCCTATCGTCACCGAGTCTATCCATACTGGGGTCTGGGGGCATGTTAAAGTCTCCAGCCAAAAGTATGGCTGTTGCCGGATATTGAGCCAGTATAGGGGTCAGTTTGTGTAAAATTGTCACAGAGGCTGGGGGTGGAACATATAGGCCCACCACTACCATTTCAACCCTGTCGCACATAGCATGCATGACAACATACCTCCCCTCGGGATCTAGATGGAGATCCAACAATGTGAAGAGCAATGATTTGTGGATCAGGACACTAACTCCCCTGGAGTACATAGAGTACATAGAGTGATAATAAGAACCCACCCAGGGCTTTTTTTTAGAGCCAGTATCCTGCTCCCTGTTAAGTGTGTCTCCTGCAAAATGCATATGTGTGGGTTATATTTTTTAATGTAAGTAAAGACCAAGGAGCGTTTTATCCTGGATTTCAGGCCTCGTACATTCCAAGACATAACATTAAGGGGACTCATTCTATTGCCCTGGGATATGTGCCACAGGATTGATACAACATGGACTCATACAGAGCTCACACAGTAACATAATATACTTAGGGAAACATATATATATATGATTACGCAGTAATCTGAATATCTTGCACTCTCTAATAATAGCAAACTAGGATTGCAGATCTTGTTTTGAGTAAAATACTGATTGTACACTCTGACACAGGTGAAAACCTTATATATGGAAAAGAAAAAGAAAAAGAAAAAAAACACAGCTACAAAATTGAAGCCTAACCTGGGGAAAAAAACCCTACTCCAAACTTTCCCTTCCCTCCCCCTCCCCACCCCACCCCCCAAACTTCGGGATGCTTGTACCCCCAAACCAAGTACGACAACTGCCCGTGGGGCCCGTGAACAGTGGGACACCAGAATGACTTAGTCCGTGTCCCTGAAGATCAGTCAGTGAGACAAGATATCCAGATAAACAATCCCTGCAGATCAAAATGTCTCCCAGAAAATTCTGGGGGTACCTTGCTTAAACTGGAACATGTTACAAACTGGGGATTTCAGCCCCCCTTATCAACTGATTAAGTGCGATCATAAACTTTACTTCAGCATTTTTGGCACATATGTTCTCTAGCCAGCAGCATTACATACTCACAGTACCGGAGAAGATTATCAGGGTGTTTTAGTTACCGCAAGCTAGGTAAGCTGTGGAGAAAAGTTATGCTGATCCTGGAATCGGCTGGTGAAAGTGATCTTGGCTGAAGTAAAACTCAGGGTATAAGGAGATTCAATGATGTCGATCGATTCATCCTCGCGGTATTGTTTCAAGCCACCTGGATGCTTCTTCAGGAGAAGTAAAAAACCACGCTGATTCTCCATCTTGAACTCTTAGACAGGCGGGAAATAACATGCTGTATTTGATCCTGCGGTTGCGTAGATCCATTTTGACTTGATCGTCTTAACTTTTGTTTGTCGATTGAAAAATCAGGAAAAATCATGAGTTTCGCTCCCTCATGGCGAAGCACCTCGATCTTTCTCGCCTCCCGCAGAACTTGATCTCGAAAATTCAGGAGCTTTAGTATAAATGTGCGTGGAGGAGCTCCCGGGGGCCCCCGGGTAGCAGGCATTCTATGTGCCCTCTCCACCACAAAGACATCAGAGAACTTGGCATCTGGTAGAAGGGTACGCAGCAAGTGCTCAGTAAATGCCGTAGGGTCTTTACCTTCTGTGCCCTCTGGTAATCCCACTATCCGGAGGTTGTTCCTGCGATTTCTGTTCTCAGCATCCTCCGCACGTGCTTCCAAAACTTTCATTTTTGTTTGCAGCGTGCGGAGTGAGACTCCCTGATCTTGCAGTGTGTCCTCCACATCCCCCACTCTCCTTTCAGCTTCAGTGAGCCTAGAGTGGAAACAGTCCATGTCTCTGCGTATGAGGCTTATGTCCAGCTGCATGCTCTCTATTTTCCCTGTCAGGGTGGTTTGGCAGGTTGTAATAGCCTGCATGAGGGCCTCAAAGTTGTTCTGCTCCCGCAGCGCCGTGTCTGTGCTCTCAGCCTGGGACGCCATGCTGGTCGCCATGGCGGGAGATAGGCACGCTGTGGAAGCCGTTTTTTTCGGGGTATTTTTGGACTTACAAGACGACTGGGTGTATCTTCCTCCTGGCATACCGATCCCAAGTCACTCCGGTACTATTCAAGCCCGGTTCTGGGTCGGATATTGCAGGGATTCGGATGTTATGCTGGCATAGTCTCAGAGCTCCCTCAGGACACGTCTGGTCCGTTCGCCATCTTGGACACGCCCCCCGATGCCAGGGCTTTTACCTTCCAGAACCCTGAGGGGGCCACGCGTACACCGTACTCATGGCAGCTGGGCCTGCCAATGGGGGGGAGTTTGGAGAGGAGATTGACACCTGCCATCATTGGGTACTAATTTAAATAATATTTAAACCTACAGCCTCCAGAGGATCCATAAGTGACCTCTGGAATGCTGCCAATATACACAGGAAGGATAGTAACATTTAGTAAGTGCAACTCTTGGATTCATCTGACTGGCTGACCTTTGTATCATGCTGACTACTTTATTTACTTATATTTCCTACTATTTAGGCTTTTTACAATCTAATTAACATACCACAACTCTTTATAGATATGGTTTCACCCTTAACACCTTGAACCTTTACTATTTAGTGCCATACATTTTACCTGTCTGGCACTAGATATCTCATCTCATCTCCACTGAATTCCCTTCAATTTTCTAATAGTTAAGCCTATAAATGTTCACCTTTATGAGTCTTGCATACTTCAATGCACTCACCAGCGTTTTTGGTTTTTACATATTATTTCAATGCCTTTGACCACACAAATTTTCACCACTTATTCATTCTTATACACATCACCTCACTAGACTGCACAGTCACCTTTATATTAATGAGGTAATATCATCACTTTCTATTTCACTATATGATTATCAATACAAAGTAATTTAAAAACAAATCAAATAAACATACTATGAAATTAATATATAGCTACATGAGTCCATGCAATTCTAAAATTTGACAGAGTATCGACCAGTCTTAGGTCACACAGTAGCCCTGTATATGTCTAGTATACTTGCTGATTACTTACTGAAATTCCCCAATACCTAACTACAGGTGCCTCACCCCATATACCTTTCTCTCCAGGTCCAAAAGCGTTGCTCATTGCAAGTCCTGTGGACTGGGGATCATGGGTTCTCCTGGGGGGTGCGGAGGGAACATGCGGACATCTTGGGACCATTGAATGCAGCTGTTTTTAGCAATCCTGGTTATGCGATACATTCTCACCTTTCCATCTCTGTTATGGTAAATATACTACCGTATATATGGAAATGTACCTTTGAACATTATGAAATGTCCAATGATATTTTGTATACTGCAAAATGTTAATAACATTGTTAAAAACTAGAACTCTTTGATATATCTTCTAGAATTAAAAATCCCCCCGAAGAAGACCAGAATTGAAAGGGTCTAAATGCATTGGGGTATTCATGTGGCTAGAAATGTCACAATGTATTTGACAAACTATGGTTTCCTTGGTGTATTGTTTGCCATTGGTGATGGCTCTTGTTTGTTGTTTGTTGTCTGTGTCATTAATCACAACATAATTTTCAAATTTGCTGTTTAATTGTATTTATTCTCTGTTCGAATAAAACATTTTTAATTAATCATTTTTCTCATAAACCTTTTCGCTGCTAAAAAAAACCCCTGGGGAAACCTTTCCATTGTCTGCTGTGAAAAATGTTAGGGGAATTTTTATTGGTAAGGTCTAAAAAAGATAAAGCATTCTGGGTATGATATTCATTTTTACAATTGCTGCACTTCCAAACCAAGAGTAGGGGCCTGTGTTCCATTTTTGGAGATCATCCTGGATTAGGAGGATGTCATCCGCGTATGCCGCTAATTTGTATTGTCTGTTTTTAATGTTGACTCCTTTGATGTCAGGGTTAGCTCTTATTCTGCAGAGGAGAGGTTCCAGGGTAAACACGAAGATTTTGGGGTATAGGGGGCAGCCTTGGCATGTGCCATCCAATATGGAGAAGGCATCCGACAGGCGGCCATTGACTTGAATTCTTGCTTTTGGTGTCGAGTAGAGCGCAAGGATTATTTGTAGCATGCAATATGTCGAACGCCTTTTCTGCATCGAGAGATAGTAGAAAGCCTGGTTGGCAGGATGAGGACAGCCAGTGTTGGATGTTGATAGCTTTTAGGGTGTTGTCTCTGGCCTCTTGTCCGGGGATGAATCCTACCTGGTCCAGTGATACCAGTTTGGGGAGTAGAGGAAGCAATCGATTTCGCATACAGCTTCACGTCTAAGTTTAGGAGTGATATAGGCCAGTAGTTTGATAGCATAGTGGTATCTTTGCCTAGTTTTGGTATAAGCGTTATGTGGGTTTCTAGGATGTCTTTGTTAGCATGAGGCGAGGAGGACAGCGAGTTAAATGCTTTCAAAAAGTGGGGGAGTAAAACATTAGTGAATGATTTGTAATAGCTAACGGATAGACCATCAGGACCAGGGCTTTTGCCTGTCTTTAGTTGTTTTAAGGTGGCAATGGTTTCTTCCATGGAGATGGGGTGTTCTAGTACAGCAGCTTCATCTGAGGTAATAGATTTGGGGCTATATTGTTTTAAAAAATTGTCAATTGCTTCTTTTCGTTTGGTGACCTTCCCAGTCGCATTCGGGGTGGGTAAATTGTAAAGTTTGGTGTAATAGTGTACAAATTGGTCAGCTATGCCTTCCAACGTAACAAATGTTTTTGGTATAGGCACTATGTGTGCTTCTAGGATGTCTTTGTTAGCACGAGGCGAGGAGGATAGCGAGTTAAATGCTTTCAAAAAGTGGGGGAGTAGAACATCAGTGAATGATTTGTAATAGCTAATGGATAGGCCGTTGGGACCAGGGCTTTTGCCCTTCTTTAGTTGTTTTAAAGCGGCAATGGTTTCTTCCATGGAGATGGGGTGTTCTAGTGCAGCCGCTTAATCTGCGGTAATAGACTTGGGGCTATATTGTTTTAAAAATTGTCAATTGCTTCTTTTCATTTGGTGACCTTCCCGGTCGCATTCGGGGTGGGTAGATTGTAAAGTTTGGTTTAACAATGCACAAATTGGTCAGCTATGGCTTCCTACATAACAAATGTTTTACCCGAGAGGTATTTGATGATGTGAATGGTTGACACCACACTTTTCAGTTGAAGGGTTCTAGCCAGCATTTTCTCTGGCTTGTTCCTGAATTCGTAAAATAGCCTCTTTGTTAGTGTGTATTTGCACTTTAATGTTTTCCCTAACTCCTCTAGGAGATCTTCTTTGGCCTACAGTAAGTCGTTTCGTGTTTTGGCAGCTAGCGTTTGTTTGTGAGTTTGTTTGAGAGAGCGGATGCACATTGAAAGTTCCTCAATACAAGCTTTTCTGGCTTTATTTCTTTTAGCAGCGATAGAGATGAGTTCACCCCTGATTACACATTTATGCGCTTCCCATAGTGTTGCAGGCATGGAGTCTACAGATTTGTTCTCTCGGAAAAACTATGTGAGGTGCATAGTGATCTTTCGAGAGATTTCAATGTCAGTCAATAGGGAGTTGTCGAGACACCAAATTTCTAATTTTGTTTGTGATGTCGGGAATGTCAGGGTCATGGAGATGGGGTTGTGGTCAAAGAGGAGTATGGGGTCTATGGTTGCACTGGTGAGAAGTAGCAAATCGTTCTGTATGATAAAGAAGTAGTCAATTCTGGAGTATTTGTTGTGTGGCGGTAAGAAAAACGTGAAGTCCTTATCGTTGGGATGTAGCGTTTGCCATGTGTCATGTAGGGTTAAATTGCTAAGTTGGGTTTTGATAGTTCGGAGGGCGGTAGGACATGGTAGGATGAGCCTGCAGAGGCATCTTGGGAGGGGAATAGGGCTATGTTAAAGTCTCCCCCTACTATCAGAATATTTGAATGGATGTGAGATGCTGCAAGGTTTTGTGCAAAAAGGGTACTTGATGCCTATTAGGAGCATATAGGTTAGCTAATGTAATAGGTTTGTTGTGAATTGACCCTTTGAGAAATATGTATCTGCCCTTGTTATCGCACTGAATATCTTGTGCCTGGATGGGACAGTGCTTGGAGATTAAAATAGATACTCCTTTACATGTGCCATATGCCACGGGAAAGAAGTTGCTGTGGAGTTTAGGGACGTTATCAGACTGAAAGTGGGTCTTCTGAATAAAAACTATGTCTGGGGGGGCGTGGTTTGCCTTGAGAGGAGATGGCTGCCTGATCCTTCGGCTCCCTCTCACCACAGCCTAAAATCCGCCTTTACCGGGGTTTACCGACTGAATCCGCGCTCCAATTATGGGAACGTCTTCCCGCGGAACATCACAAAGCAGATCCAGATCCCCGAGAGAAACGGCCGGCCGCACGAGCCAGACAATACCGGAGATATTCCGCACACAGCGGTCCAATATGGCGTCCTCCCCTCCCGCCTCAGCCTCCTCTCTGAACCAGGATGGGATCGTTCTCACGCCGACCGAACACAGTCACCCTCCACAGGAATCCTCTCTACCAGCCCACCGCCAACCGAGCTTACAAGACCTGCAAGCAGTTGCGGCGGATATAAAGGATACCCTGTTCTCAGCTATCTCGGATCTGCGGCATGAGTTACAAGCTATCACAGGCCGCATACAGAGAGTAGAAGACAAGACGGCCCAGCAACAAACCGCAGTGAAGATCATCCACCACACTGTTGATCGCCACACAATGCAGTTAAGAGATCTTCAGCGCCACGTTGAAGATCTCGACAACAGGGGCAGAAGACATAACCTCCGGGTAAGAGGCATACCCGAAGCGGTGGAACAGGACAGGATTATACCAGTGGTGACAGGCCTATTCAATCACCTGCTGGATAGACCGGCAACTAAAGAGATAGCTATGGAACGTATTCACAGGGCTCTGCGCCCAAAAGGGAGAGATAATGAACCGCCCAGGGATATTATATGCCATGTAGATGACTTCTCAGTCAAAGAAGCTATTCTACAAAAAGCCCGCGAAACTCCAACTGTGGAATATAATGGCAACCCCGTACAGATTTATCAGGATCTATCGGCCATCACGCTACGCCATTGAAAAGACCTGCGCCCTCTGCTGGATGTACTGCGCACGAGAGGAATTCGCTATAGATGGAAGTTTCCTTTTGGCTTATCCGCCTCCCACCAGGGACGATCAGCGCTCCTAAGAGTCCCAGAGGACCTTGACACCTTTTGCCGTGCACTGGACATTCCGTTCACCCCAGTACCTGACTGGTATGCGGAGTTCAACTTACAACCTCCCCATCGACAGCCTCCTTGGGAAGAACCGATGGACTCCCACAACACCAGCTTTCGCAGGAGACGCTCACCGTCCACAAACGGAAATGGCTCCCCGCCGGGCTCACGCCACCCGCCTCCTAGCCCCATGACAGCACCTCTGCCTCGCCGAGCTAGACGTGATCGCTGATCACTTATCCCTCCATAGGGGAAAACTGAGCAAGAACTGACTGTCCTGCTTCCTCAAGATCTCCCTGCCAAACCAGCTCATACTTGACGACAGCCAGATATCCCAACTGGATCTCCCACATACACCATGCAATTAATCAGAGACCGTTTACGTTCACAACCCGAAAACCCGATCAACGGCTCCTGATACCCAAGCTGAACCCAGTCGTGACCAGACCATCCTATTCACCCGCGGTCACACCCTGCTCCCATGGACACACACATAGGATTTCAAGGCGGACCATCGATCGCCAATGATTCTTTCGCCTGACTACCGAACGACGCCGAAGGAGAAGACCCGGACACCTCCGATCACGGACTGCTCCGTCGCAATGCGACAACCTCCTGGACTTTAATCCCTTCGGACATCATACCATCGACCCACGACGCAAACCCACACCATTAACATTCTCATCCAGACAGAACAATGTCTCTTCTCCACTCGCATACAGCCCACGGAGACAGCAGCAACGCAGGAGGTACCTCCATACCCTGCCCAGACCATCTATCTGTCGACACGCAGGTAACAGGGGAAAAGCATCACACATGGAGATCTTACCAATTGGTTCTCCTCTCCTTATGTCAGGACAACATGCGATAACTATTATCCTCCGTTCACACCATTATTGGTCTGGGACTTTTCTCACCATAACTTCCCCTCTATAACGCACCTAAGCCACCTTTCGCCTAACGTTCCACACTAACAACCAGAGATAGCAACATAGTGACCCCACGGAGCTTCAACCCTCCCCCCTATCATTAACCCACTAGAGTACATTGGATCAGCGATACAGAGTCCCTCACACACGCCATCACTGCCCATAGACTATTGCTCCTCCTGGATAAACGGGGACATAGATGAGGTAGTCATTATACGTACGGACACCAAGGTTTACACGATACACTAGTTATGCTACACTGACAGCTGGTATACTCCGATATACCCCTTACACAGACTACCACGCAACACGTGAGACGGACCGTTATACGCTAAGACTCGTAGAACCTCACACACATGAAAGTCACTCGCGCCGCTGCAATCTCCGAGGGCTGCTGAGAAAACTGACAGGGGTCCCTCACATCCCTCTCGAATACTTCATGCCACGACAACATAGTACAACAGGTGAGAACGGGCCTAGAATTACACAAACGACCTCACTCTTTGCTCTTAGAACAACACACACAATAGACAACTGAAATGAGGGAATGGGACAACACACCAGTCATAATGCTCTTGGGGGAATCTCTTTTCTCCTACAATGGTTTGTTTATACTGTTTCTAAGTTGAAAAATGTTATACTTTATGAGAATTGCATGAACGTTAAATGCAACCGGTAAAAAAAAAAAATGTTTATTTGTTTCAGACTTGACAGCCTCCAGCAGCCTCAGCCACATACTAACATAGCAGATGGAGGCTTGCCATTCCCTTTGCACATACACTTGTATTTACCCTGCCAGTTAGCTAATAACAACACGACAGCCTCTCACAAGGCTCCATCTTACATTGCCCACACACTCGATAACCATTAAAAAACCCACGTATCAACGCACACATCCTATCTACATAGCACTCAAGCGTTACTGCCCTCAGGCGTCCATTTCTATCATTACCGCATTAGACACAATCCCGAACTATCATATACCCCCATCTCCAAGATAGAAGGCTGATGAGGAGAGAGACCGTTTCGGTCACTCAATTCTATTTTTTCCTTTTATTCCACTCTTTTTTCATTTCTGACTCATCTCATAAACCATACCTCTCAATCGTCAAACCAACCCCCACACAGTGGTCGCACAAATTTCATCCAACTCCCAATCGTAAACTCCAGTATAAACCCACTGATTTGTACCGGCGGATATACCCCTGTGGCTCGGGGCACCGATTTAGGTGACCTGAACACCACATTGTGCCGGCTCCCCCTTTCACAAACCCCTTGGAAGGCTCTACCTACCCGCTTTACCCAAACCACAACCCTCATCGCCTCAAACTTCCTGCCACAGCCCACACCTTGCCATAAAATGAACTTGAATAAAAACCTCAAGACACAGACAACAACGAAAATAAATGAAACCACGCTCAAAATAGTTTCCCTTAATGTAAAGGGACTCAACACACCAGAAAAACGATCCAAACTCCTTCTTACCATGCACAGACTTAAAGCCAACATTATCTTTCTACAAGAAACACACTTCCGTTCTAATAACATCCCAAAACTAACTAATGCCCACTTCCCATACGTGACACACGCCCCCAACCCCTTACATAAAACGAAGGGGGTCTTGATTCTTGTTGCTAAAAACTGCCCCTTTAAAATCACGGACTCGTTGATAGACACAGACGGCAGATATCTTTTCCTAAAAGGCTCGATACATAACAGATCGATAACACTGGCAAACATATACGCCCCAAACAAACATCAGGTAACATTCTTTAGATCAGTCGCCAATGCCCTCACGACATTCAAGGAAGGTACCCTTGTACTAGGAGGGGACTTCAACGTCCCTTTAAATCCAATCCAAGACACATCCTCGGGAACCACAGCACTTCCATACAAAGCCCTTGGGGTAATCAACACTATCCTCAAAAAGCTCCTTCTCCACGATACGTGGCGCACCCTAAACCCAGATGCTAAAGACTACACATTCTACTCCGTACCCCACAACCGATACTCCAGACTAGACTATCTACTACTGACACAAAATGACCTACCGCTTATCCACCACACCTCCATTGAGCCCATGACTATATCAGACCACCACCCCATAACTCTTTCACTGAAACTCCCCGAACTTACACCGCGCTCACGCACATGGAGACTGGACCCCTCATTACTCACTGACCCTTCCATCACAAAGGAAGTAGAAACCACATTACAACATTTTTTCCAGGAAAACAACCCAGAAGACACTTCCCCTATAAACAATTGGGAAACGCACAAAAGTGTAATCAGGGGCACTTTCATAGCGGCGGCGGCCAAAAGAAACAAAGAAAAAAGAAAACAACACACAGATTTAATAGAAAAGATACGCAGATTAGAAGGGATACACAAGCAATCTCACGCAAGGGCCGCTTTAAATGACCTGATACAGGCCAGGAAAGATTTATTAAACCTACTGGACAAACAGTTACAACGAAAATACGTTCTATCTAAAAAGAAATTCTATGAATTTGGCAATAAAGCAAGCAAAATGCTAGCCAGAGCGCTGCAAACTGCTAGGTCTAATCAGATGATCCACCAAATTACTGACCCCTCCGGACGCAAACTGAACAAAACCCCTGATATTGCCCAACAATTTGTAAAGTACTATAGCGAACTATACAACCTCCTCAATCCCACACCATCCTCGGATAACATCTCTCGCACCCAAATGATATCAGACTTTTTAAAAAAATATAGCCCCACTCCTATATCAGAATCCACGGCCCAGGAACTGAATACCCCGCTTACCCGCACTGAGGTAGACACCGCCCTTAAACAGCTGAAAGCAGGCAAAAGCCCAGGTCCAGACGGCCTTACCGCAGGCTATTACAAAACTTACGCGGAGCTTCTCACGCCTTCATTTTTAAAAGCTTTCAACACATTCGCACAACCCACTAACCCCCCGCGAGATCTCCTCACGGCACACATCGTAGTAATTCCCAAACCAGACAAAGACCATTCTCTAGTCACAAACTTCAGACCCATCTCCCTGCTAAACGTGGACCTTAAATGGTACGCAAAAACATTAGCAAATCGCCTCCTACCTTTAATACCCCAGCTTATAGGCCTTGACCAAGTGGGATTTGTACCTGGAAGGGAAGCGAGGGATAATACCCTAAAGACCCTCAATATCCACCATTGGCTCACGTCCAGCAAAAACAAGGGATTCATGCTATCTCTGGACGCGGAGAAGGCATTCGACAGAGTGGCTTTGGACTACATGAAGGAAACCCTCAAAACTATCGGCCTTCCCCAAATAATGCTGAACTATATATTAGCGCTGTACTCTAATCCTACAGCAAAGGTCCAACTTAACGGCCATCTGCCGGATGCCTTCTCCGTGTCTAACGGAACTCGTCAAGGTTGCCCCCTCTCCCCATTAATATTCATTCTCTCACTTGAACCCCTTCTTAGACGCCTCAACTCCAACACAGACATCAAAGGTATACAAATTAAACACCGCACATACAAATTAGCAGCATTCGCGGATGATATCCTACTATTCCTTACAGAACCCCTCACCACAATCCCAAACCTACTCAAAGACTTCCAAACCTTTCATACCCTATCTAACCTTCAAATTAACTTCTCGAAATCAAAAGCCCTTAACATATCCCTTCCCCCAGAAATCTACCAACAATGCCAACTTAATTTCCCATTCACATGGAGCAAACGTGCAATCCCCTACCTAGGCATTCAGGTGCCGACCTCTTTAACAGACTTATATGCCCTTAACCATTCCACGCTCCTCCACAAAATCCAAACAGATCTAACACAATGGTCCTCAGGTCACTTCTCCTGGTTCGGCAAGGCCGCAATCATAAAAATGAACATCCTTCCCAGAATTTTGTACCTCCTGCAAACCATCCCAATCAAACTACCACCTACATTCTTTTCCACATTCCGCAAAGCTTGCACGACCTTTCTATGGGGTAAAACCCACCCGAGACTGAGCTTCGAAAGACTCACTACACCCAAAGGTATAGGAGGCATAGGTCTCCCGGACATACATAAGTATCAACAAGCATGCCACTTGGCTAGGATTATTGACTGGAATGTACACTCCGAAAACAAAGACTGGGTACACTTGGAACAATCATTCTCACATATTCCCATTCAAAACCTTCCATGGATAAACTCACCCTCTATACCCTTGGAATATACCCGACACCCAATTATCAACCCCACACTAACCTCATTCCGCACAGCATGTAGAAAACACAAAATTTCAACAGTCAATGGCCCAATGACACCTCTAAGATTGAATCCAGACTTCACCCCAGGCATGCACGCTTCCTTCTTACAAGACATATGGCCCCACAAGAAAATAAGAGCCGAACACTTCTTTGAAAATAAACGCCTCTTATCACAATCCGCCTTGGCCTTTAAATTGAACATAGATACCTTTCCCTTCTGGACATTCGTCCAACTCCGAAATTTCTTTACCAAAACAACAACCACCACAGAATGGTCCAGAACCACGACCCCATTTGAAAAGCTATGTTTGAGTACCAGCACAATATCACATATGATCTCACAAACATATAACTTATTATTCGACGAACACACTCCGACATCACACTGGACCAACAAACAATGGGAAAAAGACCTTTCCATACATATAAATGACCGAGATTGGGACACCATATGCACCCTAATCCACAAAGGTTTGATGAACGTACAAGTCCAAGAAAATGCATACAAAATATTCTCCATATGGTACAGGACCCCGCTTTTATTACATCACTTCAACTCATCAATACCCCAACTATGCTGGAGATGTAACAGGGACACGGGATCACTAATACATATCTGGTGGGCTTGCCCCAAAATCGAATCCTTCTGGAAGGAAGTCCACAATCTAATCGCAAAAATCACTACATACACCTTAGATTTTGAACCCGCAATGTTTCTACTACATCACTCTTCTACCCTCATACCAGCATACCACCGCTCCCTAGCCATGCATCTAGTGAACGCAGCGAGAATGTGCATACCCCCCAAATGGCGTTCCTCCGAACCTCCCACCGTACAGGAATGGTTCAAACGCATACACCAAACAATGGTCATGGAAGACCTTATTCATCAATCCAATGACACACAAGCTAAGTTCACTAAAACATGGTCAACTTGGATACACTTCACTACTACAGATGAATACAAAAGATACACAACATGAATGACTCTAATGGGCTGTGGCAGGAAACAGACTCCTCCCTGTCTCCCCCCTGTTCCATCCCATAACATCCCCCTCCATTCTCTCCACTTCCCCTCCCCACCTCCACGTGCTCTCCCCCACCCCGCACAAAACGAGCAGGACACCAAGACACAGAACACCAGACTTTTAAACAAAACAGTCTCTCACTAACCTACCATTTTAACCTGTACCACTTATGAAAGACATATGCCTTTCCTACAAAACTCCACACTCATAACCATAATCATACCGCTTGACATCATATGCTCATTTACTATGAAAATGACTGAAAATATACTTCCCTCAACATCTACCTCCCCCAACAGGTACCATATATAGCACTTAAATTACCACACATGTAAGACTGCTAATTTTTTACCAATTGGGAATACACACTGGATCTCGCATATTGAATGTAAACACCACTGCTACATACCCAGTTACTCACAGCTAACACACATATGTAACCTAAATGCTTCATTTCAATACCTAAGCGGCTGCGTCCGCATTGTTACCTGAAGTAATGACCTGTTTTATTTTTCTGTATCTGGTAATTTTTGCTCGATAACTTCAATAAAAACTTGTTTAAAAAAAAAAAAAAAGGTAAATCCACCTTGCTCACAAGTTCACTGCAAGTGCACTTGGAGGTGCAGTCGTTGTAGATCTGGGGGGGACATGCAAGGAAAATAAAAAACAGCATTTTTGCTTGTACATGATTGGATGATAAAATCAGCAGAGCTTCACCTCATTTCAGAGCTTCCCCTCGGGTCTACAGCGACTGCACTTCTAGTGCAAAGTGGATTTGCCTTTAGTAGATCAACCCCAAAGGGCTAGTCTATAAATTTAGAAAGTTTCATATTTGTACAACTTCGCAAACCTATTATAATGTTCTTATTCAATTATAGTTGTTTGAATAAGTTGAAGTCCTTATTGTGCTGTATCAAGAAAAGTTTCAAGTGTTTCTCTAAAACCTACTCTGATGTTTGACGGATACTTATTCAGCCTTTGTCTAATTGTCTGTCCTTCCTATGTTTTGTAGGTTACAACGCATGATAAAACTTGAGCTGGCCATAGATGGATTTTTTTTAAGCCAGCCAGATGATCCAAACAAAAGAAATGGATTCCCCCATCCACATATTTGAGGTGGATGAAGGAATCTCCCCTGCTAAATTATTGTATTCTGACAGCAGGATCATCCACTGTCAGAATTCTCTGATCAGTGCTGCAGCCAATGATTGGCTGCAATTGCTAATTAAACTAAATTATACCAAAAACTATGTCTGCTTTAGTCTTCTGCAAAGTCAGGAGTAGTTGGGATCTTTTTTCTGGGGTATTTAGTCAGCATATGTTCAGCGAATATAACTTGACCTGTGGAGGAGGTTGAGCTGTGTTGTGGTGCGCCATGATAGGGATAAGGTAAGCTGCTGGTAGGTAGAAGTGTGCTAGTGGGGTCACCGGTGGGGGGGTCTGAACTTTAAAATACAAAGGTAGGAGAAGGGGTTCTCTCCTATTTAGCGATCCAAAGAGAGGGGGGACCTGCCCGCCCTACTCAAAATGAGTTGTTTCGATAATGTACAGTGAATAGACAATGTGTACTAGCCCAGCGGTAGTCTACATTGTACCATGTCACTGTTTGGTGGTTGGCAAATACCAAGTGAGGAAGAGTCTCATTGATTATCTGTCAACCCGCAGCTACAGGGTATTGGATCATGTATGTGGAGGTAAATGCTCTGATCTGTGCTTTCAAGAGGGTGGGAGGAAAGCCAGTGGTTAGAGGTGTTGGAGTCAGTCATACACTCTTGATGGCAAACCTGGTAAGATACATTTATCTCTTATATCTTAGAGGAAAGATCATAGCCAAACGAGCTCGCCGCTCATAGGAGATACGTTTTCTGTGTGTTTTTTTCTTGTAAGTGAAGTGAGTACCCTCACCATTGTTTTAATAAAAAACAACCTCTGATTGAAATACTACACTATTTGGCCCCTTCTTTCCTTTAATCCCCCTCCTGCTCCACTGAGAGACAAAGACTCATTAACAGCTCCATCCAGCCCAGGAATCTAAGTGAGAGGCAGTTAGGAGTACAAGGGAGAAGCAGCCAGCAGCTTTATGCGGTTACCTCTTTACCGCAAGGTAAGAGGCCACTTTACACCACTGTGTGTCCTGTGCACAAAGAGGAGACCACATGACGTAATGCGTGGGAGGAGCCAGTGACAATCACTGCTGTTACGATACATCAGCTTGACAGCAGCGGCTCTCTGAAAGAGCCTCGTTCACAGCGGCTGACTGCAACTTCTATGCACTTCGGGCGCTTGTGAGTGTATCACTGTGCTGTTAAACCTGCTCTGTTCTTATTGATCTAGTTCATTGCGCAATGATATGTTCTTTGTTTATTTTGCATAATCCATCGCATGCTGAGACTACATAGTGAATCAAAGCGCAACCCACCACTGTTTTTCGTCTGGGAAAAGAGCTTTTGAATTTTGATGATTGAAGTTATTAAAAGGATTACCAATTATTTTAGTAGTTAACCCCTCATTTTTATGACGGATGGACTGCTGGGCTGATTATTTTATCAAATTTTGACCTATTGTTTTTTCCTTATTCTCCAAAGTGCACTACTCATTCAAATGTCTTAAGCTGACAGTAGCACCTTACACATTGCACTATTGTATTATATGATTTTTTATTAATAGGTACACTATATACTATTAACAAATACTGGGTTTTTGTTATATTGGCACTATTTTTAAGCGTCCATTTATAAGCACTATTGCAGTGAGCTTATTATAGGGAATTTGAATGCACTTTATGCATTTTTATTGATCACATTATTATTATAGGGAATTTGGATGCACTATATGCATTTTTATTGATCACATTATTTATCTGCAATTATTTATTTATCTGCACCTATTTTGTATTTTATATGGAGTGAGCCGTGCACTGATTGATAACTAATTAGAGCGCATCAATATTTATGTGTAAATACATAAAAATCAATTAATATATAAAAAAGATTCATTAAGTGAGTGACCATGAAAGTCATCCATGGAAACAAAGAAAGTTCAAAAAGACATAAATCCCTTAGTAATTCCCAGTGAAGGCTATATAGAAAACTTGGGATAAACACCACTCATTGTGATTCACCACCACATAAATTTCGTGCTTACCAAAAGGCAACCTAAGTAAGCTTGTGTGTAAACCAGAGATCCGGATGCCAAGCCAATGGCGCTGCTTCTCCGTGCTCAACGTGCATAAGGAAGTGCGGTAGATGATGGCTCATACACCAACCCGGGCTCAGGATCATGAGGGCAAAAGAAAACTGGCCATAGTGTAAATCCGCTTACAAAGTTTATTTAAAAAAGGAATTGTACTTACAAGAATATGTAGTTAAAAAACAGTTCGCTGGCCGGTGTTGCATGCATCCGTTCACATCAAGGTCACGATGACGTCAGAGCGTCAGCCTCCCGACGTATGGTTCGTCTTTAACTGACGTTGTCTGGGGAATGGGCGACGCTCTGACTCATCGCAATAAATACACGTTAGTATGACCACGCCTCGTTGTGTCTCCTCAATGGCGGGAAACAAACTAATCTCCATGATGAGTTAAAATTAGAAAAAACGCCTAAAATTGTAAAACCATGCGTACCATGGCATGAAAACAAGAGCAAAAAGGATAAATTTAATAATAAATACATTGGATGTATACACTACCGACACCAAGACAGTGAATCCAATCCTGGACCGGCATATATACCCGTGTAGATGTAGAATGTAAACTAAGCATCACTTCGCCATCTAGTGGAAAAAGGAGAAACTAGCACTAATTAAGATACTCATAAGCAGGGATGAGCCGAACACCCCCCTGTTCGGTTCGCACCAGAACATGCGGACAGGAAAAAAATTTGTTCGAACACGCGAACACCGTTAAAGTCTATGGGACACGAACATGAATAATCAAAAGTGCTAATTTTAAAAGCTAATATGCAAGTTATTGTCATTAAAAGTGTTTGGGGACCTGGGTCCTGCCCCAGGGGACATGAATCAATGCAAAAAAAAGTTTTCAAAAACGGCCGTTTTTTCAGGAGCAGTGATTTTAATAATGCTTAAAGTCAAACAATAAAAGTGTAATATCCCTTTAAATTTCATACCTGGGGGGTGTCTATAGTATGCCTGTAAAGGGGCGCATGTTTCCCGTGTTTAGAACAGTCTGACAGCAAAATGACATTTTGAAGGAAAAAACACATTTAAAACTACCGCGGCTATTGCATTGCCGACAATACACATAGAAGTTCATTGATAAAAACGGCATGGGAATTCCCCACAGGGCAACCCCGAACCAAAATTAAAAAAAAAAAATGATGTGGGAGTCCCCCTAAATTCCATACAAGGCCCTTCAGGTCTGGTATGGATATTAAGGGGAACCCCAGCCAAAATTTTAAAAAAAATTGACGTGGGGTTCCCCCTAAATTCCATACCAGACCCTTCAGGTCTGGTATGGATTTTAAGGGGAACCCCGCGCCAAAAAAAAAAAAAAAACGGCGTGGGGTCCCCCCAAAAATCCACACCAGACCCTTATCCGAGCATGCAACCTGGCAGGCCGCAGGAAAAGAGGGGGGGACGAGAGTGCGCCCCCCCCCTCCTGAACCGTACCAGGCCACATGCCCTCAACATTGGGAGGGTGCTTTGGGGTAGCCCCCAAAACACCTTGTCCCCATGTTGATGAAGACAAGGGCCTCATCCCCACAACCCTGGCCGGTGGTTGTGGGGGTCTGCGGGCGGGGGGCTTATCGGAATCTGGAAGCCCCCTTTAACAAGGGGACCCCCAGATCCCGGCCCCCCCTGTGTGAAATGGTAAGGGGGTACTTACCCCTACCATTTCACTAAAAAACTGTCAAAAATGTTAAAAATGACAAGAGACAGTTTTTGACAATTCCTTTATTTAAATGCTTCTTCTTTCTTCCTTCATCTTCTTCTGGTTCTTCTGGCTCTTTTGGTTCTTCCTCCGGTGTTCTCGTCCAGCATCTCCTCCGCGGCGTCTTCTATCTTCTTCTCCTCGGGCCGCTCCGCACCCATGGCATGGGGGGGGAGGCTCCCGCTCTTCTCTTCATCTTCTTCTCTTCTTCATCTTCATCTTCTTCTTCTTCTCTTCTTCCTTCTTCTCTTCTTCATTTCTTCTCCGGGCCGCTCCGCAGCCATGCTGGCATGGTGGGAGGCTCCCGCTGTGTGACGGCGTCTCTTCGTCTGACGGTTCTTAAATAACGGGGGGCGGGGCCACCCGGTGACCCCGCCCCCCTCTGACGCACGGGACATGACGGGACTTCCCTGTGGCATTCCCCGTGACGTCACAGGGAAGTCCCGTCAAGTCACCGTGCGTCAGAGGGGGGCGGGGTCACCGGATGGCCCCGCCCCCCGTTATTTAAGAACCGTCAGACGAAGAGACGCCGTCACACAGCGGGAGCCTCCCACCATGCCAGCATGGCTGCGGAGCGGCCCGGAGAAGAAATGAAGAAGAGAAGAAGGAAGAAGAGATGAAGAAGAAGAAGAAGATGAAGAAGATGAAGAGAAGAGCGGGAGCCTCCCCCCTCATGCCGTGGGTGCGGAGCGGCCCGAGGAGAAGAAGATAGAAGACGCTGCGGAGGAGATGCTGGACGAGAACACCGGAGGAAGAACCAGAAGGGCCAGAAGAACCAGAAGATGAAGGAAGATAGAAGAAAGAAGAAGTATTTAAATAAAGGAATTGTCAAAAACTGTCTCTTGTCATTTTTAACATTTTTGACAGTTTTTTAGTGAAATGGTAGGGGTAAGTACCCCCTTACCATTTCACACAGGGGGGGGCCAGGATCTGGGGGTCCCCTTGTTAAAGGGGGCTTCCAGATTCCGATAAGCCCCCCGCCCGCAGACCCCCACAACCACCGGCCAGGGTTGTGGGGATGAGGCCCTTGTCTTCATCAACATGGGGACAAGGTGTTTTGGGGGGCTACCCCAAAGCACCCTCCCAATGTTGAGGGCATGTGGCCTGGTACGGTTCAGGAGGAGGGGGGGGCCGCACTCTCATCCCCCCTCTTTTCCTGCGGCCTGCCAGGTTGCGTGCTCGGATAGGGGTCTGGTATGGATTTTTGGGGGGACCCCACGCCGTTTTTTTTTTTTTTTTTGGCGCGGGGTTCCCCTTAAAATCCATACCAGACCTGAAGGGTCTGGTATGGAATTTAGGGGGAACCCCACGTCAATTTTTTTTTTTAATTTTGGCTGGGGTTCCCCTTAATATCCATACCAGACCTGAAGGGCCTTGCATGGAATTTAGGGGGACCCCCACATCATTTTTTTTTTTTTCTTTTTTGGTTCGGGGTTGCCCTGTGGGGAATTCCCATGCCGTTTTTATCAATGAACTTCTATGTGTATTGTCGGCAATGCAATAGCCGCGGGTAGTTTTAAATGTGTTTTTTTCTTCAAAATGTCATTTTGCTGTCAGACTGTTCTAAACACAGGAAACATGCGCCCCTTTACAGGCATACTATAGACACCCCCCAGGTATGAAATTTAAAGGGATATTACACTTTTATTGTTTGACTTTAAGCATTAATAAAATCACTGCTCCTGAAAAAATGTCCGTTTTTAAAACTTTTTTTTGCATTGATCCATGTCCCCTGGGGCAGGACCCAGGTCCCCAAACACTTTTTATGACAATAACTTGCATATAAGCCTTTAAAATGAGCACTTTTGATTTCTCCCATAGACTTTTAAAGGGTGTTCCGCGGCATTCGAATTTGCCGCGAACACCCCAAATTGTTCGCTGTTCGGCGAACTTGCGAACAGCCAATGTTCGAGTAGAACATGAGTTCGACTCGAACTCGAAGCTCATCCCTACTCATAAGTATCTAATGTAAAAAACAGAAATAATAAAGGCTATATATAGCTTAAGGTGACCATGATGAAACCTAGAAAATGTATCCTAAAAAGTAAAAATACTCTATGAAAAATAAAAAGGTAATAAACCATAAATATATAAAAAACTTATTTGATTACTTTAATCAAATGACAGACAAAAAAGCTAAAAATCGAAAAACAAAATCATAATATAAGGTGATGCCACTGAGGTGTCACACCAAGTTCACAAAAAAGGGGAAAAAATACAGGCAATATCAAGCATGATCAATAAATGCACTTAGATCTATATCAACATTTAACCCGAATGGTGTATAGCATTTAATTCTATGTATCCATGCCATCTCCAGCCGTGAGATACCTCGCACCAAAGATCCACCTCTCCATTGACATGTGTACTTATCTATCCCTAGAAAGATGGTTTTATCAGGGTTCTTATTATGAACTTCTAAATAATGCCTGGAAACGGGATGTTTAGGGAAGCCATTGAGGATGTTCGTCACATGTTCGTTGAGTCTTATCCTGAGGGGGCGCTTAGTCCTACCCATATATTGTAGCCCACAAGGGCATTGGAGTAGGTAAACCACCCCCTCAGTGGAACATGTGATAAAAGGTCTAATCTCGAACTCTACCAGAGTACTAGAAGACCTGAAACTATGAGTTCTCCTGTGTTAGCATCCATTCAATGAGCATATCCTACATCTCCTAGACTGATAGAATCCTGTGAGGTTATCAAAAAATCCCTTCCTTATGACAGGGGGGTCAATAATATTAGTTGCAACACTGCCCCTGAGGGAGGGTGCCCCCTTGTAGACAACCTGTGGTTTTACCGGAAAGACGGCATTAAGTGTATGATCATTGGTAAGAATGTGCCAATGCTTCCTAATCAGTTGACCCACTTTCCTATGCTGGATGGAATAAGTTGTTATAAAAGGGATCGAAGGCGCTCTATTATCATTAGGCATTCTTTCCTTGAGCAAATCACTCCTATTGATTGATAATACTTCTTCCAGAGTGTTTTTAAGAAGTATATCTAAATAACCTTTTTCTATGAGTCGCTTAGTCAAAACATCTGCCTGAAATGCAGAAAGGTTCCCCTAAATAGACTTTTAAGGCACTCAATGTAGTAAGGCAATATACAAAGGTATATATAAAAAATTACATAAATTTTATTGAAAAAACTTTCCCCCTCATCGGTCGGCCAGGGGAATTGCCCGGCACAGAAAGCCGCCCAACCTTTCTTGCTGGGAGGCGTTTCTTGGAGGATGTTGGACAAAGCACATCTTCCACCCACATCCTCCATCTTGCCACTCTGGCAGTCCACCGAGATGGCTTTCCGTGTTGGTGGACGGGATGTGCGTGACGACGTGCTAGCGTTCCCGCATGCCCGGTGGGGATGTCGCCGCGCACACTCAGTCCAGGGGGCAGCCATACAGGTCTCCCTGACAACCATCCCAGACATCAGCTGAGAGCTAATATTGCCCCAGTTGACTGGGATCACACACTCTTTAAATATCCAAACCACATCGCTCCCAAACCAGGCATTATCTCACTGGATTTGGGCTGTGCAGTTGGTCTTTTTGAGCTCTCCATTGATACAGGTATTTTTTTGTCTTACACCATTCAACATTACTTAAAGTTTCTCATACATGTTTATACCTATATCAAGTAACGTTTTTCTCTTCTTTCTTTCGTCCCCTCAATTATTTTTATTTTAACTTTCAATCCCTTCAATAGATCCCCTATTCCGTATACATCTCTCAAACAAGTTTAAATTACACTCTAATGACATATATCGAATTTCCAGTTCATAGAAATAGCTGTCCCTCCACTCTATTTTTATACTATTGTGGCTTCATATTCATACTATCTTTCTATATGAATTACACCAATATTGCTATGTTGGCCTAAATATGGCCACATACTCTCTTCATAAAAATATAAAATGTATTTATATATATATATATATAAAATATATTTTTATATATATATATATATATATATATATATATATATATATATATATATATATATATATATATATATATATATATATATAATATAGATATATATATTTATATATCTTTTTATTTTTTTTCATATAGAGATATAGACAGATTATTTAACCTCCCTACTAAATCAACATAAATACAACCCACATACTATATACTATTTATCAGTATTTTTCCTTCCCTTTTTTTGCAGACTATATTTGTTGTCCCCCTTTTTCCTTTCATTACACGGACTATATTACTTGAACACAAATAAACATATTAATTTGAACCACATCCCCTATCCTTAATTGTACCATTTATTACCGTTATTTCTACATTTCTTTTTACTCCCAGGGATTCCTCTTTTGCCTCAGTATATTCCTTTGGCCAGACCACTTCGGTGGAGTGCATGAGGGACCTTTTCCCTCCCCCATCCCCTGTTTCAAACTTTTTTTTTGCACGAACCATCTGCTTATATATTGATCCTATGACTGTTCCATTACCAGTCCAAAAATAAGATGCCATTCCAATTGCAAGCTCCTATGGAAATCAATTGATCATTGTCAAACCACTCCATCAATCAACTATATGTAAGTGATAATTATAATGTTTTAATATAACGATCGTTTCTGAACCTCATGCCTTGGGTCTGCTTTAAACTGATTTTTGTACATTTAACTTCATTTTAGATAAAATTCTCCTAAATCTCCACACCCCTGAAGAAGAATTAGACACATATATCGAAACGCGTTGGGTGTAAGGAGAATCGGTTCTATGCTACTTTATAATAATAGACATGTTTTGTATGGAATAATTTATGCCTTGTTGCAATTGTTTTGAAAGTTTTTTCAATAAAATTTATGTAATTTTTTTATATATACCTTTGTATATTGCCTTACTACATTGAGTGCCTTAAAAGTCAATTTAGGGGAATCTTTCTGCATTTCTTGATATAATTATCGGACGTGGCACTCCCGCCATTCTACACGGGCTGCCTGTCTACCCCTTCTTTGAAACATCTGCCTGAAGGAGAAACTCACTATTGTCCAAGCAATTACGCCTCAGGCGAATGTATTGACTTTTTGGCACCAACCTAATCCAAGCTTCATGGTGACAACTATCTGAATTACGGTCGGTGCTCTTAAAGAAGGTGGCAGTGGTAAACTGACCATCCCTCACTCTAATAGTCAGATCCAAAAAATTAATTTCATTTTGACTGGCTTCATAGTTAAGGAAAAAACCTCTGGTGTTCTTACAGTAAAGAACCCTCTACGTAGTTTAAGGTTAACCACTTCAGCCCCGGAAGGATTTACCCCCTTCCTGACAGAGCACTTTTTACAATTTGGCACTGCGTCGCTTTAACTGCTAATTGCACGGTCATGTAATGCTATACCAAACGGAATTTGCGTCCTTTTCTTCCCACAAATAGAGCTTTCTTTTGATGGTATTTGATCACCTCTGCCGTTTTTATTTTTTGCGCTATAAACGGAAAAAGACCGAAAATTTTGAAAAAAAATTATATTTTCTACTTTTTGTAATAAAAAAAATCCAGTAAACTCAATTTTAGTCATACATTTAGGCCAAAATGTATTCGGCCACATGTCTTTGGTAAAAAAAATGTCAATGAGTGTATATTTATTGGTTTGTGCAAAAGTTATAGCGCCTACAAACTAGGGTACATTTTCTGGAATTTACACAGCCTTTAATTTATGACTGCCTATGTCATTTCTTGAGGTGCTAAAATGGCAGGGCAGTTTAAACCCCCCCAAATGACCCCATTTTGGAAAGTAGACGCCCCAAGGAAATTGCTGAGAGGCATGTTGAGCCCATTGAATATTATTTTTTTTGTCCCAAGTGATTGAATAATGACAAAAAAAAAATTTACAAACCATTGTCACTAAATGATATATTGCTCACACAGGCCATGGGCATATGTAGAATTGCACCCCAAAATACATTCAGCTGCTTCTCCTGAGTACGGGGATACCACATGTGTGGGACTTTTTGGGAGCCTAGCCGTGTACAGGGCCCTGAAAACCAATCACCGCCTTCAGGATTTCTAAGGGCGTACATTTTTTATTTCACTCCTCACTACCTATCACAGTTTTGAAGGCCGGAAAATGCCCAGATGGCACAAACCCCCCCAAATTACCCCATTTTGGAAAGTAGACACCCCAAGCTATTTTCTGAGGGGCATGTTGCGTCCATGAAATATTTTATATTTTGACACAAGTTGCGGGAAAGTGACTTTTTTTTTTTTTGCAAAAAGTTGTCACTAAATGATATATTGCTCACACAGGCCATGGGCATATTTGGAATTGCTCCCCAAAATACATTTAGCTGCTTCTCCTGAGTATGGGGATACCACATGTGTGGGACTTTTTGGGAGCCTAGCCACGTATGGGGCTCCGAAAACCAATCACCGCCTTCAGGATTTCTAAGGGCGTAAATTTTTGATTTCACTCTTCACTGCCTATCACAGTTTCGGAGGCCATGGAATGCCCAGGTGGCACAAACCCCCCCAAATGACCCCATTTTGGAAAGTAGACACCCCAAGCTATTTGCTGAGAGGCATGGTGAGTATTTTGCAGCTCTCATTTGTTTTTGAAAATGAAGAAAGAAATGAAAACATTTTTTTTTTTTTGAACTTTCAAAACTTTGTGACAAAAAGTGAGGTCTGCAAAATACTCACTATACCTCTCAGCAAATAGCTTGGGGTGTCTACTTTCCAAAATAGGGTCATTTGGGGGGGTTTTGTGCCACCTGGGCATTCCATGGCCTCCGAAACTGTGATAGGCAGTGAAGAGTGAAATAAAAAATGTACGCCCTTAGAAAGCCTGAAGGCAGTGCTTGGTTTACGGGGTCCCGTACGCGGCTAGGCTCCCAAAAAGTCTCACACATGTGGTATCCCCATACTCAGGAGAAGCAACAGAATGTATTTTGGGGTGTAATTTCACATATTCTCATGGTATGTTTGAGCAATATAATATTAGTGACAACTTTGTGCAAAAAAAAAAAAATTGTCTTTTTCCCGAAACTTGTGTCACAATATAAAATATTCCATGGACTCGACATGCCTCTCAGCAAATAGCTTGGGGTGTCTACTTTCCAAAATGGGGTCATTTGGGGGGGGTTGAACTGTCCTGGCATTGTATGCACAACATTTAGAAGCTTATATCACACATCACCCACTCTTCTAGCCACTTGAAGACAAAGCCCTTTCTGACACTTTTTGTTTATATGAAAAAATATTTTTTTTGCAATAAAATTACTTTGAACCCCCAAACATTATATATTTTTTTAAAGCAAATGCCCTACAGATTAAAATGTTGGGTGTTTCATTTTTTTTCACACAGTATTTGCACAGCGATTTTTCAAAAGCATTTTTTTGGGAAAAAACACACTTTTTCAATTTTAATGCACTAAAACACACTATATTGCCCAAATGTTTGATGATATAAAAAAAGATGATCTTAGGCCGACTACATGGATACCAAACATGACATGCTTTAAAATTGCGCACAAACGTACAGTGGCGACAAATTAAATACATTTTTAAAAGCCTTTACAGGTTACCACTTTAGATTTACAGAGGAGGTCTACTGCTAAAATTACTGCCCTTGATCTGACCTTCACGGTGATACCTCACATGCATGGTGCAATTGCTGTTTACATTTGACGCCAGACCGACGCTTGCGTTCGCCTTTGTGCGAGAGCAGGGGGGGACAGGGGTGCTTTTTTTTTTTTCTTTATTATTTTTTTTCTTTTTTTATCTTATTTTTAAACTGTTCCTTTCATTTTTTTAATCATTTTTATTGTTATCTCAGGAAATGTAAATATCCCCTATGATAGCAATAGGTACTCTTTTTTGAAAAAATTGGGGTCTATTACACCCTAGATCTCTCCTCTGCCCTCAAAGCATCTGACCACACCAAGATCGGTGTGATAAAATGCCTTCCCAATTTCCCAATGGTGCTGTTTACATCCGGCGAAATCTAAGTCATGAAATGCTCGTAGATTCCGGTTTCTTAGGCCATAGAGATGTTTGGAGCCACTCTGGTCTCTGATCAGCTCTATGGTCAGCTGGCTGAATCACCGGCTGCATTCTCAGGTTCCCTGTTGGGACAGGAGAGCCAGAGAAAAACATGGAAGACGGTGGGGGGGTATTCCCTTCCACTGCTTGTAAAAGCAGTCTAGAGGCTAATTAGCTGCTAGGATTGCTTTTACATGAAACCTGACCGCTGGCTGAAAAGAATGATACCAAGATGATACCTAAACCTGCAGGCATCATTCTGGTATAACCACTCAAAGTCCAGCAACATACCAGTACATTGCTGGTCCTTGTTGGGCATATATTGTAATCTTTTTTTTCATGCAGCCTGTGGGATGAACAAAAAAAGAGATTGATCGGTGGGTATGCCCGCCATTAGAATACCTTCCTACATCCACCCACTTCTAATGATGGGCATACATGCACCATTTATATATGCCAAAGCATGGGGGCATCCTCCCGCAAAAGGTATGAGCAAATCGCTCCTCCGCCCCTGCTGCCCCCATGCTTCGGCATATATCACCTGTAACTTTTGTAACTGTAACCGGTTACAGGTTCGGGTCTCTCAAAATGCGATGGCATCTTGGGAGACCCTGTGAAAGCGTGCCTAGTCTGTGCAATGCTGTACCCTACACTAATACTCAACTAGTGCATGGTAGCGTTCAAAACATTCACCAATGCAAAGACCAGGATTTTCAGGACAGGAGGGACAATAATAGCGGGTGTCATGCCTATATCCGCGCTTGCTGCAGACACGACATCTTTTTTGGGGGGTTCACTGGGTAGGGGTATTCGGGAGGACATAAAGAAAATGCCTCTCATGCAGCCGACTGCATTTGGTTGGGGATGTGAATGGGGGAAGTACGGGTGCTGCAGAAGTGGTGGGTTCCCAATTAGGATTGTCGAATGCAGCAGGAAGGGCTTTATGGGCACCACGGGCCTGTGTGTCTTCTTCTTGGTGGCAACGAGACACTACTTGTGCTTGCCACCTCACCAGCTTGAACTGCACTTATGGGACTCACCACGTCACCAAGTGTTACTGCAGTGTTGGTTTGACTACGACCGGGATGTACTAGGCCGCTGGTGCTTGCCAGTTCACCAAAACGCTACCAAATCACAAAACAGGGGAATAACTAGGAGGAAGGTTGGGACTTTAATTGAAGCATGTGACAGCAAGAGGGTAATAGGATGAACATAGAGGAATTTATTGACATAATATTCAAGCATACACATTGTAACCGTAGAGTACATACAGTCAAACAATACATGCATAGATAAATAGGTAAAAATATATAATAATAAGATGATGAGGTATAACATACATTGTAATGTTCGTACAATTGATAGATGGATAACAAGGTACAAGGTTAAAAAAGTTACATAATGATGACTCAGGATACCACATTCACAAATTCCCTAGTGCACCACAAGCAATTTGGGTAACAGAGGTATTAAAAGATAGTGCCTGCTGGACCTAAGGCCTCATTGGACATGTGGGGGGAGTAAAAACTGATGGGGACTGATAGGACGATAGAACACGGCAATTGGTGGCTCAATGCGTTTCGTGGCTTCCATGCCACTCTTTAGGAGCAAGCACGTGTAAATCTAGAAAAATATAGGGATAAAATAAGCAAAAAGAGAAAAGAAAAATAAAAAACAAAAAACAAAACCAATAGGGGGGGGCGTGGTGTACACCCCCCACTGCTGATATGAAAACATACTCACTACGAGACTAGGCACTGATGGATAGGTGGAGGGACCCCATAAGCCATCCAGGTAGGCCCAACCGGGAGCCGAGGCGGGGAGCCCTGCAGGGACGAAGGCGGGCGCCAACCAGGGCAGGCAGGGGACCGAGGGTACCTAGAAAGGTGAAGGGTAGTGAGGGTGAATAAAGACAATGTTGAGGGAGAGGAGATAGGGAAGGAGCCCCGCAGCCAAAGTGTGGGAAGTAGAAGGGAACCAGTGGGGACAAGGATGGGAGGCAATAGGAGTGGGTAGGACGTGAAGGGCAAGTGAAAGACAACCAGTGCAGTGACAGCTAAAGGGGGAGTGAGGGGTGTACCTGAGGAGGAAGATTGGGACCCCGGAGGGGGGAGAGTTCCCAAATGGTGCGAGGTCAGATGTGTGGAGAGCCTCGAATGCCCAGACCGCCCCGGAGAGCGTCCATATAACGCCGTCGCGGGGCCGCCCACCAACGTCACGCCGTGTAGCGGGGGGAGGAGCACCGCAAGTCGGACAGCTGTCCGACAACGGCACAGAACCTCCCCCATAGCCCACGAGTGTGGATACAACGACTGCGCATGACGGCGCCAAGGACGCCGCAAGCACAGTGTGGTGCGTGACGTCGACGCACAGTAACCGGCGTCCAACCCCCCAGAGGAGAACCTGGGGGCGGAAGGAGACCAGCAAGGTGCGTCGCGGCTCCCGGGAGGGGAAAAAGGACCAGATGGCAAGGCAGTCCCGCCGGCACACACCACCAGTGACACAGCCCCATAGGGAATAGCCTCAGTAGTATAAGATGACATTGGATATGAAATTATAAAAGTATACAAATGGAAAAAATGAGCCAGTGGAAAATACGACAAATAAAAATAAATAAAATTGGTTAGAAGGATCAATTGATAGAAAACAGGGGAGGTATCACAAAGGTCATTAAGGGCAGTATGGATAATGAATTAAAGCTAAATAGAGCAATGGCACATGCTTCCATCCCTATGCATATATACAAAAAAAGGAGAGGGTTTTTAGGGACTTTAAGGAAATCATGACCTGGTAAGGTCACCCATTTCCATCCCTAGGGACTTTATATGAAACCATGACCTGGTAAGGTCATGCGTTTCCATCCCAATCTAAATCACAAAACAGGGGAATAACTAGGAGGAAGGTTGGGACTTTAATTGAAGCATGTGACAGCAAGAGGGTAATAGGATGAACATAGAGGAATTTATTGACATAATATTCAAGCATACACATTGTAACCGTAGAGTACATACAGTCAAACAATACATGCATAGATAAATAGGTAAAAATATATAATAATAGGATGATGAGGTATAACATACATTGCAATGTTCGTACAATTGATAGATGGATAACAAGGTACAAGGTTAAAAAAGTTACATAATGATGACTTAGGATACCACATTCACAAATTCCCTAGTGCACCACAAGCAATTTGGGTAACAGAGGTATTAAAACGATAGTGCCTGCTGGACCTAAGGCCTCATTGGACCTGTGGGGGGAGTAAAAACTGATGGGGACTGATAGGACGATAGAACATGGCAATTGGTGGCTCAACGCGTTTCGTGGCTTCCATGCCACTCGTCAGGAGCAAGCACGTGTAAATCTAGAAAAATATAGGGATAAAATAAGCGAAAAGAGAAAAGAAAAATAAAAAACAAAAAACAAAACCAATAGGGGGGGCGTGGTGTACGCCCCCCACTGCTGATATGAAAACATACTCACTACGAGACTAGGCACTGATGGATAGGTGTAGGGACCCCATAAGCCATCCAGGTAGGCCAAACCGGGAGCTGAGGCGGGGAGCCCCGCAGGGACGAAGGCGGGCGCCAACCAGGGCAGGCAGGGGACCGAGGGTACCTAGAAAGGTGAAGGGTAGTGAGGGTGAATAAAAACAATGTTGAGGGAGAGGAGATAGGGAAGGAGCCCCGCAGCCAAAGTGTGGGAAGTAGAAGGGAACCAGTGGGGACAAGGATGGGAGGCAATAGGAGTGGGTAGGACGTGAAGGGCAAGTGAAAGACAACCAGTGCAGTGACAGCTAAAGGGGGAGTGAGGGGTGTACCTGAGGAGGAAGATTGGGACCCCAGAGGGGGGAGAGCTCCCAAATGGTGTGAGGTCAGATGTGTGGAGAGCCTCGAATGCCCAGACCGCCCCGGAGAGCGTCCATATAACGCCGTCGCGGGGCCGCCCACCAACGTCATGCCGTGTAGCGGGGGGAGGAGCACCGCAAGTCGGACAGCTGTCCGGCAACGGCACAGAACCTCCCCCATAGCCCACGAGTGTGGATACAACGACTGCGCATTACGGCGCCAAGGACGCCGCAAGCACAGTGTGGTGCGTGACGTCGACGCACAGTAACCGGTGTCCAACCCCCCAGAGGAGAACCTGGGGGCGGAAGGAGACCAGCAAGCTGCGTCGCGGCTCCCGGGAGGGGAAAAAGGACCAGATGGCAAGGCAGTCCCGCCGGCACACACCACCAGTGACACAGCCCCATAGGGAATAGCCTCAGTAGTACAAGATGACATTGGATATGAAATTATAAAAGTATACAAATGGAAAAAATGAGCCAGTGGAAAATACGACAAATAAAAATAAATTAAATTGGTTAGAAGGATCAATTGATAGAAAACAGGGGAGGTATCACAAAGGTCATTAAGGGCAGTTTGGATAATGAATTATAGCTAAATAGAGCAATGGCACATGCTTCCATCCCTATGCATATATACAAGAAAAGGAGAGGGTTTTTAGGGACTTTAAGGAAATCATGACCTGGTAAGGTCACCCATTTCCATCCCTAGGGACTTTATATGAAACCATGACCTGGTAAGGTCATGCGTTTCCATCCCAATCTAAATCACAAAACAGGGGAATAACTAGGAGGAAGGTTGGGACTTTAATTGAAGCATGTGACAGCAAGAGGGTAATAGGATGAACATAGAGGAATTTATTGACATAATATTCAAGCATACACATTGTAACCGTAGAGTACATACAGTCAAACAATACATGCATAGATAAATAGGTAAAAATATATAATAATAAGATGATGAGGTATAACATACATTGTAATGTTCGTACAATTGATAGATGGATAACAAGGTACAAGGTTAAAAAAGTTACATAATGATGACTCAGGATACCACATTCACAAATTCCCTAGTGCACCACAAGCAATTTGGGTAACAGAGGTATTAAAACGATAGTGCCTGCTGGACCTAAGGCCTCATTGGACCTGTGGGGGGAGTAAAAACTGATGGGGACTGATAGGACGATAGAACACGGCAATTGGTGGCTCAACGCGTTTCGTGGCTTCCATGCCACTCGTCAGGAGCAAGCACGTGTAAATGTAGAAAAATATAGGGATAAAATAAGCAAAAAGAGAAAAGAAAAATAAAAAACAAAAAACAAAACCAATAGGGGGGGGCGTGGTGCACGCCCCCCACTGCTGATATGAAAACATACTCACTACGAGACTAGGCACTGATGGATAGGTGGAGGGACCCCATAAGCCATCCAGGTAGGCCCAACCGGGAGTCGAGGCGGGGAGCCCCGCAGGGACGAAGGCGGGCGCCAACCAGGGCAGGCAGTGGACCGAGGGTACCTAGAAAGGTGAAGGGTAGTGAGGGTGAATAAAGACAATGTTGAGAGAGAGGAGATAGGGAAGGAGCCCCGCAGCCAAAGTGTGGGAATTAGAAGGGAACCAGTGGGGACAAGGATGGGAGGCAATAGGAGTGGGTAGGAGGTGAAGGACAAGTGAAAGACAACCAGTGCAGTGACAGCTAAAGGGGGAGTGAGGGGTGTACCTGAGGAGGAAGATTGGGACCCCGGAGGTGGGAGAGTTCCCAAATGGTGTGAGGTCAGATGTGTGGAGAGCCTCGAATGCCCAGACCGCCCCGGAGAGCGTCCATATAACGCCGTCGCGGGGCCGCCCACCAACGTCACGCCATGTAGCGGGGGGAGGAGCACCGCAAGTCGGACAGCTGTCCGGCAACGGCACAGAACCTCCCCCATAGCCCACGAGTGTGGATACAACGACTGCACATGACGGCGCCAAGGACGCCGCAAGCACAGTGTGGTGCGTGACGTCGACGCACAGTAACCGGCGTCCAACCCCCCAGAGGAGAACCTGGGGGTGGAAGGAGACCAGCAAGGTGCGTCGCGGCTCCCGGGAGGGGAAAAAGGACCAGATGGCAAGGCAGTCCCACCGGCACACACCACCAGTGACACAGCCCCATAGGGAATAGCCTCAGTAGTATAAGATGACATTGGATATGAAATTATAAAAGTATACAAATGGAAAAAATGAGCCAGTGGAAAATACGACAAATAAAAATAAATGAAATTGGTTAGAAGGATCAATTGATAGAAAACAGGGGAGGTATCACAAAGGTCATTAAGGACAGTATGGATAATGAATTAAAGCTTAATAGAGCAATGGCACATGCTTCCATCCCTATGCATATATACAAGAAAAGGAGAGGGTTTTTAGGGACTTTAAGGAAATCATGACCTGGTAAGGTCACCCATTTCCATCCCTAGGGACTTTATATGAAACCATGACCTTGTAAGGTCATGCGTTTCCATCCCAATCTAAATCACAAAACAGGGGAATAACTAGGAGGAAGGTTGGGACTTTAATTGAAGTATGTGACAGCAAGAGGGTAATAGGATGAACATAGAGGAATTTATTGACATAATATTCAAGCATACACATTGTAACCGTAGAGTACATACAGTCAAACAATACATGCATAGATAAATAGGTAAAATTATATAATAATAAGATGATGAGGTATAACATACATTGTAATGTTCGTACAATTGATAGATGGATAACAAGGTACAAGGTTAAAAAAGTTACATAATGATGACTCAGGATACCACATTCACAAATTCCCTAGTGCACCACAAGCAATTTGGGTAACAGAGGTATTAAAACGATAGTGCCTGCTGGACCTAAGGCCTCATTGGACCTGTGGGGGGAGTAAAAACTGATGGGGACTGATAGGACGATAGAACACGGCAATTGGTGGCTCAACGCGTTTCGTGGCTTCCATGCCACTCGTCAGGAGCAAGCACGTGTAAATCTAGAAAAATATAGGGATAAAATAAGCAAAAAGAGAAAAGAAAAATAAAAAACAAAAAACAAAACTAATAGGGGGGGGGCGTGGTGTACACCCCCCACTGCTGATATGAAAACATACTCACTACGAGACTAGGCACTGATGGATAGGTGGAGGGACCCCATAAGCCATCCAGGTAGGCCCAACCGGGAGCCGAGGCGGGGAGCCCCGCAGGGACGAAGGTGGGCGCCAACCAGGGCAGGCAGTGGACCGAGGGTACCTAGAAAGGTGAAGGGTAGTGAGGGTGAATAAAGACAATGTTGAGGGAGAGGAGATAGGGAAGGAGCCCCGCAGCCAAAGTGTGGGAATTAGAAGGGAACCAGTGGGGACAAGGATGGGAGGCAATAGGAGTGGGTAGGAGGTGAAGGGCAAGTGAAAGACAACCAGTGCAGTGACAGCTAAAGGGGGAGTGAGGGGTGTACCTGAGGAGGAAGATTGGGACCCCGGAGGGGGGAGAGTTCCCAAATGGTGTGAGGTCAGATGTGTGGAGAGCCTCAAATGCCCAGACCGCCCCGGAGAGCGTCCATATAACGCCGTCGCGGGGCCGCCCACCAACGTCACGCCGTGTAGCGGGGGGAGGAGCACCGCAAGTCGGACAGCTGTCCGGCAACGGCACAGAACCTCCCCCATGGCCCACGAGTGTGGATACAACGACTGCGCATGACGGTGCCAAGGACGCCGCAAGCACAGTGTGGTGCGTGACGTCGACGCACAGTAACCGGTGTCCAACCCCCCAGAGGAGAACCTGGGGGCGGAAGGAGACCAGCAAGCTGCGTCGCGGCTCCCGGGAGGGGAAAAAGGACCAGATGGCAAGGCAGTCCCGCCGGCACACACCACCAGTGACACAGCCCCATAGGGAATAGCCTCAGTAGTATAAGATGACATTGGATATGAAATTATAAAAGTATACAAATGGAAAAAATTAGCCAGTGGAAAATACGACAAATAAAAATAAATTAAATTGGTTAGAAGGATCAATTGATAGAAAACAGGGGAGGTATCACAAAGGTCATTAAGGGCAGTATGGATAATGAATTATAGCTAAATAGAGCAATGGCACATGCTTCCATCCCTATGCATATATACAAGAAAAGGAGAGGGTTTTTAGGGACTTTAAGGAAATCATGACCTGGTAAGGTCACCCATTTCCATCCCTAGGGACTTTATATGAAACCATGACCTGGTAAGGTCATGCGTTTCCATCCCAATCTAAATCACAAAACAGGGGAATAACTAGGAGGAAGGTTGGGACTTTAATTGAAGCATGTGACAGCAAGAGGGTAATAGGATGAACATAGAGGAATTTATTGACATAATATTCAAGCATACACATTGTAACCGTAGAGTACATACAGTCAAACAATACATGCATAGATAAATAGGTAAAATTATATAATAATAAGATGATGAGGTATAACATACATTGTAATGTTCGTACAATTGATAGATGGATAACAAGGTACAAGGTTAAAAAAGTTACATAATGATGACTCAGGATACTACATTCACAAATTCCCTATTGCACCACAAGCAATTTGGGTAACAGAGGTATTAAAACGATAGTGCCTGCTGGACCTAAGGCCTCATTGGACCTGTGGGGGGAGTAAAAACTGACGGGGACTGATAGGACGATAGAACACGGCAATTGGTGGCTCAACGCGTTTCGTGGCTTCCATGCCACTCGTCAGGAGCAAGCACATGTAAATCTAGAAAAATATAGGGATAAAATAAGCAAAAAGAGAAAAGAAAAATAAAAAACAAAACCAATAGGGGGGGGGGCATGGTGTACGCCCCCCACTGCTGATATGAAAACATACTCACTACGAGACTAGGCACTGATGGATAGGTGGAGGGTCCCCATAAGCCATCCAGGTAGGCCCAACCGGGAGCCGAGGCGGGGAGCGCCGCAGGGACGAAGGCGGGCGCCAACCAGGGCAGGTAGGGGACCGAGGGTACCTAGAAAGGTGAAGGGTAGTGAGGGTGAATAAAGACAATGTTGAGGGAGAGAAGATAGGGAAGGAGCCCCGCAGGCAAAGTGTGGGAAGTAGAAGGGAACCAGTGGGGACAAGGATGGGAGGCAATAGGAGTGGGTAGAACGTGAAGGGCAAGTGAAAGACAACCAGTGCAGTGACAGCTAAAGGGGGAGTGAGGGGTGTACCTGAGGAGGAAGATTGGGACCCCGGAGGGGGGAGAGTTCCCAAATGGTGTGAGGTCAGATGTGTGGAGAGCCTCGAATGCCCAGACCGCCCCGGAGAGCGTCCATATAACGCCGTCGCGGGGCCGCCCACCAACGTCACGCCGTGTAGCGGGGGGAGGAGCACCGCAAGTCGGACAGCTGTCCGGCAATGGCACAGAACCTCCCCCATAGCCCACGAGTGTGGATACAACGACTGCGCATGACGGCGCCAAGGACGCCGCAAGCACAGTGTGGTGCGTGACGTCGACGCACAGTAACCGGCGTCCAACCCCCCAGAGGAGAACCTGGGGTTGGAAGGAGACCAGCAAGGTGCGTCGCGGCTCCCGGGAGGGGAAAAAGGACCAGATGGCAAGGCAGTCCCACCGGCACACACCACCAGTGACACAGCCCCATAGGGAATAGCCTCAGTAGTATAAGATGACATTGGATATGAAATTATAAAAGTATACAAATGGAAAAAATGAGCCAGTGGAAAATACGACAAATAAAAATAAATGAAATTGGTTAGAAGGATCAATTGATAGAAAACAGGGGAGGTATCACAAAGGTCATTAAGGGCAGTATGGATAATGAATTAAAGCTAAATAGAGCAATGGCACATGCTTCCATCCCTATGCATATATACAAGAAAAGGAGAGGGTTTTTAGGGACTTTAAGGAAATCATGACCTGGTAAGGTCACCCATTTCCATCCCTAGGGACTTTATATGAAACCATGACCTGGTAAGGTCATGCGTTTCCATCCCAATCTAAATCACAAAACAGGGGAATAACTAGGAGGAAGGTTGGGACTTTAATTGAAGCATGTGACAGCAAGAGGGTAATAGGATGAACATAGAGGAATTTATTGACATAATATTCAAGCATACACATTGTAACCATAGAGTACATACAGTCAAACAATACATGCATAGATAAATAGGTAAAAATATATAATAATAAGATGATGAGGTATAACATACATTGTAATGTTCGTACAATTGATAGATGGATAACAAGGTACAAGGTTAAAAAAGTTACATAATGATGACTCAGGATACCACATTCACAAATTCCCTAGTGCACCACAAGCAATTTGGGTAACAGAGGTATTAAAACGATAGTGCCTGCTGGACCTAAGGCCTCATTGGACCTGTGGGGGGAGTAAAAACTGATGGGGACTGATAGGACGATAGAACACGGCAATTGGTGGCTCAACGCGTTTCGTGGCTTCCATGCCACTCGTCAGGAGCAAGCACGTGTAAATCTAGAAAAATATAGGGATAAAATAAGCAAAAAGAGAAAAGAAAAATAAAAAACAAAAAACAAAACCAATAGGGGGGGGCGTGGTGCACGCCACCCACTGCTGATATGAAAACATACTCACTACGAGACTAGGCACTGATGGATAGGTGGAGGGACCCCATAAGCCATCCAGGTAGGCCCAACCGGGAGCTGAGGCGGGGAGTTCCGCAGGGAAGAAGGCGGGCGCCAACCAGGGCAGGCAGGGGACCGAGGGTACCTAGAAAGGTGAAGGGTAGTGAAGGTGAATAAAGACAATGTTGAGGGAGAGGAGATAGGGAAGGAGCCCCGCAGCCAAAGTGTGGGAAGTAGAAGGGAACCAGTGGGGACAAGGATGGGAGGCAATAGGAGTGGGTAGGACGTGAAGGGCAAGTGAAAGACAACCAGTGCAGTGACAGCTAAAGGGGGAGTGAGGGGTGTACCTGAGAAGGAAGATTGGGACCCCGGAGGGGGGAGTGTTCCCAAATGGTGTGAGGTCAGATGTGTGGAGAGCCTCGAATGCCCAGACCGCCCCGGAGAGCGTCCATATAACGCCGTCGCGGGGCCGCCCACCAACGTCACGCCGTGTAGCGGGGGGAGGAGCACCGCAAGTCGGACAGCTGTCCGGCAACGGCACAGAACCTCCCCCATAGCCCACGAGTGTGGATACAACGACTGCGCATGACGGCGCCAAGGACGCCGCAAGCACAGTGTGGTGCGTGACGTTGACGCACAGTAACCGGCGTCCAACCCCCCAGAGGAGAACCTGGGGGCGGAAGGAGACCAGCAAGGTGTGTCGCGGCTCCCGGGAGGGGAAAAAGGACCAGATGGCAAGGCAGTCCCGCCGGCACACACCACCAGTGACACAGCCCCATAGGGAATAGCCTCAGTAGTATAAGATGACATTGGATATGAAATTATAAAAGTATACAAATGGAAAAAATGAGCCAGTGGAAAATACGACAAATAAAAATAAATGAAATTGGTTAGAAGGATCAATTGATAGAAAACAGGGGAGGTATCACAAAGGTCATTAAGGGCAGTATGGATAATGAATTAAAGCTAAATAGAGCAATGGCACATGCTTCCATCCCTATGCATATATACAAGAAAAGGAGAGGGTTTTTAGGGACTTTAAGGAAATCATGACCTGGTAAGGTCACCCATTTCCATCCCTAGGGACTTTATATGAAACCATGACCTGGTAAGGTCATGCGTTTCCATCCCAATCTAAATCACAAAACAGGGGAATAACTAGGAGGAAGGTTGGGACTTTAATTGAAGCATGTGACAGCAAGAGGGTAATAGGATGAACATAGAGGAATTTATTGACATAATATTCAAGCATACACATTGTAACCGTAGAGTACATACAGTCAAACAATACATGCATAGATAAATAGGTAAAATTATATAATAATAAGATGATGAGGTATAACATACATTGTAATGTTCGTACAATTGATAGATGGATAACAAGGTACAAGGTTAAAAAAGTTACATAATGATGACTCAGGATACCACATTCACAAATTCCCTATTGCACCACAAGCAATTTGGGTAACAGAGGTATTAAAACGATAGTGCCTGCTGGACCTAAGGCCTCATTGGACCTGTGGGGGGAGTAAAAACTGATGGGGACTGATAGGACGATAGAACACGGCAATTGGTGGCTCAACGCGTTTCGTGGCTTCCATGCCACTCGCCAGGAGCAAGCACGTGTAAATCTAGAAAAATATAGGGATAAAATAAGCAAAAAGAGAAAAGAAAAATAAAAAACAAAACCAATAGGGGGGGGGCGTGGTGTACGCCCCCCACTGCTGATATGAAAACATACTCACTACGAGACTAGGCACTGATGGATAGGTGGAGGGACCCCATAAGCCATCCAGGTAGGCCCAACCGGGAGCCGAGGCGGGGAGCCCCGCAGGGACGAAGGCGGGCGCCAACCAGGGCAGGCAGTGGACCGAGGGTACCTAGAAAGGTGAAGGGTAGTGAGGGTGAATAAAGACAATGTTGAGGGAGAGGAGATAGGGAAGGAGCCCCGCAGCCAAAGTGTGGGAATTAGAAGGGAACCAGTGGGGACAAGGATGGGAGGCAATAGGAGTGGGTAGGAGGTGAAGGGCAAGTGAAAGACAACCAGTGCAGTGACAGCTAAAGGGGGAGTGAGGGGTGTACCTGAGGAGGAAGATTGGGACCCCGGAGGTGGGAGAGTTCCCAAATGGTGTGAGGTCAGATGTGTGGAGAGCCTCGAATGCCCAGACCGCCCCGGAGAGCGTCCATATAACGCCGTCGCGGGGCCGCCCACCAACGTCACGCCGTGTAGCGGGGGGAGGAGCACCGCAAGTCGGACAGCTGTCCGGCAACGGCACAGAACCTCCCCCATAGCCCACGAGTGTGGATACAACGACTGCGCATGACGGCGCCAAGGACGCCGCAAGCACAGTGTGGTGCGTGACGTCGACGCACAGTAACCGGCGTCCAACCCCCCAGAGGAGAACCTGGGGGTGGAAGGAGACCAGCAAGGTGCGTCGCGGCTCCTGGGAGGGGAAAAAGGACCAGATGGCAAGGCAGTCCCACCGGCACACACCACCAGTGACACAGCCCCATAGGGAATAGCCTCAGTAGTATAAGATGACATTGGATATGAAATTATAAAAGTATACAAATGGAAAAAATGAGCCAGTGGAAAATACGACAAATAAAAATAAATGAAATTGGTTAGAAGGATCAATTGATAGAAAACAGGGGAGGTATCACAAAGGTCATTAAGGACAGTATGGATAATGAATTAAAGCTTAATAGAGCAATGGCACATGCTTCCATCCCTATGCATATATACAAGAAAAGGAGAGGGTTTTTAGGGACTTTAAGGAAATCATGACCTGGTAAGGTCACCCATTTCCATCCCTAGGGACTTTATATGAAACCATGACCTTGTAAGGTCATGCGTTTCCATCCCAATCTAAATCACAAAACAGGGGAATAACTAGGAGGAAGGTTGGGACTTTAATTGAAGCATGTGACAGCAAGAGGGTAATAGGATGAACATAATATATAATAAGATGATGAGGTATAACATACACTGAGGCTACTGAGGCTATTCCCTATGGGGCTGTGTCACTGGTGGTGTGTGCCGGCGGGACTGCCTTGCCATCTGGTCCTTTTTCCCCTCCCGGGAGCCGCGACGCACCTTGCTGGTCTCCTTCCGCCCCCAGGTTCTCCTCTGGGGGGTTGGACGCCGGTTACTGTGCGTCGACATCACGCACCACACTGTGCTTGCGACGTCCTTGGCGCCGTCATGCGCAGTCGTTGTATCCACACTCGTGGGCTATGGGGGAGGTTCTGTGCCGTTGCCGGACAGCTGTCCGACTTGCGGTGCTCCTCCCCCGCTACACGGCGTGACGTTGGTGGGCGGCCCCACGACGGCGTTATATGGACGCTCTCCGGGGCGGTCTGGGCATTCGAGGCTCTCCACACATTTGACCTCACACCATTTGGGAACTCTCCCCCCTCCGGGGTCCCAATCTTCCTCCTCAGGTACACCCCTCACTCCCCCTTTAGATGTCACTGCACTGGTTGTCTTTCACTTGCCCTTCACGTCCTACCCACTCCTATTGCCTCCCATCCTTGTCCCCACTGGTTCCCTTCTACTTCCCACACTTTGGCTGCGGGGCTCCGTCCCTATCTCCTCTCCCTCAACATTGTCTTTATTCACCCTCACTACCCTTCACCTTTCTAGGTACCCTCGGTCCCCTGCCTGCCCTGGTTGGCACCCGCCTTCATCCCTGCGGGGCTCCCTGCCTCGGCTCCGGGTTGGGCCTACCTGGATGGCTTATGGGGTCCCTCCACCTATCCATCAGTGCCTAGTCTCGTAGTGAGTATGTTTTCATATCAGCAGTGGGGGGCGTACACCACGCCCCCCCCCCCCCTATTGGTTTTGTTTTTTGTTTTTTATTTTTCTTTTCTCTTTTTGCTTATTTTATCCCTATATTTTTCTAGATTTACACGTGCTTGCTCCTGACGAGTGGCATGGAAGCCACGAAACGCGTTGAGCCACCAATTGCCGTGTTCTATCGTCCTATCAGTCCCCATCAGTTTTTACTCCCCCCACAGGTCCAATGAGGCCTTAGGTCCAGCAGGCACTATCGTTTTAATACCTCTGTTACCCAAATTGCTTGTGGTGCACTAGGGAATTTGTGAATGTGGTATCCTGAGTCATCATTATGTAACTTTTTTAACCTTGTACCTTGTTATCCATCTATCAATTGTACGAACATTACAATGTATGTTATACCTCATCATCTTATTATTATATATTTTTACCTATTTATCTATGCATGTATTGTTTGACTGTATGTACTCTATGGTTACAATGTGTATGCTTGAATATTATGTCAATAAATTCCTCTATGTTCATCCTATTACCCTCTTGCTGTCACATGCTTCAATTAAAGTCCCAACCTTCCTCCTAGTTATTCCCGTTTTGTGATTTAGATTGGGATGGAAACGCATGACCTTACCAGGTCATGGTTTCATATAAAGTCCCTAGGGATGGAAATGGGTGACCTTACCAGGTCATGATTTCCTTAAAGTCCCTAAAAACCCTCTCCTTTTCTTGTAAAACGCTACCAAAAAAACTGTTAGCGATCGCAGGGATCAGGCCTGACTCTGCGAACGCTGCAGTTATGTGTTTAGTGTATTGTAAGTGACAGTGATCGATAGATACTGCACTTGGGTGGGCTGGGCTGGGCTGGGCTGGGCGGAGGGGCAAAACGCAGGTGCTAGCAGGTATCTGGGCTGATCCCGCTAACACTGTGTTTTTGGGAACCCTAAACTGCTGGGGACGCTAGTATAGATCTGATCGGATCAGATATTGATTCATTCAGATACTATGGGGGTCATTTACTATAGTGCTATGGCGCTAATTCGCGCAAATTGCCGCGAATTAGCGCTAATTTGCGGCAATTTAGATAAAACTTTATTCACTATAGCGCTGGTGAGAAAATACTCCCAAAATCGAATTTACTATAGCTCCCTGAAACTAAATAGTGCCCAAACCCTTACTCTGCTAAAACCTAGAGAATTGCACATGGAAATAATGTTTAGAGCATGATATAATTGTCTAAATGATACTGAAATATGCGGTATATTATTTAAAGATTATCTGCTTTTAACCACTTGCTTACTGGGCACTTAAACCCCCCTCCTGCCCAGACCAATTTTGAGCTTTCAGCGCTGTCACACTTTGAATGACAATTGCGCGGTCATACAACACTGTACCCAAATTAAATTTTTAGCATTTTTTTCCCCACAAATAGAGCTTTCTTTTGGTGGTATTTAATCACAGCTGGGGTTTTTATTTTTTGCTAAACAAACAAAAAAAGATGGAAATTTTTGAAAAAAAAAATCATGTTTAATAGTTTGTTATAATATTTTGCAAACAAGTAATTTTTCTCCTTCATTGATATGCGCTGATGAGGCGGCACTGGTGGGCACTGACAGGCTTCACTGATGGGCACGGATAGGCACAGATAAGGCGGCACTGATAGGCACAGATAAGGCGGCACTGATAGGCACAGTTAAGGCGGCACTGATAGGCACAGTGAAGGCGGCACTGATGGGGACAGATAAGGCGGTACTGATGGGGACAGATAAGGCGGCACGAATGGGTGGCACGGATGGGCGGCACGGATGGGTGGCACGGATGGGCTGCACAGATGGGTGGCACGTATGGGTGGCACGGATAGGTACCACTGATGGGGGGCACTGATGGGCGGCACTGATGGGGGGCACTGATGGGCAGTGATGGGCGGCACTGATGGGCACTGGTAGGTGACACTGATGGGCACTGATAGGTTGCACGGATGTGGGTGCTGATGGGTGGCACTGATGTGGGTGCTGATGGGTGGCACTGATGGGTGGCACTGTGGGCACTGATGGGTGGCGCTGATTGATGGCACTGTGGGCACTGATGGGTGACGCTGGTGGGCACTGGTAGGCAGCACTGCTGCCTATTGCTTTGTGTTAGAAGATCGCCGTGATTGGGACTGATGTCCCGATCATGGCCGCCGGTGATCGGGTTTTTTTTTCCTCCTCACGCTGTCAGCGCGAGGAGGAAAAATAGCCGATTACCGGCTCTGTTTACATCACATGTCCATAGAAATACCGTATTTATGTGTTTTTATGTGTATTTATGTGTAATTATGTGTAGGAGGGTCTCACACATGGCAGCTCTGTGGCTTAGAGGTTAGAACTTCTGCTTAGTATCTCTGAGGGTCTAGGTTCAAATCCCAACCATGTTATTTCACGTAGAGAAGTTGTCTCATCTCCCAGGTCCTAAAACTATGTCTAAATGTAGTAGTTATGTGTAGGAGGGTTCCACCACCATTGTAAGTCTTTTCCAGATACACTACATAGCCAAAAGTATTGGGACGCCTGCCTTTACACACACATGAACTTTAATGGCAGCCCAGTCTTAGTCAGTAGGGTTAAAATTTGATTTGGCCCACCCTTTGCAGCTAGAACAGCTTCTGGGAAGGCTGTCCACAAGGTTTAGTCTGCCTATGGGAATGTTTGATCATTCTTCCAGAAGTGCATTTGTGAGGCCAGGCACTGATGTTGGATGAGAAGGCCTGGCTCGCAGTCTCTAGTCTAATTCAGCCAAAGGGTGTTCTATCGGGTTGAGGCCAGGACTCTGTGCAGGTCAGTCAAGTTTCTCCACCCCAAACTTGCTCATCCATGTCTTTATGGACCTTGCTTTGTGTACTGGTGTGTAGTCATGTTGGAACAGGAAGGGACTGTTCCCACAAAGTTGGGAGCATGAAATTGTCCAAAATGTCTTGGTATGCTGATGCCTTAAGAGTTCCCTTATCTGAAACTAAGAGGCCAAGCCCAACCCCTGAAAAACAACCCCGCACCATAATCCCCCTCCACCAAATCATTTGGACCAGTGCACAAAGCAAGGTCCATAAAGACATGGATGAGTGATTTTGGGGTGGAGGAACTTGACTGGCCTGCACAGAATCCTGACATCAACACAACAGAACACCTTAGGGATGCATTAGAGAGGAGACTGTAGGTGAGGCCTTCTCGTCCAACATCAGTGCCTGACCTCACAAATGCACTTGGAAGAATGGTCAAACATTCCCATAGACACACTCCTAAACATTGTGGACAAGAAGAGTTGAAGCTGTTATAGCTGCAAAGGGTGGGCCAAATGAGTTTTGAACCCAATACTAATACTGGGATGCCATTACAGTTCATGTGTGTTTAAAGGCAGGCATCCCAATACTTATATACTGTATATTGCTTGTGACACTGAGCATGGCTATGGACTTAGGGCTGGTTCACAGAGATGCAGAGAACATGTGTGAGGCTGCCTGGTGGCTAAGTGGGTAGCAGTTCTGTCTCGCAGCACCTGGGATGTTGGTTCAATTCCCCAACATGCTAATGTTTGTGTTTAAGTTTATATGTTCTCCCTGTGTGGGTTTCTCATCACAATCCAAAGACATGCTGGCACCTTATTTGTCTCCTGTCGAAATAGGTTCTAATGTAAGAAAGTTAATTTTGGACTTTATATCGGAAGCTCATTGCAGCCAGGGACTGATGTTAATGTTTATTAGCACTAATCATGCCCAGGGACTTGGACATTTCAAATTTTAGGGTTTACACTGCACAGGTACATATGCTTAGAAAACTGTTGCTTTGTTTATGTGGATGCAAATGGACTTTGATCTTTGGCCTGTAGTTGGAGATTTGATGCACATAGCCAAGGCTAACACATTGCAAATACTATTATGTGCTCCTGCTCATCAGGAGCAATCACTTTAGACATACATGAAGAGACAGATTGAAAGATACTGGTGGGCGTGTACTTCTATTGGGTGTGTCAGTGTGCTAACAATACAACCTCTCTTATATAAAGGCCTGCAGTAGAGGGGTTTGTTTGGCCTGAGAAGGTCAGGTTTTTTGTTGTGAGGGAGAAGGAATGATATTGGGAGATTTGATGAAATTCTTGTTACATTTTTTCAATCAAAAGTGGGTTTATGTGGCCATGCTGTCAATGTTGTGTGTGTATTGTTCCTGTCTGATCATGCAAACATCGTTTGGAAGCATCTGCTGATCTACTATTTTTGATCTTGTTTAATCGTGTACACCGAAATGCAGCTTCCAGCAGAACATGATCATCTATGTATGTGTGGATTGTGGGCTGGTGGTGGGTGTTTTGAATAAGTCTTTTGTAATATTATGTTGGAATGCTTTGTAAGAATGACTGTTAAGGCTCCATTCACACTAGCGCGTTTTTTGATGCATTTTGCATGGGAATTTTTTAACATGGGTTCCTATGATGTTCACATCAATGCCTTTTTGTTTCTCTGCATTTTTGGAAAGGGTCAGGGACTTTTTTTCATGCAAAATGCAGCGTTTTGCATGTAATAGAATTCAATGGACAAGCATCAAAAATGCAAGTGCGCCGTTTTTGCGCCGTTTTTTTTTTGTTTTTTTTAAGACTGTAAAAAAAAAAATGCAAAATCGCCACAAAAACGCCACTCAAACGTGGCAAGCATGAAAAAAAAACCTCCAAAAACGCTCAAAAGCAACATGCATAGGTGTGAATCGAGCCTAAGTATGTTTTTATAATCTTGCAGATGATAATGTGATGTGTTGCCCGCTATACACTGAAATTAAAGCTGGGTCCACTCTAAGGTTTTGTTTAATTTTAGATTGTAAGCTCCTATGAGCAGGGCCCTTAAAATTCCGTTGCTAACTGTAGCACCATATATTCTGTCCAAATTTTTTTGAAGCTAGTAAATGTAAATTTTTTTTTTTCTGCTGGTAAAATAAAAGTACGTTATTGAGCTTTTGGGGTGTGTTGTGTGGTTTTTTTTTTTTTTGTTTTTCTTTTTTGTTTCTTTTTTGGTTTTTTTTTTTTTTTTTTTTTTTGTTTTTCCTTCTTTTCTTTTTCTTTAGTTTTTGTGGGTGGTGGTTTTGGGAAAGTGCAATATCTCTTATATTTTATTTCAATATGTATTTGTGCACCAAAAAACTAATCTCTCTGCCCTGGTTCACATGCTACTTTGAAATTGCGCTACTTCATTTGAAGTAGCACGATTTCAAAGTAGCAAGGTCAGCGTGATTTCAGGTGGTTTCATACACAAATGTCTATTGAAGTCGCACCTGAAATCGACAAAAGTAGTGCAGGAACTACTTTAGCAAATTGATGCGGTGCCACAAAAAAAATGTTGCATCGATTGGAACAGTGCCATTGCCAATAGTCATGCGATTTGATCTCTCAAATCGCATGACCAATCGCTCCAATGTAAACCTAGGCTTCTGCACAACTCCAAGTTATGTATAAAGATTCCACCTTTATCATTAACAGCTGTGGAGAATTGCAGGTAATGAATTCAGCTGGTGGATAGGCAGTGTTTGAATGTGTCAGCTCTGGTTCACATTGGTGTGATTTGACATGTCAAATCTGTGGCAATTGCACTGTTCTAATTGGTGCAGAAACCTGCACTGATGTCTCTGATGTTACCCCCACAGTCGGGACTGACATGCAGGAATGAAATTGTGGGAGTTCAGCTGAACGCTTTCCTCCTGCTGTCAGTATGAAGCGGGGCTCAAACTGGGCCTTTTTGCCTTTGTAATTCACCTGCTGCTAACCCAGGGACACCATTTCTTATCAAACTCCCTTAAGGTTACCACCAAATATATGTAGAAATACAGATTTGCATATCTGAAAATAAAAAATACTAATCATGGTTGAGATCAAATATTCGCAGCTGCAATCAAAAGCGTGGTTTCACCTTCTGACCTGGAAATTAGTCATTGTATGCACCCGGAAGTTCCTGTGCTGGTCAGGATCTCCATCTAGGTGCACATGGCGAGGTCTCTTTAGCAGAGAGGAGGTGCTGCTCATTGGCTGGGTAAGTGTAGGATATGTACTTGTACTTAATCAATGCGGGGATGGATGTCATAGTTAGATTTGGTGTGGCTGGGGTTCATTGATTTGTTTGGCATCACCACACATTTGCTTCTGTCCCATGTGCACACATCACTTCCTGCATTTGTTCTGCTGATGTAAATCAGTAAGGACTATGCAAGTATAAATGAGAGCTCCTTTTATTAAAATATATATGCCTTGTTTCACAGCTGGGCGAATTTTCCAGCAAATTTGGACCTCTGAGTTGCATGACAAGTTGTACCCCATGATTCTCAATGATAATCATTCATATCTGTGCTACTTTAAGTCGCACCAACTTCAAAGTAGTCCCTGTACTACTTTGGTGTGACTTGAGGTATATCGGGTACAATATTACACAGGCATTCCCAGAAGTTGGGGCCAAGTTGCAGAGGCAAAGTGGCAGCAAAATAGTGTGACTTTCAGGTCGCAGCAGTGTGAATGAGATTTAAGGATAACACCTTTGAATTTGGCCCTATTTTCACTTGTGCATCCTGAAGGTGTAGCAAATTCGTCCCTGCACTACCTTGGTTTGACTTTGATGCAATTTGAGGTCCATACACCACAAGATTACACAGACATTGCTTCAAGTCATGACAAAGCTGTGCAATTTTAAGGTCGCACAAGTGCAAATGGGGCCTTATTCAAAGGTGTTATCAATTAATCGCATTAGGTTACTTTCACACTTGGGTGACTTTTCATGGAGCTTTGGACCTCAGAGTCACATGAAAAGTTGTCCCCCTTGATTTCCATGCATATTTATTAGAGCTGCACGATTAATCGTCATCGTGATTTTTTTTCCCCTTTACGATCTTGAAAAAAGCGTTTCACGATTCTTGCTATGCAAAGAACTCTCTCTGAGCTCAGCGAAGCTGGCCCCCCTACAATCAGCACAAATAAAAACTCAAGTGTGTTTCTTTAGTGCTACGTTTGTGCTGTTTTGTGCCGTAAAAATTTACATTTGTGCTGCTTTTATTTTTAAGATATTGGCAATTGTTTTTTCCAGACTATGACATCACCTAGCCCCCCTACAACGCCCAAATGACACAAAACTGGTCTCGTTGGTTAGTGCTACGTTTGTGCTGTTTTATGCTGCTAAAAATTCCGTTCTATCTTTTATCGTTTTTGTGTTATTAATGATTTATTAAAGGTCACCAAAGGTCAGTCAGCCCCCCTACAATGCCCAAATGACACAAAACTGGTCTCGTTGGTTAGTGCTACATTTGTGCTGTTTTGTGCTGCTAAAATTTCTGTCCTACCTTTTATCGTTTTTGCGTTATTAATGATTTATTAAAGGTCACCGAAGGTCACTCAGCCCCCCTACTACACCCAAATGACACAAAACTGGTCTCGTTGGTTTAGTGCCTCATTTGTGCTGGTTTGTGCTGCTAAAATTTTTATTTGTGCTGTTATGGTTTTTTAGTTATAACAGCTTGTTTTTATATTTGTGCTTTTTTGTGTCATAATAATAAAAATTTGCGCTGCTTTTTTTTTTAAGATAATAGTAATTTGTTTTTTTCCAGATGATGACATCACCTCGCTCTCCTGTCACGTACCTGGTTAGTGAGCTCCTGGTTAGAAAGCAGCCATGGGAGCACAGTGAGGTATGAGTGCCTGTGATCAGTCCAGTAGACTGCGTGGTGGCAGCAGTCAGCAGGTGGATGTGGCGGCAGAACCAGCTGGTGGCAGATGAGCTGGCACTGAGCTTGGCTGGTGGCAGACTGTGGGTAAGCAGCTGGAAGCAGGAGACAGATGAGACCTTGCTGGGCTGAAGAGCTGTAGCAGGCTGGATGAGCAGGATGCAGGGTCAGATGAGCCGGGTCCATAATGGCCAGGCAGATCAGGCATAGACGGCACACAACAGGATAGTCGGGTCACAAACCAAGTCAGCAACAGGAGGTAGATCAGGCAAGAAGAGAAGGCAGAAGCAGAATCCAGAGACAAGCCAAGGTCAGGGCTGGTAGCAGTCAAACGGAGGTCAGGAGCAAGCTGGGTCAGGATCAGAGGTCAAACACAGGAATCAGGAATGAACACACAGAAGCGGCACACCAAATTGCAGCCTGTTTAAATAGTCTGTCTGGTGCCAGCATTGGTGACAGGCTCACGCTCATCTGCCCAGCCAGTTGCCAGTCTGCGCATGCACATATGTATGTACAGGGAGACATCATTTGTGCTATGCAAAAGCCTTTCCTGACACCCCCTACAACAACCAAACAAAATGAAAACGGGCTGGTTGGTTAGTGCCACGTTTGTGTTGATTTGTGCCTATTTACTTTCCATTCTATCTCCTTTTGTTTTTCAGTTATTGTTGATTTATTAAAGGTCACCAAAGGTTACCCAGCCCCCCTACAAGAGACAAAGGGCATGAAACTGGGCTGGTTGGTGCCTCCTTTGTGCTGTTTAAATATCAGTTCTACCACTTTTTTTTTTCAGTTACATAGTTACATAGTAGGTGAGGTTGAAAAAAGACACAAGTCCATCAAGTCCAACCTATGTGTGTGATTATGTGTCAGTATTACATTACATATCCCTGTATATTGCGGTCATTCAGGTGATTATCTAATAGTTTCTTGAAGCTATCAATGCTCCCCGCTGAGACCACCGCCTGGGGAAGGGAATTCCACATCCTTGCCGCTCTTACAGTAAAGAACCCTCTACGTAGTTTAAGGTTAAACCTCTTTTCTTCTAATTGTAATGAGTGGCCACGAGTCTTATTAAACTCTCTTCTGCGAAAAAGTTTTATCCCTATTGTGGGGTCACCAGTACAGTATTTGTAAATTGAAATCAGTTTATAGTTATTTACTATTTAACCAACACAAACCAACCAGCCCGTTTTCATTTTGTTTGGCTGCTGTAGGGGGTGTCAGGGAAGGCTTTCGCATAGCACAAATGATGTCTCCCTGTACATACATATGCGCATGCGCAGACTGGCAACTGGCTGGGCAGATGAGCATGAGCCTGTCACCAATGCTGGCACCAGACAGACTATTTAAACAGGCTGCAATTTGGTGTGCCGCTTCTGTGTGTTAATTCCTGATTCCTGTGTTTGACCTCTGATCCTAACCCAGCTTGCTCCTGACCTCCATTTGACTGCTACCTGCCCTGACCTTGGCTTGTCTCTGGATTCTGCCTTCTCTTCTTGCCTGATCTACCTCCTGTTGCTGACTTGGTTTGTGACCCGATTATCCTGTTGTGTGCCATCTATGCCTGATCTGCCTGACCATTATGGATCTGGCTCATCTGACCCTGCATCCTGCTCATCCAGCCTGCTACAGCTCTTCAGCCCAGCAAGGTCTCATCTGTCTCCTGCTTCCAGCTGCTTACCCACAGTCTGCCACCAGCCAAGCTCAGTGCCAGCTCATCTGCCACCAGCTGGTTCTGCCGCCACATCCACCTGCTGACTGCTTCCACCACGCAGTCTACTGGACTGATCACAGGCACTCATACCTCACTGTGCTCCCATGGCTGCTTTCTAACCAGGAGCTCACTAACCAGGTATGTGACAGGAGAGCGGGGTGATGTCATCATCTGGAAAAAACAAATTGCTATTATCTTAAAAATAAAAGCAGCACAAATTTTTATTATTATGACACAAAAAAGCACAAATATAAAAACAAGCTGTTATAACTAAAAAACCATAACAGCACAAATAAAAATTTTAGCAGCACAAATGAGGCACTAACCAACGAGACCAGTTTTGTGTCATTTGGGTGTTGTAGGGGGGCTGACTGACTTTTGGTGACCTTTAATAAATCATTAATAACGCAAAAACGATAAAAGATAAAAGGGAAATTTTAGCAGCACAAACATAGCACTAACCAACGAGACCAGTTTTGTGTCATTTGGGTGTTGTAGGGGGGCTGAGTGACCTTCGGTGGCCTTTAATAAATCATTAATAACGCAAAAACGATAAAAGGTAGGACAGAAATTTTAGCAGCACAAAACAGCACAAATGTAGCACTAAAGAAACACACTTGAGTTTTTATTTGTGCTGATTGTAGGGTGGGCAAAGTGAGTGGGGTTTGAAAAAAAAAAAAAACTGTTATAACTTAAAAACCATAACAGCACAAATAAAAATTTTAGCAGCACAAACCAGCACAAACGTAGCACTAACCAACGAGGCCAGTTTCGTGTCATTTAGGCATTGTAGGGGGGCTGACTGACCTTTGGTGACCTTTAATAAATCATTAATAACGAGAAAACGATAAAAGATAGAACGGAAATTTTAGCAGCACAAAACAGCACAAACGTAGCACTAACCAATGAGACCAGTTTTGTGTCATTTGGGTGTTGTAGGGGGGCTGAGTGACCTTCGGTGGCCTTTAATAAACCATTAATAACGCAAAAACGATAAAAGGTAGGACAGAAATTTTAGCAGCACAAAACAGCACAAATGTAGCACTAAAGAAACACACTTGAGTTTTTATTTGTGCTGATTGTAGGGTGGGCAAAGTGAGTGGGGTTTGAAAAAAAAAAAAACTGTTATAACTTAAAAACCATAACAGCACAAATAAAAATTTTAGCAGCACAAACCAGCACAAACGTAGCACTAACCAACGAGACCAGTTTCGTGTCATTTAGGCATTGTAGGGGGGCTGACTGACCTTTGGTGACCTTTAATAAATCATTAATAACGAGAAAACGATAAAAGATAGACGGAAATTTTAGCAGCACAAAACAGCACAAACGTAGCACTAACCAACGAGACCAGTTTTGTGTCATTTGGGCATTATAGGGGGGCTAAGTGACCTTTGGTGACCTTTAATAAATCATTAATAAACGCAAAAACGATAATAGATAGAACGGAAATGTTAGCAGCACAAAACAGCACAAACGTAGCACTAACCAACTAGACCAGTTTTGTGTCATTTGGACGTTGTAGGGGGGCTGACTGACCTTTGGTGACCTTTAATAAATCATTAATAACGCAAAAACGATAAAAGATAGAACAGAATTTTTAGCAGCACAAAACAGCACAAACGTAGCACTAACCAACGAGACCAGTTTTGTGTCATTTGGGTGTTGTAGGGGGGCTGACTGACTTTTGGTGACCTTTAATAAATCATTAATAACGCAAAAACGATAACAGGTAGAACGGAAATTTTAGCACCACAAAACAGCACAAATGTAGCACTAAAGAAACACACTTGAGTTTTTATTTGTGCTGATTGTAGGGTGGGCAAAGTGAGTGGGGTTTGAAAAAAAAAATAAACTGTTATAACTTAAAAACCATAACAGCACAAATAAAAATTTTAGCAGCACAAACCAGCACAAACGTAGCACTAACCAACGAGACCAGTTTCGTGTCATTTGGGCGTTGTAGGGGGGCTGACTGACCTTTGGTGCCCTTTAATAAATCATTAATAATGAAAAAACGATAAAAGATAGAACGGAAATGTTAGCAGCACAAAACAGCACAAACGTAGCACTAACCAACGAGACCAGTTTTGCGTAATTTGGGCATTGTAGGGGGGCTGACTGACCTTTGGTGACCTTTAATAAATCATTAATAACGCAAAAACGATAAAAGATAGAACGGAATTTTTAGCAGCACAAACGTAGCACTAACCAACGAGACCAGTTTCGTGTCATTTGGGCGTTGTAGGGGGGCTGACTGACCTTTGGTGACCTTTAATAAATCATTAATAACGCAAAAACGATAAAAGATAGAACGGAATTTTTAGCAGCACAAAACAGCACAAACGTAGCACAAAACAGCACAAACGTAGCACTAACCAAGGAGACCAGTTTTGTGTCATTTGGGCATTGTAGGGGGGCTAGGTGATGTCATAGTCTGGAAAAAACAATTGCTAATATCTTAAAAATAAAAGCAGCACAAATGTAAATTTTTACGGCACAAAACAGCACAAACGTAGCACTAAAGAAACACACTTGAGTTTTTATTTGTGCTGATTGTAGGGGGGCCAGCTTCGCTGAGCTCTCTCTCTGCTCTTCTGAAGCCACAGCCGAAAAACCAGGAAGTCTGCCAAGAATTAGAACATTCTTTATCAGTGAACTTAACTAGAAACCTTGTAACAATTTGTCAATTAAATAGAATTCTGTGTAAGTGAGGAAAGTTTAACCACTTAAACACTAAACATTTTTCTGACATTTGTTGGTTTCAGGTTAAAATCATTTTTTTTTTGCTAGAAAATTACTTAAAACCCCCCAACATTATATATATATATTTTTTTTAGTAGAGACCCTAGAGAATAAAATGGTGGTTGTTACAATATTTTATGTCACACTGTATTTGCGCCTTTCAAATGCAATTTTTTTGGGAAAAAATTACTTTAATGAATTAAAAAAAAAAAGAAAAGTTAGCCCAATTTTTTTGTGGGATAATGTGAAAGATTTTACGTTGCGAGAATCGTGATCTTTTTATTCTAAGCAAAAAAATTGTGATTCTCATTTTGGCCAGAACCGTGCAGCTCTAATATCTATGCAACTTCACCCATGTTCACATAGGTCTGAATTGACATGTCAAATTGTAGGCCAAATCTGCGCCTATTGATGACAATGGAACTGTCCGAATTAGTGCGACGCCACAACGATTCCCAAAAGTAGTTCCTGCACTACTTTGGGCGACTTCAGGGGGCGATTTCTTACCTCCCAACTTTTTGAGATGGGTATAAGGGACACCTATTAGCAAAAGTAGGTAGGTATAGGACACCTTCTTAAAGGAGAACAGTTGGGACCTATGTGATTTCACTAGACATCTGTGCAGGAAAGTGCACTGATGTCTCTGAAATCGCTGACAAAGTCGGGCTGAGTCACACTTGTGCAACTTTGGACATCAGAGTCGTATGACAAGTCATACCCCATGATTTTCAATGTGTACCATTCATATCTGTGCGACTTCAAGTAACACTGACTTCAACGTAGTCCCTGTACTACTTTGGTCTGACTTTGATGCGAGTTGAGGTCCATAGACCTCAAGTTTACACAGGCATTCCCTGGAATTGCGGTAAAATTGCTGATGCAAAATCGTGGGAAAGTTGCGTGTCTTTCCCTGCGACTCCTGCGTCCATAGACCTCAAGATTACACAGGCATTGCTCAAAGTCGCATTAAAATCTCGCAACTTTCAGGTCGCACAAGTGTGAAAGGTGCCTAAGTCACTGTGCTGAGTACTATTTTATACTTAGAATATAAAGTCATCAAACATATGTTCTCAATATAATTGTGCTCAAATGGCTGAAAATCACACAGATGGTATCACCTACTGAAAGCTTGCATTGTATTCAGCAGCATATGCTGAAAAGAGGCAAATGCCTATTAGCCAATGCCACATCGGCATGAGCATGGTTGTTACTATAATATTAATGCCTGAGATGCAAAACATTATTGTATTGAATCAAACATTGGTAAATGTATTTTCTCTGTAGGTAAGTGCTCAGCTCTGTAGCATAGCGGTATACCCTGCTGCCCCCAAAAGTTCAAGCCATGAATTCAAATCCCACTGACAGCCTCACCTCCTAGAAGTGTGCATTGTACTCAGAAGCATAATTAGCCAAAGCACATCAGCTTGCTTTATTCTATATTTTAACTCTTCAAATGCATGCAATGGTATGTACTTATTCAATAATATGGTATGGAATTCCAAAATTCAAGGAAAAAAAATTCGTAGGGTCCCCCCAGTACATACCAGGCCCTTCGGTATGGACTTTAAGGGGAACCCCACACCAAAATGTTAAATAAATTTGATGTGGGGCCCCCCAAAATCCATACCAGACCCTTATCCGAGCATGCAGCCTTGAGGTCAGGATAGGGGGGGACGAGTGAGCACCCTCCCCTTCTGAACCTTACCAGGCCACATGCCCCAAAGCACCTTTTCCCCATGTTGATGGGGACAAGGGCCTCTTCCCGACAACCCTGGTCGGTGGTTGTCCGTCTGCAGGCAGGGGGTTTATCAGAATCTGGAAGCCCCCTTTAACAAGGGGGCTCCCAGATCCTGCCCCCTATGTGAATAGGTATGGGGTACATTTTACCCCTACCCATTCACCAAAAAAAGCAGTGAAATGTAAAAAAATCAATAGCCGGTTTTTGACAAGTCCTTTATTGTAAAATAGCTCCGAGCTGTCTTCTTCCCTGAGCCATCTTCTCCAGACGCTGTCTCTCCCTCCTCCATCTTCTCCCCGAGCTGTATTCTCCCAGAGCCGTCTCTCCTGCCGCCGCCATCTTCTTCATCTGCTGTGTTCTTCCGCACCGCTGGTTACCCGCTAATAAAAAAAAGCTGCTCTTCTTCCATGGTGGTCTTCCTCCGCTGTGTTGTCACCCGCTGTGTGGCGTCTCTTACATAGCCATGGAGCGGACTCTCCGGGTGACATTATCGGATGGCCACAGAAGACCGCCACAAGAAGAGCGGCTTTTTTTTTATTAGTGGGTAACCGGCTGCGCTGAAGAACACATCAGCGGGAGAAGATGGTGGCAGCAGGAGAGACTCGGGGAGAAGAAACATCAAACACTAGTGAATGCATTTTCTATGTATTTTCTATGTATTTTCTATGTATGACTGTGCTACACCCAATAGGCTAGCAGTCAGCACTTCTACCTTGAAGAACTCATGAGTTCAAATCCCACAGAGAAATACTAAAAGATTGAATTGGTGAAAAAAAAGCAAATGACTATTAGCCAATCAGCCAAAGCAGCATATGCTGAAAATAGGTGAATGCCAATTAGCCAATGCACTTTAAATTTGGCTGATTCTATTATATTAACTCTTCAAATGCATGCAATGATATGTAAGTATTCAATACTATTATGGTGTGAAATTCCAAACACCACACACTAACTAATGGGCAGATTACATTTTTTTGTTTGTTCATTTTAATTCGCTTGTGCACTGAAAAAATAAACACAGCTGGGGGATGGTAGGTTGGCTGGTATTTGAACTTGTACCGTGAGTGCTGTGGAGACATCTGAGCAGACTACTAAGCCAGTGTGCTAAGTACAAGACCTGCATAATATTGTAGTATGATTAAAGAATGAATATAAATAATTACCGCTTTATAGCCACCTAAATTAAAAAATAAAAAACAACATACAACAAATAGGTAACCTAAATGTTTAATACATGTAACTTTACAGAATAGCAGACATTACTATGTAATAATCATTCATAACTGTATTAGTTAGCAAAAGAAGGAAAAAACTAGGAATACTAATTGCAACATACATCAATAGATGCACACGAGGTAGAGCACATCTCACATAAAAATGTTTCTTTCACATACATGGATCATGATTACAGTGCAGTACTATATAACAACTTGGTAGGAATTGGCATTTGCATATACGCGGAAGCGCTAATTAGCGCCAGCTTAGAATTTACTAACATGTGTTTCTCACTAATAGCGCTAGTTTTTCACTCGCACATTCGCCTGTTGAAATTTTATTTGGCTAAAATGGGAGCTATTATGTGCCATAGTGCCCAGTACTTCCTGGCGCTATAGTAAATGACCCCCATAGACTTTAACGGTGTTCGCGTGCTCGAACAAACTTTTTTCCTGTTCACATATTCTGGTGCGAACCGAACAGGGGGAGGGGGGTCGGCTCATCCCTACCTAGCAGTAAAAAGGGTCGCTGGTTTGTATTCCCAACCACACCACAAGACTACCTGCCTGGAGTTTGCATGTTCTCCCTGTGCCTGCGTGGGTTTCCTCCGGGTACTCCGGTTTCCTCCCACACTCCAAAGACATGCTGGTAGGTTAATTGGCTTCTGTCTAAATTGGCCCTAGTATATGAATGTGAGTTAGGGACCTTAGATTGTAAGCTAGCTACACTAGCTAACAAGTAGTTTACATTTGATAAACTTTATTGTATGGTATATAAACCATCAAACACTAGTAAAAGTATTTTGTATATGTAATTGTGCTCAGCCCAATAGGCTAGCAGTTAGCACCTCTACCTTCAAAAATGCAGGTATTGAAAGACTCATGGGTTCAAATCCCACAGAAAAATCCTAAAAGATTGCATTGGTGGGAAAAGGAGAATGCCAGTTAGTCAATTAGCCAAAGCAACACAAATATATGTGTATATATATTTACTGAAAATAGGTGATTGCAAAGTAGCCAATGCACTTTAATGTGAAAGTTTTTATTGTATTAACTCTTTAAATGCATGCAATGGTATGTAAGTATTCAATTATATTATGATGTGACATTCCAAACACCACACACTAGCTAAAGGGCAGTTTAAATGTATTTGTTTATTTTAATTCACTTGTGCACTGAAAAAATAAACACAGCTGGTGGATGGTAGGTTGGCTGTTGTTTGAACTCATACCATGAGTGGTGTGGAGATATCCAAGCAGACCACTAAGCCATTGTGCTAAGTACAAGACCTGCATAATAGTGTAGTATTATTAAAGAATGAACATAAATAATTACTGCTTTATAGTCAACTAAATTAATAAATAATAAATCAAAAACATGAAAAAAACAACATACAACAAATAGGTAACCTAAATGATTAAAACATGTAACTTTACAGAATAGCAGACATTACTATGTAATAATCATTCAGAACTGCATTTCTTAGCAAAAGAAGGAAAAAAAACTAGGAATACTAATTGCAATATAAATCAATAGATGCATGGGAACTAGAGCACATCTCTGATAAAAATGTTTCTTTCACATACATGGATCATGGCTACAGTACAGTACTATATAACAACTTGATAAGAATTGGCATTTGTATATACGCGGAAGCGCTAATTAGCAGCAATTTAGAATTTACAAACGTTTGTTCCCCGCTTATATCGCTAATTTTCATGCGCAAATTCGCCGTTTTGTTTCCATTTGGCTAAAATGGGCTCTATTATTTGCCATAGTGCCCAGTACTTCCTGGAGTTATAGTAAATGACCCCCTATATCACTAAGGGAGGTGTTCGGTGCGTGTGTGGGTGTTAGCGCTACTGGCACTAACCTGACGCTGGGGCTGGTGCTTGCCAGTTCATCAAAACGCTACCAAAAAAAATTGTTAGCGATCGCAGGGATCAGGCCTGACTCTGCGAACGCTGCAGTTATGCGTTTAGTGTTTTGTAAGTGACAGTGATCGATCAATACTGCACTTGGGTGGGCTGGGCTGGGCCGGGCGGAGGGGCAAAACGCAGGTGCTAGCAGGTATCTGGGCTGATCCCGCTAACACTGCGTTTTTGGGAACCCTAAACTGCTGGGGACGCTAGTATAGATCTGATTGGTTCAGATATTGATCCGTTCAGATACTATACCACTAAGGGAGGTGTACGGTGCGTGCGTGGGTGTTAGCGCTACTGGCACTAACCTGACGGTGCCTGGGGCTGGTGCTTGCCAGTTCACAAAAAAAACTGTTAGCGATCGCAGGGATCAGGCCTGACTCTGCGAACGCTGCAGTTATGCGTTTAGTGTTTTGTAAGTGACAGTGATCGATCGATACTGCACTTGGGTGGGCTGGGCTGGGCCAGGCGGAGGGGCAAAATGCAGATGCTAGCAGGTATCTGGGCTGATCCCGCTAACACTGCATTTTTGGGAACCCTAAACTGCTGGGGACGCTAGTATAGATCTGATCGGATCAGATATTGATTCGTTCAGATACTATACCACTAAGGGAGATGTATGCTGCGTGCGTGGGTGTTAGCGGTACTGGCGCGCAGTAAAATTGTACAGACAATAACCGCAAAGGTCTGTTGAACTAGAGGAAAGTGCAACAGAAGTACCCGACGCGTTTAAACATTTTCATGGGTTGCTATTTCTTCATCAGGTGTATGTGCGATTTGTCGCAGAATGTAAAAACGTCTGCAAATGAATAAACAAAAATTCATTACATATTAATGAATGTACAATAAAAATACCGCTTTAGGGTGAACAAGCATGTCATCACATCTTAATTTATATATAAATGTTTGAAGACTAACCGTACAAAACTGTATGGCTCTTGGGTTTTTCTCATATCCAGAATGTTAAAAATATGTTGCAGCTGTTGGCCCAAAAGGCCCCTGACTCGGTATGGTGGATCAATGCATCACCACAAAGTGACAGACATGCAAGACATTTAGGAACTGAATGAAAGTAGCTGGGTGACCCTCGATGTGATACGGCACCTCATCCCAATAAATTGGAAAATCAAACTGAGAGGAGGAAATACAGGGATTATAGCGGTGCCAAGAGATACACTCTACACTCAAGTAAAAACCAAAAATATTTTATTAACCACTTCAGCCCCGGAAGGATTTACCCCCTTCCTGACCAGAGCACTTTTTACAATTCGGCACTGCGTCGCTTTAACTGCTAATTGCGCGGTCATGCAATGCTCTACCCAAACGAAATTGGTGTCCTTTTCTTCCCACAAATAGAGCTTTCTTTTGATGATATTTGATCACCTCTGCCATTTTTATTTTTTGCGCTATAAACGGAAAAAGACTGAAAATTTTGAAAAAAAATGATATTTTCTACTTTTTGTTATAAAAAAAATCCAATTAACTAAATTTTAGTCATACATTTAGGCCAAAATGTATTCGGCCACATGTCTTTGGTAAAAAAAATGTCAATAAGCGTATATTTATTGGTTTGCGCAAAAGTTATAGCGTCTACAAACTAGGGTACATTTTCTGGAATTTACACAGCTTTTAGTTTCTGACTGCCTATGTCATTTCTTGAGGTGCTAAAATGGCAGGGCAATACAAAACCCCCCCAAATGACCCCATTTTGGAAAGTAGACACCCCAAGGAAATTGCTGAGAGGCATGTTGAGCCCATTGAATATTTATTTTTTTTGTCCCAAGTGATTGAATAATGACAAAAAAAAGAAAAAAAAAAAAAAATTACAAAAAGTTGTCACTAAATGATATATTGCTCACACAGGCCATGGGCATATGTGGAATTGCACCCCAAAATACATTCAGCTGCTTCTCCTGAGTACGGGGATACCACATGTGTGGCACTTTTTGGGAGCCTAGCCGCGTACGGGGCCCCAAAAACCCAGCACCACCTTCAGGATATCTAAGGGCATACATTTTTGATTTTACTCCTCACTACCTATCACAGTTTTGAAGGCCATAAAATGCCAAGATAGCACAAACCCTCCCCAAATGACCCCATTTTGGAAAGTAGACACCCCAAGCTATTTGCTGAGAGGCATGGTGAGTATTTTGCAGCTCTCATTTGTTTTTGAAAATGAAGAAAGACCAGAAAAAAAAATTTTTTTTTTCTTTTTTCAATTTTCAAAACTTTGTGACAAAAAGTGAGGTCTGCAAAATACTCACTATACCTCTCAGCAAATAGCTTGGGGTGTCTACTTTCCAAAATGGGGTCATTTGGGGGGGGTTTGTGCCACCTGGGCATTCCATGGCCTCCGAAACTGTGATAGGTAGTGAGGAGTGAAATCAAAAATTTACGGCCTTAGAAAGCCTGAAGGCGGTGCTTGGTTTTCAGGGTCCCGTGCGCAGCTAGGCTCCCAAAAAGTCCCACACATGTGGTATCCCCGTACTCAGGAGAAGCAACAGAATTTATTTTGGGGTGTAATTTCACATATTCCCATGGCATGTTTGAGCAATATAACATTTAGTGACAACTTTGTGCAAAAAAAAAAAAAAAAAAATTGTCTCTTTCCCGCAACTTGTGTCACAATATAAAATATTCCATGGACTCGACATGCCTCTCAGCAAATAGCTTGGGGTGTCTACTTTCCAAAATGGGGTCATTTGGGGGGGGGGGGTTGAACTGTCCTGGCATTTTATGCACAACATTTAGAAGCTTATGTCACACATCACCCACTCTTCTAACCACTTGAAGACAAAGCCCTTTCTGACACTTTTTGATTACATGAAAAAATTATTTTTTTTTGCAAGAAAATTACTTTGAACCCCCAAACATTATATATTATTTTAAAGCAATTGCCCTACAGATTAAAATGGTGGGTGTTTCATTTTTTTTTTTTTCAACAGTATTTGCGCAGCGATTTTCAAACGCATTTTTTGGGGAAAAAACACACTTTTTTAAATTTTAATGCACTAAAACACACTATATTGCCCAAATGTTTGATGAAATAAAAAAGATGATCTTAGGCCGAGTACATGGATACCAAACATGACATGCTTTAAAATTGCGCACAAACGTGCAGTGGCAACAAAATTACTACATTTTTAAAAGCCTTTAAAAACCTTTACAGGTTACCACTTTAGATTTACAGAGGAGGTCTACTGCTAAAATTACTGCCCTCGATCTGACCTTCGTGGTGATACCTCACATGCATGGTGCAATTGCTGTTTACGTTTGACGCCAGACCGCCGCTTGCGTTCGCCTTAGCGCGAGAGCAGGGGGCGACAGGGGTGCTTTTTTTTTCTTTATTTTTTTCTTTATTTTTTTTTGCTTTTTTATCTTATTTTTAAACTGTTCCTTTCATTTTTTTTTTTTTTAAATCATTTTTATTGTTATCTCAGGGAATGTAAATATCCCCTATGATAGCAATAGATAGTGACAGGTACTCTTTTTTGAAAAAATTGGGGTCTATTAGACCCTAGATCTCTCCTCTGCCCTCAAAGCATCTGACCACACCAAGATCGGTGTGATAAAATGCTTCCCCAATTTCCCAATGGCGCTATTTACATCCGGCGAAATCTAAGTCATAAAATGCTCGTAGCTTCCGGTTTCTTAGGCCATAGAGATGTTTGGAGCCACTCTGGTCTCTGATCAGCTCTATGGTCAGCTGGCTGAATCACCAGCTGCATTCTCAAGTTCCCTGTTGAGACAGGAGAGCCAGAGAAAAACACGGAAGACGGTGGGGGGGGCATTCCCTCCCACTGCTTGTAAAAGCAGTCTAGAGGCTAATTAGCCGCTAGGATTGCTTTTACATGAAAGCCGACCGCTGGCTAAAAAGAATGATACCAAGATGATACCTAAACCTGCAGGCATCATTCTGGTATAACCACTCAAAGTCGTGAATGGCGTACCTGAAGACAAAAAAATGGTTAACAATAAAGCACAGTAAACGGTAAAGTATAAATAATTACATACCTGAAAAGCAAACATGATAAAACATAATAACAATAAAACATTGCAGAATAGAATACAGTAAAAAAGAGCAGAACAATAGAGAGAATAGAGAGAGAGAGAACAATAAAACGACAACTATTTTTTTTTATTTTTGTTTGTGTTTTTTTTTTTTTTACACTTTTTTTTTGTAACTGTAACTTTTATAACTGTAACCGGTTCCAGGTTCGAGTCTCTCAAAATGCGATGGCATCTTGGGAGACCCTGTGAAAGTGTGCCTAGTCTGTGCAATGCTGTACCCTACGCTAATACTCAACTAGTGCATGGTAGCGTTCAAAACATTCACCAAGTGTTACTGCAGTGCTGGTTTGACTACGACCGGGGTGTACTACGCCGCTGGTGCTTGCCAGTTCACCAAAACGCTACAAAGAAAAGTGTCAGTGATCGATCGATACTGCACTTGGGTGGGCTGGACTGGGCTGGGCCGGGCGGAGGGGCAAAACGCAGGTGCTAGCAGGTATCTGGGCTGATCCCGCTAACACTGCGTTTTTGGGAACCCTAAACTGCTGGGGACGCTAGTATAGATCTGATCGGATCAGATATTGATGCGTTCAGATACTATACCACTAAGGGAGGTGTACGGTGCGTGTACGGTGCGTGCGTGGGTGTTCGCGGTACTGGCGCTAATCTGACGCTGCCTGGGGCGACGCATATCACCGCCGGGCGATCAGGGGGCTAAACCTTTATTCGGTAATAAACGGCGGGTGCCCTGACACTATAAAAAATAAACGAACTAACCAGCGTCACCCGTAACGGTTATACGGTGATCAGTGGTGAAAGGGTTAACTAGGGGGCCATCAAGGGGTTAAAACATTTATTAGATAGTATATGGGGGTCCCTGTCGCTATAAAACACTGACGGCGAACCTAAATATTTACGTCCCTAACTAGCGTCACCAGCGACACTAATACAGCGATCAGAAAAATGATCGCTTAGCGACACTGGCGACAGGGGGTGATCAAGGGGTTAAAACTTTATTAGGGGGGTAAGGGGGGTACCCTAGACGTACAGGGGGCTAAACCTTTATTCGGTAATAAACGGCGGGTGCCCTGACACTATAAAAAATAAACGAACTAACCAGCGTCACCCGTAACGGTTATACGGTGATCAGTGGTGAAAGGGTTAACTAGGGGGCAATCAAGGGGTTAAAACATTTATTAGGTAGTATATGGGGGTCCCTGTCGCTATAAAACACTGACGGCGAACCTAAATATTTACGTCCCTAACTACCGTCACCAGCGACACTAATACAGCGATCAGAAAAATGATCGCTTAGCGACACTGGTGAGGGGGGGTGATCAAGGGGTTAAAACTTTATTAGGGGGGTAAGGGGGGTACCCTAGACCTACAGGGGGGTAATACTAACTGTCCCACCACTGCTAACTGTCACAAACTGACACTATGCAGTAATCAGGAAAAAAAAAAAAAAACCTGCTTGGTGTCAGTTAGTGACAGGTGGGGGGGGGTGATTGGTGGGGGATTGGGGGGCGATCGGGGGGGGATCGGGGGTGTAATGTATGCCTGGCATGTTCTACTGTGTTGTGTGTGAGTGTTGGTGCACTTGCATGTCATCTCTCCTCGGCGCTGGAACGGAAACTGCCAGACCGAGGAGAGATGACATCACATCCTCTGCCTCTGTGTACTATACAGAGGCAGGGGATGTTTCTCATTGGCTGGGAGCGATCGCGAGGGGGGGGCCACGATCGGATGGCCTCGCCCTCGTCTGTCATCGCTCCCAACCAAATGCCGACCGCACCTGGCACCGGGGGGGGTCCGATCGGACCCCCCACCCGCGGGAAGGCAATCACGTTTCAGGTACGTGATTTTGCCTGCCCGTGCCGCTCTGCTCACGTATATAGGCGTGAGGCGGTCGGCAAGTGGTTAACAAAAATTCTTAAAAAATCGACATAGGATTCACAGAAGCAAGGTGTGCATAATGATTAGTATATTTAAAAACTATTATATAGCGAAATTTTACGAGACTTGGCCTGGGGGGCGTGGTGGCCAGTTCCGTAGATAGGCATTTAGATATCCGACATGTTTCGCCAATGATGGCTTCCTCAGGGACAGATGTTTAATACCTATAGCGCTACAATTCAATCTATAGAAGAAAATTAACAATCAGACAGAATTCTATATTAAGACATTTAAACAAAAGTACATGTGATATAAATGGATGCTTAAATATGTTTGCGAACTGTCAGACATAAACCACAGTCACCCACCCAAAGTGAACCCCACTCGCATAGAGGTGCCAACCAGACCCCCCCCCAAAACACCACAACCAAGCCCCCCTAAGATGGTAAATATATACCTGTAGGTCACCAGGGACAGACGCAACATGCACCCGGAGCAGGGCCTTAAGCACAGATTACAATGGATAGCTGCAGGGGGCAGATAGAAGGACCTGACAGAATATATCTATAAAGAAGAAAGTTATAAATAATTTATAGTGGGCCCTGGAGGGACCCTTAAGGGGCCCACCAATTTAAAGGACAACATGGGACTAACATAGTCTCTAGCTTGTACTTACATTAATTTTATGAACAAATAATTTACAGAACACCGAAAAGCGATCAATTCAGGGTATTAACCTGCCATAGAGCACATAATAGGGTACATATCTCTAGAAGTAATGAGAAAAGAAGTACGTATGAAACAGTCCCAAGAGGGTAGATGAGTAAAATGGGAAAGTACAAACTAGCTATGTCCGTAAATGACATAGACTATTTATATGCAAAAATTATAAATACATTGCACTTACTGTTGGGCATAGTGCAATAAGTTGAATAGATGGCTGATATGAAAGTTACAACCAATTATGTCGCCCAGTATAACATGCTGAGAAGTAAAGACAAAACATGGGCTGAATATAAGCAGGCTGACAAAGGGAAAGAGAAGCTGAACTTACAAGATCAGGTTATAGATTGTATATGTACTCTATGGCAGGTTAATACCCTGAATTGATCGTTTTTCGGTGTTCTGTAAATTATTTGTTCATAAAATTAATGTAAGTACAAGCTAGAGACTATGTTAGTCCCATGTTGTCCTATAAAATGGTGGGCCCCTTAAGGGTCCCTCCAGGGCCCACTATAAATGATTTATAATTTTCTTCTTTATAGATATATTCTGTCAGGTCCTTCTATCTGCCCCCTGCAGCTATCTATTGTAATCTGTGCTTAAGTGTTTCTAAAGAAAAAATTTGCGCTAGGTGTACAAACAAAAACTAAGTGAATATCACCCGTGAAGAAATATCCTGCAGCTATGTACTATACCTTGATAAGGGCACTACTAAATAGATATAACAAAAAGCACAGCGCTGGATATAAATGCAAAAATACAACAAAAATTGATATTACTATTAAAGCACTAACAACTTTCATATGTGATCCATAAATGATAAGAGAAAATAAAAATGAACAATAACATGAATGCTTCACTATAGTGATATATATGCGTGACTATTCCCAGTTTTTTATCCACACATTTAGAAAAAGTCCAAAGATGCAAAAATTATATCAAAAGAAAGTGTCCAAAAGAGCAATTAAATGTGACTTTCTATGAATAATAAATCCATGACTGTCACCGTGTTGAAATCCCGTCACCAGGTATAGATTGAAGGCTTACCAGACAGCCTCTGATCAGAGGCATAGAGCGAACAGCTTGGGGTTTACCCTCCACAGCGGCTGGAACTTTAACTGGGATGATGGATGTAGATCAACAAACGATCGCCACAGGCTTCCAGACAGTGGTACAATCAGGGAAGAGAGCTCTCACCGATATGAAAGTGTGCAAAAGAAAAGAGAGAACTCCAATGGTGTAGAACGTTTTATCTCTTGTTTATTAAAAATCGCCACACTGGCATCCATAAAAACACTTTTCCTTGCAAGGAACCAATACAGCTTTAAAACGAAACTCCGCGCATGCGCCGTCGGTACGAGCATGTCAACCCTACGTCCGTTTCGTCAGAAATGACATCATCAGGGGCACACCCGCACGTCTGCGCATGCGCCTTATATATCTGAGCGGCAAAACGAAGAAGTTCAGCCATTGGTTACACTAGGAGGGTGTTAAAGCTGCAAACAATTACCATTACAGGAGGATGGCAATTACACACACCCCTGCTTTTTAACCTTTACAATTAAAACTCCATAGAGTCATCATGGTGCTATCTTGTGGACAGACCTGATATTACTTCAGAGCAATGGATTTTATTACATTACCCTTACTAGTCAGAAACTTTATTAAAAAACATTAAAAGAGGTGGGGGGAAAACCAATGACTAAAGAATCATTCGAATCACCCTTCAGCAACTGAAATCATATAAGCCTTTATAACAATAAAAATAAAGAAAGGAGGGGTTTAGATATATTTCAATCAAAATTTTCTATATATTCAGAAATATATTCTATATTCAGAAATCACAATCTGAATACTGTAACTCCATTCAGACCATATCATAGAATAGCGAAAACCCCATTGTAAAAAAGGGGGGGACATTAACTTTAGGAGGAATTGAAGGAAAAAGGAAAAATTACAAAAGAAGGAAAGAAGACAGGAGAGGGGACATCAACTGTTATTAATAAAACAGTTGATGTCCCACTCTACATTAAGGCCCATGGGTACATGACAGCCCAGACGGTATATCCAGTTAGTCTCACTCCTGGATATACAACGTCTACTGTTGCTCCCTCGCCAATGTGGTATATATTTCTCCAAGGCAAAAAATGTTGTGCCTGTGGGGTCCCTGTCATGCTTAAGGTCATAATGTTTTGAAACATTATGTTTGTCAAAACCCCTTTGTATATTGGCGATGTGTTCACCCAATCTGACCTGTAACTTCCTAGTAGTACGCCCTACATATTCTAACCCGCAAGGGTCCCAGTTGATGTGAACTCAGTTAGTTTCCTACCCTTAAACTCATTAATTTTACAAACTTGACATTTTTTGCAAGGAAAAAAACCTTTTAAATCACCAAAGAAGGTGGGTGGATCTGGGACGTTAGGTGCTATAAAGTGCCTAAGGTTTGAGGCTCCCCTGAATAATACCCAAGGCTTATCTGCCAGCAAAGGCCCCAAGACCCTATCATTTTTTATAATGGGCCAATGTCTCTTAATTATTCGTTTGATGGCCCAGTGTTGACTGGAGTAAGTACTCAAAAAGGCCAAACCAAAATCCTCTCTGTTCTCTACTTGTGGTGGATTCTCAACTAGAAGGGACTGGCGATCTCTATTTCCCACTTCTGCTATTATTAAATCTAGAGTCTGATTTTCATAGCCCTTGGTCAAAAATCTAGATTTAAGAACCAAGGCCTCTTTTTTATAATCCTCTAGATTAGTGCAGTTGCGCCTGAGTCGCAAAAATTGTCCCTTAGGGACTGCTGATAGCCAGGAACGGTGATGGCAAGAGTCTAATGGAATGTACCCGTTCCTGTCTGTTGTTTTGAAGTACATAGATGTAATAAGCCTCCCATTTTCTATGGTTATTTTCAAATCCAAAAAGTGAATCTGCGAAGCATTCACTTCATGTGTAAGGACAATACCCCTATCGTTATTGTTCAAAAATGATAAAAAGGCCATGACAGATTCGATGTCACTGTCCCATATAAAAAGGACATCATCAATGAACCTTTTCCATAGGATCAGCTCATCGCGTCTCACATTCAAAACCACATCCTCCTCCCACTTGGCCATGAATAAGTTAGCCATGCTCGGAGCAAATTTTGCTCCCATGGCTACTCCTTTTATTTGTAGATAGTGAATGCCACTATACCAAAAGTAATTGTGCTTCATCGAAAAGTCCAGTAGCTCCAACACGAATTTACTCTGCGTGATGGAGATACTGGAGTCTCGATAAAGGAAATGCTGCACCGCTTCAAGGCCTAAGCGATGGGAGATAGCCGTATAGAGTGATGCTACATCTGCGATTACCAGCAGATATGAAGATTTCCACTCTATCTCACCTAGTAGGTTGATGACATGTTTAGTGTCTTTTAGGAAGGAGGGGGTCCCTATCACCAGTGGTTGTAAGTACTTGTTAATGTACTTACCGACTCGTGATGTGACTGAGTCAATCCCACTGATGATGGGTCTTCCAGGGGGATTGACCAAGGTTTTATGTATCTTAGGCAATATATACATAATTGGCAGCCATGGTGCCAAAGGCACCAGATATTCTCTCTACTTTTTGTTCAGAATGCCCATATCTGAGCCCTTCTGAACCAAGGCTTTTAAATTTTGTTTAAATTTTGAAGTGGGGTCTGCGGGCAAGGGGGAGTATGTCTCAGAATCAGAGAGGATCCGTATCATCTCATTAGAATATGACTCTTTATCTAAGACAACAATGGCCCCTCCCTTGTCCGCAGGGCGAACCACATATGTCCTTCCTCTTACAAAGAGATTCCATTCCAACCTTAATGTCCTGTTTAGATCGAATAACTCTTGTGTTCAAACTTGTCAAATCTTTAATAACCAGATCCCGGAAAATATTGACATTAGGCGCCAAATTCCCCGGGGGGTTGAAAAGTGAGGCATTGGACAAGTTTGAATGAACGATAGTAGAGGTTTCCCTCATTGATTGTCTGGTTGGATTGCTCATAAGATACCTTTTGATATTTAGTCTCCTTGTATACTTATGGACATCTATGAAGGTTTGGAACTTATTCAGATTCCGTTCTGGGGCAAATTTTAACCCTTTACTTAAAGTCAAAAGTTCTTCCTTAGTTAACTCCTTATTGCTAAGATTAATAATACCATTAGTATCTAGGTCCTTCTTCTTTTTGGAGTAAAGATTCCTCCCCCCTCTGCTCCCTCTCTTCCGTCTCCATTTCTTTTCAGACCTCCCCTGTTGGCCTTCTGAAAATCCCGCTGATTTGAGGGGGGAAGGGGGGCATCATAACCCCTCCCTGCCCTCAAATTAGATCCTCTGGTGTTATTGGATAGGGGGATAAATCTGTTCCTGGTAACCACCCAATATTGATCTTGTGGATCATTATGTTCATGGGGATTAGGTACCCCATTGTAATTAGAGTGAGGGTGTTGTTCTTCCCAATGCCTCCATGGGGGTGGTGATTGTTAGTTAGGGCGAGAAAGAGAGCGTCTACCTCTACCTCCTCCTCTGGGATGGCCTTGAGATTGGTATACCCCTACTCTACCCCTTGGGGGTTTGGGAGAGGTTTGATATGTGGTAACTTCACTGTTAACTGCAGGGGGGGGGGGCGCAGATCCACTCCAGTTGGAACTGGTAATGGTTCCGGAGGAGCTACAACCTGCCATTTAAAGACTATATTATCACTATAGTCTTTAATATCTCTGTTATATTTCCTTTTCTTAATTATTCTTTGTTCTGATTCCTCCTTGATTAAAATATTTTTTAGAGCCTCAGATCTCTGCACATATTCAGTTTCATTCTTAAAGGGTGTTAATTTGCTCTTAATATTATTAATGTCTAAATCCAAAGCAGTCAACTTTCGTTTCTTTTTTGCTATTAGGAACTGTAAAAAATTTACTCCCGCCTCATTAAAATACTTAAACCATTCGGCTAACTCACTGTCTTCCTTTTGAGGGTTAACATCCCATCGGTGGCTCCTGGGGACCATATTTAATCTAACATATTCCTCCAGATATGCTATGTCTCACCTAGTGTGAACCTCAGTGATGGTCAAATTTTTCAATCTCAAAAAACAACCTGCTAAATCATCTCTTGGGTCATCATTACCATCAAAGACCCCTGCAGTGTCAGTGACAATCTGTGATCTATAATCAAAAATATCCATTATGGATACACCAGCAGCAAATAGTGCTTATCAAAAGTGAATAAATGTTTCTAAAGAAAAAATTTGCGCTAGGTGTACAAACAATAACTAAGTGAATATCACCCGTGAAGGAATATCCTGCAGCTATGTACTATACCTTGATAAGGGCACTACTAAATAGATATAACAAAAAGCACAGCGCTGGATTTAAATGCAAAAATACAACAAAAATTGATATTACTATTAAAGCACTAACAACTTTCATATGTGATCCATATGTGATCAGAAGGGCTCAGATATGGGCATTCTGAACAAAAAGGAGAGAGAATATCTGGTGCCTTTGGCACCATGGCTGCCACTTATGTATATATTGCCTAAGATACATAAAACCTTGGTCAATCCCCCTGGAATACCCATCATCAGTGGGATTGAATAAGTCACATCACGAGTCGGTAAGTATATTGACAAGTACTTACAACCACTGGTGATAGGGACCCCCTCCTTCCTAAAAGACACTAAACATGTCATCAACCTACTAGGTGAGATAGAGTGGAAATCTTCATATCTGCTGGTAACCGCAGATGTAGCATCACTCTATACGGCTATCTCCCATCGCTTAGGCCTTGAAGCGGTGCAGCATTTCCTTTATCGAGACTCCAGTATCTCCATCACGCAGAGTAAATTCGTGTTGGAGCTACTGGACTTTTCGATGAAGCACAATTACTTTTGGTATAGTGGCATTCACTATCTACAAATAAAGGGAGTAGCCATGGGAGCAAAATTTGCTCCGAGCATGGCTAACTTATTCATGGCAAAGTGGGAGGAGGATGTGGTTTTGAATGTGAGACGCGATGAGCTGATCCTATGGAAAAGGTTCATTGATGATGTCCTTTTTATATGGGATGGTGACATCGAATCTGTCATGGCCTTTTTATCATTTTTGAACAATAACGATAGGGGTATTGTCCTTACACATGAAGTGAATGCTTCGCAGATTCACTTTTTGGATTTGAAAATAACCATAGAAAATGGGAGGCTTATTACATCTACGTACTTCAAAACAACAGACAGGAACGGGTACATTCCATTAGACTCTTGCCATCACCGTTCCTGGCTATCAGCAGTCCCTAAGGGACAATTTTTGCGACTCAGGCGCAACTGCACTAATCTAGAGGATTATAAAAAAGAGGCCTTGGTTCTTAAATCTAGATTTTTGACCAAGGGCTATGAAAATCAGTCTCTAGATTTAATAATAGCAGAAGTGGGAAATAGAGATCGCCAGTCCCTTCTAGTTGACAATACACCACAAGTAGAGAACAGAGAAGATTTTGGTTTGGCCTTTTTGACTACTTACTCCAGTCAACACTGGGCCATCAAACGAATAATTAAGAGACATTGGCCCATTATAAAAAATGATAGGGTCTTGGGGCCTTTGCTGGCAGTTAAGCCTTGCGTATTATTCAGGGGAGCCTCAAACCTTAGGCACTTTATAGCACCTAACGTCCCGGATCCACCCACAAGACCCACCTTTTTTGGTGATTTAAAGGGTTTTTTTCCTTGCAAAAAATGTCAAGTTTGTAAAATTAATGAGTTTAAGGGTAGGAAACTAACTGAGTTCACATCAACTGGGACAGGTATTACGTATCCGATTAGATCTTTCATCACCTGTACCACAAGATGTGTAGTATATCTTTTGAGGTGCCCTTGCGGGTTAGAATATGTAGGGCGTACTACTAGGAAGTTACAGGTCAGATTGGGTGAACACATCGCCAATATACGAAGGGGTTTTGACAAACATAATGTTTCAAAACATTATGACCTTAAGCATGACAGGGACCCCACAGGCACGACATTTTTTGCCTTGGAGAAATATATACCACATTGGCGAGGGAGCAACAGTAGACGTTGTATATCCAGGAGTGAGACTAACTGGATATACCGTCTGGGCTGTCATGTACCCATGGGCCTTAATGTAGAGTGGGACATCAACTGTTTTATTAATAACAGTTGATGTCCCCTCTCCTGTCTTCTTTCCTTCTTTTGTAATTTTTCCTTTTTCCTTCAATTCCTCCTAAAGTTAATGTCCCCCCCTTTTTTACAATGGGGTTTTCGCTATTCTATGATATGGTCTGAATGGAGTTACAGTATTCAGATTGTGATTTCTGAATATAGAATATATTTCTGAATATATAGAAAATTTTAATTGAAATATATCTAAACCCCTCCTTTCTTTATTTTTATTGTTATAAAGGTTTATATGATTTCAGTTGCTGAAGGGTGATTCGAATGATTCTTTAGTCATTGGTTTTCCCCCCACCTCTTTTAATGTTTTTTAATAAAGTTTCTGACTAGTAAGGGTAATGTAATAAAATCCATTGCTCTGAAGTAATATCAGGTCTGTCCACAAGATAGCACCATGATGACTCTATGGAGTTTTAATTGTAAAGGTTAAAAAGCAGGGGTGTGTGTAATTGCCATCCCCCTGTAATGGTAATTGTTTGCAGCTTTAACACCCTCCTAGTGTAACCAATGGCTGAACTTCTTCGCTTTGCCGCTCAGGTACATAAGGCGCATGCGCAGACGTGCGGGCGTGCCCCTGATGATGTCATTTCTGACGAAACGGCCGTAGGGTTGACACGCTCGTACCGACGGCGCATGCGCGGAGTTTCGTTTTAAAGCTGTATTGGTTCCTTGCAAGGAAAAGTGTTTTTATGGATATATGAAAAAAATGCGCCGCGCCTGGGGTGTAACTGAATAACTGTAAATCTAAGTACAAATCATAGATAATAAAGCGTGCAAATCAAATAGAGCCTAAAGCTCTGATCACTTACTAAGATCACCTGCTGTGTGAATCCTAAAGCTCTAATCACTTACTAAGATCACCTGCTGTGTGAATCCTATGACCAAACACACTAAAAAATATCTAGTGCAATAAATCACAAAGTGCAATGTGCATAGAAAAACGTAATAAGATAAATATACAATCCACAGTGATTAAAATATAATCATTCCTAATAAGGTGTATATGCTAAAAAATGTTACACATATGTAGATCCACTGTGATTAAAATGAAAAAAGAAAAAAATTAAATAAAACAATATATATATTCGTAAAACACAAACAGAGTAAATCAATCACATGCATGGGCAAATTGAAACTATAATCGCCCTAATAAAGGTGTTCAAATCACATCCGTGAAAAAATCTTCCAATCCAGTAACATAAAGTGACCAAGTTCAAATAAAAGTCAGTGTAATGGTGATGGTTCAAGAGGAATAATATTTTTATTACAGGATATAGTTATATTTGGAGTTCATATAGATGCATTATTTTTGTGCTGTGAGTATTCAAAGCGGAGCCCATTGTATATATGTCTGCGGTCCCACGCAAAATGGCCGCTGTTAATGGCTTTAAATTCACTAGGAGGAGTGGAGCCCAGCATATTAATGTCCGAGGTCTTACGCAAAATGGCCACCGTTAGGGTATTTAAACTGTAGAGCGCCCGTCCAATCATATCCCCCTGATGAAGACACGTGACTCCCTGTGTCGAAGACGCGTAGGGGAGGGGCCAGGACGGAGCGATCAGCACAGAGCTGGGTTGTGGAGCTCTCACACCCCGCAGCACGCCGCACAGCCGTTTTTTCCTATGTTATGTTGGTGCACATGAGCACCTTATAAATGTGAGTACCCCATGTGGGGATTGGATGTGATTTTAATAAAAGTATCCTACGGTATTATACTATATTAGCCTTTTTCTTTTATATGGTCTGATGTGAGTGGAGCCATAAAGAATCCAGTGTGGGAATCAGCTGTACCTAATACTGAGCCCAGGGTTGGCTCCAAAAGCGTGTATTGACACAATTAAAACCTGTGTCACACGCTCCAAGGTGAGCGCAATCACATTGGGGGTCACCAAGGCACTTCACAGCATGTTTTTCTTTGGGCACGTTTGATTCAAAACCGGAACTTTTTCTTTGAACCATCACCATTACACTGACTTTTATTTGAACTTGGTCACTTTATGTTACTGGATTGGAAGATTTTTTCACGGATGTGATTTGAACACCTTTATTAGGGTGATTATAGTTTCAATTTGCCCATGCATGTGATTGATTTACTCTGTTTGTGTTTTACGAATAAATATATTGTTTTATTTAATTTTTTTCTTTTTTCATTTTAATCACAGTGGATCTACATATGTGTAACATTTTTTAGCATATACACCTTATTAGGAATGATTATATTTTAATCACTGTGGATTGTATATTTATCTTATTACGTTTTTCTATGCACATTGCACTTTGTGATTTATTGCACTAGATATTTTTTAGTGTGTTTGGACATAGGATTCACACAGCAGGTGATCTTAGTAAGTGATTAGAGCTTTAGGCTCTATTTGATTTGCACGCTTTATTATCTATGATTTGTACTTAGATTTACAGTTATTCAGTTACACCCCAGGCGCGGCGCATTTTTTTCATATATCATTTATCGCACGTTCATGAATACGTGATCTGCGCCTGCAGCCGGGTAGCTGTTTGGTTGAATTTTCATTAAGGCACTGGATAATTGTGGCTCACAAGATTTTTTTCCATAATTCTGTTTTTATGGATGCCAGTGTGGCGATTTTTAATAATCAAGAGATAAAACGTTCTACACCATTGGAGTTCTCTCTTTTCTTTTGAACACTTCCATACCGGTGAGAGCTCTCTTCCCTGATTGTACCGCTGTCTGGAAGCCTGTGGCGATCGTTTGTTGATCTACATCCATCATCCCAGTTAAAGTTCCAGCCGCTGTGGAGGGTAAACCCCAAGCTGTTAGCTCTATGCCTCTGATCAGAGGCTGTCTGGTAAGCCTTCAATCTATACCAGTGTTGTAATATGTTGGCCAATTTATGTATAATATTGTATTGGAGTGCCATGCTGACCAGAAATTCAGTTGCATTGTCCAACTGAATTTTAGCATAGCAAGGGAACAGCTGAAAACCCTTTGATGTGTTAGTCTCATGCAAGTCTACCTAGGGGTGTGAGGTATGGGCTGTTAACCTAATTGAACATTTCAAAGGGTACATTGTTTAAAGGACCATAGAAGAAATATTTATTGATGGTAATTAGACCTGAGGGGGTAACAATGGGATCAGGAAGTGTTTTGGGTTGGCCTAGCGGAGGCTCCCTCCTGTGGGGCTAATTTATCAGGGGGGCTTGTTGATATGCAGGAATGTAGGTATTCCAAGGGCTCAAAAGGGTGTTCTGTTTATCTAATTAATATATCTAAAGGGGAGTTGTTGATGTTGATATGCGGGAGTGCAAATTGGGGTGGTTCACGGCTGTTCACGGCTGGGGGTTGTTGTCTGTTTGAAAGACTAAAGCTAATCAAAGTCCTAAATTGAAAGGCCAATCAAATTGCTCATAACAAACAGGAATACAACTAAAGTGTAGCGCTCAAACAAAAAAGGGGGGGAATAGAATATATATGGTTGAAGAGCTAGCAATTCAGAGTTCGAATGCTGACAACAATGTCTATGAAGAAAATGTAAAGTCCTCTGGAACAAATATTGACCGTGGTACAAATCCTCTATGGAGAGAGCCCACACACCACCAATGATAATGGGGAAGCTTACCGGACTTGATGGACCCGACACGGCATACGCCAGGTGGGGTCAAACAGGCTTGGGTGGTGCTGGGCTGGAACGGATGCTGGAGAGCAGGGGTGATGGAGTGACTTCCACGTGACTATGTTCCTTGGAGGTGGTCCGGACAAAGGTCGTGATGAACAAAGCCTTCCAGTGGCACGCCGTCACTGCTGAAGGCTCTTCCACCTTCACCCAGTCTTAAATACCAGTTCGTAGACTCTGGCTGTGTGAGTGGCACACGGGAGCCACTGTTTACCATTCAGCCTCTCGCGGGGAGCCTTGAAACCGGAGCAGTTCTTACTCCATAACTGTTAACAACGTTTCAAGGCTCCCCGCGAGAGGCTGAATGGTAAACAGTGGCTCCCGTGTGCCACTCACACAGCCAGAGTCTACGAACCGGTATTTAAGACTGGGTGAAGGTGGAAGAGCCTTCAGCAGTGACGGCGTGCCACTGGAAGGCTTTGTTCATCACGACCTTTGTCCGGACTACCTCCAAGGAATATAGTCACGTGGAAGTCACTCCATCACCCCTGCTCTCCAGCATCCGTTCCAGCCCAGCACCACCCAAGCCTGTTTGACCCCACCTGGCATATGCCGTGTCGGGTCCATCAAGTCCGGTAAGCTTCCCCATTATCATTGGTGGTGTGTGGGCTCTCTCCATAGAGGATTTGTACCACGGTCAATATTTGTTCCAGAGGACTTTACATTTTCTTCATAGACATTATTGTCAGCATTCGAACTCTGAATTGCTAGCTCTTCAACCATATATATTCTATTCCCCCCTTTTTTTGTTTGAGCGCTACACTTTCGTTGTATTCCTGTTTGTTATTTACATTTGTTGGTTGTGTTAGCTGCTTCCCCCCCCCCCCCTTAGGTAGCGCAGAATTATTGTACATACAATCAAATTGCTCAGCCATTCAATATTTAGTGAATATAACACGGCATTCAGTCTATAGGTTTGTGTGAGTGAGGCTTGTCTTTGTATGAGAGAGGCTTGTCTGTGTATGGCTGGGGACACACAGGCCTAGGAATATGGGTCTCTGAATTTTATTTCCTCTGTCGGATTTCTTTGTCATCTGTGGACTTTGGACTTTGTTCTGTGTTGGAAGTCAATAAAGTGCATCTCTCTGGAAGAATTGGGTTGCTGCGGAAGAGTACTTACATCATCATCATTATTATAATGCCTAAATATTAATTATCATACCCACTCTACATCATATCACCCAGTATATATTAATACATTCGATCACCACAACCAGGTGACAGGATTTCAACACGGTGACAGTCACGGATTTATTATTCATAGAAAGTCACATTTAATTGCTCTTTTGGACACTTTCTTTTGATATAATTTTTGCATCTTTGGACTTTTTCTAAATGTGTGGATAAAAAACTGGGAATAGTCACGCATATATATCACTATAGTGAAGCATTCATATTATTGTTCATTTTTATTTTCTCTTATCATTTATGGATCACATATGAAAGTTGTTAGTGCTTTAATAGTAATATCAATTTTTGTTGTATTTTTGCATTTATATCCAGCGCTGTGCTTTTGTTCAAATAGTTTTTATTGAAAAATTTTTAGTACAAATACAGATAAATGCAGTCATACAGGAGTATAATGAAACAATCCCGTACTTACTGTACAGAAAGTAATCAAAAATAGTAATTACAAGTTTTTATTATAAACATTGAGTATGTCTGAAATCATTCCAAGGTATCTTAAAGAGTAGAGCTGTACTACTATAAAGAGATCGTGAGATGATGCTGGTAGCTCTATTCCACGAGTAGCAGTAGAGAAGTAATGGGAGATACTATGCTTTTATAACGGTGGAGGAGATCCCCGGGCACCCCACTGGGAACACACTGTGCCCACATAGGGACCCCCTCCTTTAATTATATTAGTAAATCAGTAACCTTTTCAAAAATAAACAATATAACTCGGGAGTCACTGAGATATATTACTTTGCATAGTTTACCAGCTACAGCTAGTTGGAATGTTGAAACGAAAAAAAGGAAAAAAAGTTAAAACAAATAATTAGAAGATAGAAGGAGTTTCCATGGGGACCAGTTAGATTCAAACTTTGAAAAGGTTCCATCCCTGTAGGCCATAATTTTTTCATATTCTATAATAGTGTTAATTTTTATTTTTATATCTTTAATAGTAGGTACATCAGTAGATTTCCATCTGTATACCAATTCCATTCTTGCTGCCAGCAAGACTTGTGTTGCTATACATCTGAGTTCTGGTTTGTATTGATCCATGTTTAATCCTAGAATAGCTTGTTCTATGTATGGGACCACTGTGCTATTAGTTATTTTCGAAAGCATATCATAGACCCTCCACCAAAATTTTTTGATTACCGGACATGACCACAGCACGTGTGCTAGGGTCCCTATCTGACCACATCCTCTCCAGCATAGATTTGAGTTGTCTTTGGAGAATTTTGCTGTAATGTAAGGTGTGTAGTACCATCTTAACATCAATTTTTGTGTTAGTTCCTCATAATTGGCGCATCTAGAGAATTTGCGATTGTTAGCAATCGCTTGTTTCCATTGTAGATCTGTGAACTCTTTGCCTAATTCTTTTTCCCATTTGGAAATCTTGTTATTTTTTGTAAAGACATCTTTAGAGTGAAGATAATTGTTGATTATTTTAATTCCTTTTATATTAGGGTTTTTAGATTGAAGGAAAGTCCATATTTTTTCTACTATGGACACATGTGTGGCCCTAGACCCCTGAAGATATGAAGTAATCTGGGTATATGTTAGGAATTCAGAAGTGTTGAGATTAAATTTCTGTTGTATTGTGCTAAACGGTAGGAGCCTATCGCCACACATGATATCCACTATATTTAGTATATTTGCTTTATACCAGTTGCGAAGGTTAATATTGGGGATTATCCATTGCAGTGTGTCAAGGGGAATGGGTATCATTGTTGAGGGGTAGAATACATTCCCTGTATTGTTGATTTCTTCCCAAGATTGTAGTATCGCTTGCATTGTTTGTGGGAGGGGTCTTCTATTCTGTTTATGTGCCTTAGTAGCAATTAAAAATGATAATGGTGAAGTCTTGTTTAGTCGTGCAATCTCCAAGTGACACCATGGTTTAGTAATAGGGTTGGAGAACCAATTTTTAAGTTGGTCCAGAACTGCCGCTGTGTGGTAGTCTTTCAGGATTGGTAAGCCCATGCCTCCCACCGTTTTGTTTTTAGTTTGTATTTCAGGGGAACATCTTGGTCTTTTTCCTGCCCATACAAAGTTAGATAATTGTTTTTGCATTGATCTAAAAAATGATGCTGGTGCTGGTATAGGTAGGACTCTGAATATGTATATTAGTTTCAGCAAGATAAGCATTTTGTACGCTGCTAATCTGCCTAGCCACGTTAAGTGATGCTTCCCCAGTCTAGACAGTTCTGGTTGAAGGGAGGAGAGAAGTGGGGTATAGTTAATGGTATATGTTTTTGAAACTGGATAGGTGAGCTTAATACCTAGGTAATTGATTGATTCGTTTGTCCAGGGATATGGTAAGGAGTGTTTGAGGAGGTTTTCAAGTTTTTTGTGTATATGCATTCCTAAAATACTGGATTTAGATGCATTAACTTTATAATAAGATATGTTACTAAAATGTGCAAGGACTTCGTGTGCTGCGGGTAGTGATTTGTCTGGGTTTGATAGGGCTAAGATAACATCGTCTGCAAATAGTGAGATTTTATGGTGGTGTTCTTGTGATGTGATACCATGTATAGAGGGGTGAGACCTAATTTTTTCTGCTAATGGTTCCATAAGCATGGTAAAAATTATGGGGGATAAGGGGCACCCTTGTCTTGTACCATTTGTAATGGGAAATGGTTTAGAGAACATGCCCTCAGTATAATCAAATGCTGAGGGTGATGAATATAGTGCCATTATAGCATTCTGCAATGGGCCGACCAGACCAAACTTATCCATGACCTTGGACAGGTACCCCCAATGCACTCTATCAAAGGCCTTCTCTGCATCTAAGGCCAGAAGCAGAGAAGGCTCTTTGTTCTCCTCTACCAAATGAAGGAGATTTAACATTCTTCTGGTGGCGTCTGTGGTCTGGCGACCCACCACAAATCCCACCTGGTCATAGTTTATCAAGTTGGGTAGAATACGTGATAATCTGTTAGCTATCAGTTTAGCGTGCAATTTGACATCTACATTTAATAGGGATATCGGCCTAAAATTTTGTGGGAGGTTGGGTTCTTTGCCTGGTTTAGGGAGAGTTATAATTGTGGCTGTAAGCATTTCTGGGGGAAATTTTGCTGTAGTAGTTGCAGCTTCAAAAACATGGAGTAAGTGAGGAGTTAGGATGGGGGAGAATAATTGATAATATTCTGAAGAGTAACCATCTGGGCCTGGGGCTTTGTTGCGGGGGAGATGTTTGATGGCGTCATTTGTTTCTTTTAGTGTGAATGGTTGGTTTATGTATGCTAAATCTTCTGTAGATATTTTAGGGAGATGTATTGATTCCAAAAATTCTGAAATTACTTTGTCATTGGGTTGAACAGTGTCTGGGTCCTTTTGAAGGTTATATAGTTTCTCGTAGTAATCGCTAAATGCATCGGCTATGTCTTGCGGGTTGTTAACTTTTTTGTTGGATTTAGGGTTAATGAGGTAGGAAATTTTTTGTTTAATAGTTTTTTCTTTTAATTGTGTGGCTAGGGATTTTCCTGCTTTATTCCCGTATCTATATGTTTGAGCTTTAAGTGATCTCAATTGGTGGTTGTGGCGTGAGATTAGGAGAGTTCGCAATTCTTGTCTGGACATAAACAATGCTTCTCTTATCTTTTGTGTGGTATGTTGTTTGTTTAAGTTTTCTAACTGTTGGATTTGAGCTAGTATAGTATTGAGTTTTTCTAATCTTTGTCTTTTTGCTCTAGCACTCATCTGTATGAGTAGGCCTCTTACATAAACTTTATGTGCATTCCATAGTGTGAAGGGGTCGCTGACCGAGGGGGCGTTGATGGCAAAGAATTCTTTAATTGCTTTTTCGATTTTCGCTAGGTTTTGCGGTTGAGATAATGTGAAAATGTCATTGCGCCATCTGTTAGCCCTGGTCTCGGCACAGCGATCCCCCACAACCACTGAAATCGGAGCATGGTCCGACCATGTAATACAATGCAGTTCAGATTTAGAAATCTGTTGTAAAATAAATTTATCTACTAAAAACAAATCTATACGAGAATATGTATGGTGAACGCTGGAAAAAAAAGTAAAGTCCTTTTCTGAGGAATGTTGGCACCTCCACACATCATACAAACCGGAAGATGAGATGAAATCATTCAGAGTTAATCTGTTTCTTGAATGCTTGGTCTGGCTGGACACATCTAAGTCTCTGTTGGGGACAGCATTAAAGTCTCCACACAAGATGGTATGACCTTGTTGCATTGAGGAGACTTTTTTCCATATTTTTTTTAGAAAAGGTAGCTGTTTGGAGTTTGGAAGGTAGATGTTCACTAAGGTGAATTTTTTGCCGTTAAGCTCACATACTAAGATGATGAATCTGCCTGAGCTGTCCAAGTGAATATCTAGGCTTTGGAATTGCACAGAATCCTTAATGGCTATGGCAACACCTCTTTTTTTTGAGGTATAGTTTGCTTGGAAAATGTGCGGGAACTGGCGATTTTGAAAGTTAGGTGATTTGTTTGCTGCAAAGTGTGTTTCCTGGAAACAAATCACATCACAGTGAAGACTTTTAGCTTCTTTCCAGGCCATTTGTCGTTTGTATGGGCTGTTCAGGCCTTTTACATTAAGAGATACAATTTTGATCGGCATGGTGTGGGATCCTGTTGGTCTTAGTTATATGGTTTGACAGATATTTAGATGTTGGTTACCTTAAGGTCGATGAGTGGTTCGGCTCTGGTCCTGAAGGCGATGATCAGGCGCTGGCAGTGTGGTGGTCCGTAGGGTGGAACTTGTGGATTAGGAGACTCTCAGGTGGTAGCTGTTGCGGATATGCTGAGATGCGTTACTGCAGATGGGGTTTCCGTTCAGGTGGAGTAGTATGCGATTCCTTGGGATGTACAGGGATGGATCCCAGTCTTGGAAACTTCTTGAAGAAAAGAAATAGTTAACAACAACAAACAAAACTTGATTCCTAAAGGAATCAGTGCGGTAGGAATAACCGCTCAAATGAGGGGTGTTTAACAGGTAAACGAAAGGTGGCAATCCCCGGGGCCATCAGGGTTGCAATGACAGTAGAGGTTGCCTAGAAGTATATCTAGTTTGTGGACCTCTTCCTTTCTAGCAATGATTGACTTGGTCGTCTGCATCAGGGAGAATGATTTGCCATTCTCGTAGGAGTCGGAGGCCATCTTTGATGTTAGAGATCACATGTGTGGTTCCTTCTCTTGTTATCATGAGTTTAGCTGGGTATATCCACCGATAGGTGATATGGTGGTTGTTTAGTGGCTTCGTGATAGATGCTAATTGACGCCTCTGTTGCATGGTGAAAGCTGAGAGGTCAGCATAAAAGGAAAGTTCTTGGAACTCCGCTGGAAGGGAATCACGGTTTCTTGTGGCAGTCATAAACTGATCTTTAACATGATAAAAGTGTATTCTGACAATGGTGTCCCTGGGAAGGTGGGCGGCTACATGTTTAGGCTTGGGCAGTCTGTGGATACGATCCACTACTAGTTCATTAAGGGGAACTTCTGGGAGGGCAGATTTCAGCATTTGTATAAAGTGGGGTTTCAGGTCAGGATTTTTAACTGATTCAGGTATTCCTCGTATTTTAACGTTGTTTCTCCTGGACCTATCTTCTAAATTTGCTAATTTTAGTTTCAGTTGCATCATGTCGTCATCTCTATCATTATGGGCATCCACTAAATCGTTAAAAGTGCATGCAAATTCCCCCATCTTTGTTTCGACATGTGAGATTCTCTTGTTCACTGAAGATATTTCAGATTTGAATTGTCTAGTTAGTGATTGAATGTCAGCATGCAATGTGGACCTGAGAGATATCAGCATGTCTTTAAGTGTAGTGTCCATTATTGGTGTATTAGCGGTGGGGAAGTCAGTTATGGAGTCTTGTAATTCTCTTGTATCATCCTGAGATGAATGCAGGCTTACCTCTTCATCATCCTCCTCTGTAGGGATGAGCCGAACACCCCCCTGTTCGGTTCGCACCAGAACATGCGAACAGGAAAAAAATTCGTTCGAACACGCGAACGCCGTTAAAGTCTATGGGACACGAACATGAATAATCAAAAGTGCTCATTTTAAAGGCTAATATGCAAGTTATTGTCATAAAAAGTGTTTGGGGACCCGGGTCCTCCCCCAGGGGACATGAATCAATGCAAAAAAAAGTTTTAAAAACGGCCGTTTTTTCAGGAGCAGTGATTTTAATAATGCTTAAAGTCAAACAATAAAAGTGTAATATCCCTTTAAATTTCATACCTGGGGGGTGTCTATAGTATGCCTGTAAAGGGGCGCATGTTTCCCGTGTTTAGAACAGTCTGACAGCAAAGTGACATTTTGAAGGAAAAAACACATTTAAAACTACCGCGGCTATTGCATTGCCGACAATACACATAGAAGTTCATTGATAAAAACGGCATGGGAATTCCCCACAGGGCAACCCCGAACCAAAATTAAAAAAAAAAAATGATGTGGGAGTCCCCCTAAATTCCATACAAGGCCCTTCAGGTCTGGTATGGATATTAAGGGGAACCCCAGCCAAAATTAAAAAAAAAAATTGACGTGGGGTTCCCCCTAAATTCCATACCAGACCCTTCAGGTCTGGTATGGATTTTAAGGGGAACCCCGCGCCAAAAAAAAAAAAAAAAACGGCGTGGGGTCTCCCTAAAAATCCATACCAGACCCTTATCCGAGCACGCAACCTGGCAGGCCGCAGGAAAAGAGGGGGGGACGAGAGTGCGGCCCCCCCCCTCCTGAACCGTACCAGGCCACATGCCCTCAACATTGGGAGGGTGCTTTGGGGTAGCCCCCCAAAACACCTTGTCCCCATGTTGATGAGGACAAGGGCCTCATCCTCACAACCCTGGCCGGTGGTTGTGAGGGTCTGCGGGCGGGGGGCTTATCGGAATCTGGAAGCCCCCTTTAACAAGGGGACCCCCAGATCCCGGCCCCCCCCCTGTGTGAAATGGTAAGGGTGTACTTACCCCTACCATTTCACTAAAAAACTGTCAAAAATGTTAAAAATGACAAGAGACAGTTTTTGACAATTCCTTTATTTAAATGCTTCTTCTTTCTTCTTTCTTCCTTCATCTTCTTCTGGTTCTTCTGGCTCTTCTGGTTCTTCCTCCGGCGTTCTCGTCCAGCATCTTCTCCGCGGCGTCTTCTATCTTCTTCTCCTCGGGCCGCTCCGCACCCATGGCATGAGGGGGGGAGGCTCCCGCTCTTCTCTTCATCTTCTTCTCTTCTTCATCTTCTTCTTCATCTTCTTCTTCTTCTTCTTCTTCTTCTTCTTCCTTCTTCTCTTCTTCCTGTCTTCTCCGGGCCGCTCCGCAGCCATGCTGGCATGGTGGGAGGCTCCCGCTGTGTGACGGCGTCTCGTCGTCTGACGGTTCTTAAATAACGGGGGGCGGGGCCATCCGGTGACCCCGCCCCCCTCTGACGCACGGTGACTTGAGGGACTTCCCTGTGACGTCACGGGGAATGCCACAGGGAAGTCCCGTCATGTCACCGCCCCCCGTTATTTAAGAACCGTCAGACGAAGAGACGCCGTCACACAGCGGGAGCCTCCCTCCATGCCAGCATGGCTGCGGAGCGGCCCGGAGAAGACAGGAAGAAGAGAAGAAGAGAAGAAGAGAAGAAGGAAGAAGAAGAAGAAGATGAAGAAGAGAAGAAGATGAAGAGAAGAGCGGGAGCCTCCCCCTCATGCCATGGGTGCGGAGCGGCCCGAGGAGAAGAAGATAGAAGACGCCGCGGAGAAGATGCTGGACGAGAACGCCGGAGGAAGAACCAGAAGAGCCAGAAGAACCAGAAGAAGATGAAGGAAGAAAGAAGAAAGAAGAAGCATTTAAATAAAGGAATTGTCAAAAACTGTCTCTTGTCATTTTTAACATTTTTGACAGTTTTTTAGTGAAATGGTAGGGGTAAGTACCCCCTTACCATTTCACACAGGGGGGGGGCTGGGATCTGGGGGTCCCCTTGTTAAAGGGGGCTTCCAGATTCCGATAAGCCCCCCGCCCGCAGACCCTCACAACCACCGGCCAGGGTTGTGAGGATGAGGCCCTTGTCCTCATCAACATGGGGACAAGGTGTTTTGGGGGGCTACCCCAAAGCACCCTCCCAATGTTGAGGGCATGTGGCCTGGTACGGTTCAGGAGGGGGGGGGGGGCGCACTCTCGTCCCCCCCTCTTTTCCTGCGGCCTGCCAGGTTGCGTGCTCGGATAAGGGTCTGGTATGGATTTTTAGGGGGACCCCACGCCGTTTTTTTTTTTTTTTTTGGCGCGGGGTTCCCCTTAAAATCCATACCAGACCTGAAGGGTCTGGTATGGAATTTAGGGGGAACCCCACGTCAATTTTTTTTTTCAATTTTGGCTGGGGTTCCCCTTAATATCCATACCAGACCTGAAGGGCCTTGTATGGAATTTAGGGGGACCCCCACATCATTTTTTTTTTTTTTTTTTGGTTCGGGGTTCCCCTGTGGGGAATTCCCATGCCGTTTTTATCAATGAACTTCTATGTGTATTGTCGGCAATGCAATAGCCGCGGTAGTTTTAAATGAGTTTTTTCCTTCCAAATGTCATTTTGCTGTCAGACTGTTCTAAACACAGGAAACATGCGCCCCTTTACAGGCATACTATAGACACCCCCCAGGTACGAAATTTAAAGGGATATTACACTTTTATTGTTTGACTTTAAGCATTAATAAAATCACTGCTCCTGAAAAAACGTCCGTTTTTAAAACTTTTTTTTGCATTGATCCATGTCCCCTGGGGCAGGACCCGGGTCCCCAAACACTTTTTATGACAATAACTTGCATATAAGCCTTTAAAATTAGCACTTTTGATTTCTCCCATAGACTTTTAAAGGGTGTTCCGCGGCATTCGAATTTGCCGCGAACACCCCAAATTGTTCGCTGTTCGGCGAACTTGCGAACAGCCAATGTTCGAGTAGAACATGAGTTCTACTCGAACTCGAAGCTCATCCCTACTCCTCTGTGTGATCCAACTTTGGCTTGCTTTTGGCTGGGCTGGATGAGGCTGAAGGAGGCAGGGAGTACTGCTCAGCGGTGGGTGAGTTGTAAGCTCTGTTTGGTCTTCTCCCCTGTGCAGCGCCGTTCTGTGTATGAGAGCCTCGTGTGCCTTTCCCCTGCTTGCCGCCGCCATCTTGCTCAGGAGACCGCCGCTGCCACATGAAGTAATCTGGCAGTTTGTTGGGGTAAGTATCCTCTTTTCTTTTCCTGGAAGTCATCCTTAGTGTTCCCCCAGTTGAATCGCTTTGGTTGTAGTTAATTTTCTAGGTTGTAAGTCGCTGTTTGGATGTCTGATGGCCCTTGGCAGAGAGGAGCTCTTTCAGTGAGCGTCCATACACCGCGCCGGCTAGCCACGCCCCCCCCAGCGCTGTGCTTTTTGTTATATCAATCTGTGCTTAAGGGCCTGCTCCGGGTGCATGTTGCGCCTGTCCCTGGTGACCTACAGGTATATATTTACCATCTTAGGGGGGCTTGGTTGTGGTGTTTTGGGGGGGTCTGGTTGGCACCTCTATGCGTGTAGGGTCTCCGGGGGTTCACTTTGGGTGGGTGCCTGTGGTTTATGTCTGACAGTTCGCAAACATATTTAAGCATCCATTTATATCATATGTACTTTTTTTAAATGTCTTAATATAGAATTCTGTCTGATTGTTAATTTTCTTCTATAGATTGAATTGTAGCACTATAGGTATTAAACATCTGTCCCTGAGGAAGCCATCATTGGCGAAACATGTCGGATATCTAAATGCCTATCTACGGAACAGGCTGCCACGCCCCCCAGGCCAAGTCTCGTAAAATTTTGCTACATAATTGTTTTTAAATATACTAATCATTATGCACACCTTGCTTCTGTGAATCCTATGTCGATTTTTTAAGAATTTTTGTTAATAAAATATTTTTGGTTTTTACTTGAGTGTAGAATGTATCTCTTGGCACCGCTATAATCCCTGTATTTCCTCCTCACATTTAGGAACTGGCGAGCCTTAGATTAATGCGCGGTTCCCTCCAGCCAGTCTATGTCTGGATAATTAAAATCCCCCATTATGATAACACTTCCCATCCTTGCTGCTAATCCAAATTGTGATAGGAGATCTGTCTGCCCTTCCTCCCTCAGGTTAGGGGGCCTATAGCATACTCCCAGTATTATTTTCCCCCTAGCATCATCCCTTTGGAGCTCTACCCATAAGGATTCCACCTCCTCCCTAGCTCCTTTAGTGATGTCATCTCTCACATTCACTTGTACATTATTCTTGATACAGTACATACCCCTCCCCTTTTTTACCCTCTCTATCCTTGCGATAAAGGGTATACCCTTGAATGCTTACCAGCCAATCATGAGAGCTGTTGAACCAGGTCTCTGAAATTCCCACAAAATCCAAATCCTCCTCGTATAACAGTATCTCTAGTTCACCCATCTTGTCCGTCAGGCTTCTGGCATTGGTGAACATGCCACATGGTTTAATACTACCCTCTGGAATATGTTCTGCACTGACTATCTCTACCTCTGGACCCTCCCCCCATCGCCTAGTTTAAAAACCCCTCTAACTTTTTGCCCATCTTCATTCCCAGATGATCTGCACCCTCCTAATTTAGGTGCAGTCCGTCCCTTCTATAGTACCGGTAAGTGACTCGGGGCTTGAACCATGATGGATGCCTTGGGAGAGCATGTGGGTTCTGATGCCCGAGGGGGATCGTCGTCTGCCAAACCGGGTGTCTTATGCATCCATGAGCTCCTCCTGGCGTGTTTGCCTTCTTGTGGTTGTATGACAAATTACCACGTACCAGTTTGGGACGTTTACCACGGGGATGCCTAAGGTGTCGCAGAAGGGCTGCAGGCCCTCCGGTACTTTCAGGAGTGCTGTACGGCCTTGAGCGGTGGCTGAGAGACAGAAAGGGAACTTCCACCTATAATGGATTCCCTTGGTGCATAGGGTGTCCCTACGGTGTTGCAGTGTAATGCTGGAGAGGTCTTGGAAGATGTGGATGTCTTCCTTCAACTTGTAATCAATTATGCAGCAGATGATATCCCTGGGGGAATCGGTTTCTCTGCCTATGGGCCTGAGGGCTCTGTGAATTCTTTCCATATCAATTACCATTTGGGCAGGCCGGTCAAGGAGATCATTGAACAGGCTTGTGACAGGTATCGCTGTACTCAGGAGGAGTAGGAGAATCTATTTTGGGGTGTCATTTTTGGTATGTACATGCTATGTGTTAGAAATATTGTATAAATGAACAACTTTGTGTTAAAAAAAATGTGTTTTATCCACTTCCCGCCCGTCGGCCATCATTTGACGTCCTTGACTTTGTGCGGGTATATCTGAATGATGCCTGCAGCTACAGGCATCATTCAGATATCAGCTTTTTCAGCCGGCGATTCCCTACACCATAAGAATGATCATAGCAGCTGTTCCACTACTTGATCTTTCTCACGGGAGGCAAGGGGGACTACCCCCTCTCCCGCCGCCCTCCGGTGCTTCTAGCGACTCACCGCTACGATTGAAGCCAGGATCAATTTTTTTTTATTTCAGGCTTCCCAGCCTAGAGGTAAGATGTGGGGTCTTATTGACCCCATATCTCACGGTAAAGAGGACCTGTCATGCCATATTCCTATTATAAGGGATGTTTACATTCCTTAATGTTTCACATTATGCAAAAACATTGGGCAAACTTTACTGTTTTTTTTTTCAAAGCACAAAACTGTTTTTTTTATTAAAAAAAAGCGATCGAAAAATTGCTGCGCAAATACCGTGCAAGATAAAAAGTTGCAACGACCGCCATTGTATTCTCTAAGGTCTTTGCTAAAAAAAACATATATAATGTTTTGGGGTTATATGTAATTTTCTAGCAAATAAATGATGATTTTTACATGTAGGAGAGAAATGTCAGAATTCGCCTGGGTGCTCCAGAACACCTGAAGGTGCTCCCTGCATGTTAGGCCTCTGTATGTGGCCACTAGACATGTGCATTACGTTTAGTTCCGAATCGAAATTCTGACAAATTTCTCATTATTCGGAAATTTGGATGCACCTGAATTTCCGAATTACAAAAGTGATGAATTTAAACGAATCCGAAAAAAAGCAAATGAATTCGAATCGAATTTGAAAACATATTTGAATTCAAAAACATATTTGAATCAAAGTCGAAAACATATTCAAATCGAATTCGAAAACAAATTTGAATCGAATTTGAAAACAATAGAAATCGATTTTCTAAAAAATACAATAAAATAGAATATAAAATCATAAAGCAATAGAATACATATATATAATATTTTTTTTATTCGGTTTTATTGTTTTACTATGCTTTTCTTTTCTTTTCTATTATTTTCTATTCTTTAATAGTCTTTTCTATTCAAATTCGAATTCATTATACAAGAAATTCGAATTTCGGAACATGGCTTCTGAAAATCGAATTTCGTATAGAATGAATTTGAATAGAAAAGATTAGAATAGAAAAGAAAATAATAGAAAAGAATAAACTAGAAAAACATATATTGTATTTTATTAAGTGTTCTTGCATAGCAAGACCACTTACTGTTTCTCACATATATATTATTCTTATTATTATAGCCAAATTTACCACCCTAACTCCTCCCACAGTTTTTACACTACATAGACAAGTAATATACCGAAACGTGCGGATTGTTCCCGAATGGTGTGCTATTACTTTGTGGAACGTTTCGCCGAATGGTTCACGAAATATCGTCGTTTTTGCGGCTAAATTGGTCCCATAGGAATGAATGGGGGAACTAGAGTGGGAGATGACAAAAGCTGGAAAATCAGAACATGATTTCTAAACTGCCGCCACTCCCTCATTTTCAAGCCCACCTACACAAATCTTATATCAAAACGTTCAGCTATCCCTGCTGCCACTAAACATGTCCACGGCTAAGCCATAGTCCTGATAGTTTTCACAATATGACCATTTGTTTGCAACTCACGCCGTCCATTGACATTCATTGAAACTACACTCTAGCCCCCTCCAAATTTGAAAGGCAATTTCTAAACTGCGACTGTGCCTTCATTTTTAATATTTCAGAGACATACTATACACCAAAATCTAGGTCTGGGTCTTGTGATTCTCACAATATAAAGATCTTCGCTGTAGGATGTATAGTTTTTAAAATACGGCCATTTGTTTAGAGGTCATTTCAGGAAATTTTAGCCATTAATCAGAGTGTACTGTTAGTGTTTGTTTTGTTGCCATGGTTACCAAAGCTTCTGTTATACACAGGGGGGAAGGTGGCTGGAGCATCTCAGCTGATTACAGAGCCCGGGGGAGGGGACAGACACACCATGTACTGATTTATAATAGAGGAATATGATGGGGCAGTTTTGATGGGGTAATTCTGATGGGGCAGTTTTGATGAAGCAGTATTTGGGAAGCATAAACAGGGCATGAGCATTGCTAGGAAACAGTGGTTGTAAACACAAGATGCTGAGACACTCCAAATGCATGTGACTTCATCTGCTAGACTTGATAATGCTTGTAGACTCCTCCCACAGTTTTCACACTACAGAGACAAATAATATACCGAAACGAGCGGATTGTTCCCGATTGGTGTGTTATTACTTTGTGGAATGTTTTGCCGAATGGTCCACGAAATGACGTTTCTGCGGCGAAATTGGTCCCATAGGAATGAATGGCGAAATGTTCAAAACTAGAGTGGGAAGTGACAAAAGCTGACAACCCCATGATCAGCCAAAACATTATGACCACCCCATGATCAGCCAAAACATTATGACCGCCCCATGTAAAAAAAAATATATTTTTGAAAAAAAAAAAAAAAATTTTGAAAAAAGTAAAAAAATAATTTTTGAAAAAAAAAAAATCATTTTTGAAAAAAAAAAAATATATATTTTTGAAAAAAAAAATATTTTTGAAAAAAAAAATTATTTTTGAAAAAAAAAAATATTTTTGAAAAAAAAATTTTTTTTTAAAAAAAAATTATTTTTGAAAAAAAAAATATATTTGAAAAAAAAAATATTTTTGAAAAAAAAAATTATTTTTGAAAAAAAAATTACTTTAAAAAAAAATAATTTCGAAAAAAAAATTATTTTTGAAATAAAAAAATTCATTTTTGAAAAAAAAAATTACCTTTGAAAAAAAAAATTACTTTTGAAAAAAAAATCATTTTTGAAGAAAAAAAAATCATTTTTGATTAAAAAAAATTCATTTTTGAAAAAAAAAATTACTTTTGAAAAAAATGTTCAGCTCTTTCAGCGAATGATGGAACTTTTTTACTACTATTTATACTTTTTAAAATATTAAGCTTTTTAACACTTTTCACAGTTACTCAAGCCACTCTACCCCACCCAGTTACTCCGCCCACTCCAGTTGTAGAGGCAAGAACACTTTCACAATTTCCCGAGAAATTGTACCTTTTCTAGTTCTATTCTGTTCTATTGTTTTTCTATTCTATTCTTTTTTATTATTTTCTATTCTATTCTAATCTTTTCTATTCAAAATAATTCTATACGAAATTTGAATTTCGGAAAATTGTTTTATATTAATTTCGAAAATCGAATTAGAATAGAAGTAAAAAATAGAAAAGAATAGACTAGAAAAACAATAGAATAATATATATATATATTAGTTCCAAAGGTTGCTGCACTTAAAAATGTGTTGCTTTATTCCATCAAATTTTTAGAAAAAGATTACAAAGCAAGTAGAGTCATTCCAAACAGAATCATTACAATCATTTGTTCAGACAAAGATTACGTTTCAGGCTGATTTGTTTGCACGCTTCCTTAGATCAGTCAAAACACATCTGAACTTTATTTTTATATATACAAGGTCGGTGGGAAGATCTGTTTGCTGACACTAGATTGAAAGTTGTGTGTGGTTCTCCTCTACACTTCAATCTATATATATATATTATATTTTTGTTCTATTCTGTTCTATTGTTTTCTATGCTATTCGTTTCTATTACTTTCTATTCTATTCTAATCTTTTCTAATCAAACTTGATTTCAGTCTATATGAAATTCGAATTTCGGAAGATGATATCTATATATATATATCTATATAGATAGATATCTATCTATATAGATAGATATCTATCTATATAGATATATAGATGTATATATATAGATATATATCTATATATATATCTATATATAATTTTTTTTTCTATTCTGTTTCATTGTTTTTCTATGCTATACTTTTCTATTCTAAACTTTTCTATTCAAATTTGAATTCATTCTAGACGAAATTCGGGAATGAATTTGAATAGAAAAGATTAGAATAGAAAATAATAGAAAATAGACTAGAAAAACAATAGAACAGAATAGAATAAAATATATATATATATATATATATAATGTTTTATTCTATTCTGTTGTATTGTTTTTCTAGTCTACTCTTTTCTACTCTATTCTAATCTTTTCTATTCAAATTCATTTTATACGAAATTCGAATTTCGGAAGATGGTTTTATATATATATATATATATATATATATATATATATATATATATATATATATATATATATATATATATATATACATATATATATATAATTTTTTCCTATGCTGGTCTATGGTTTTTCTATGCTATTCTTTTCTATTATTTTCAATTTTTTTTCTAATCTTTCCTATTTAAATGCAAATTCATTCTATACGAAATTCAAATTTCAGAAAATGGTTATATAGAAATAGAATGAAATTGAATTCTAATAGAAAAGACTAGAATAGAAAAAACAATAGAACAATATATATAAAACATCTTCCAGGATTGGAATTTGGTACAGAATGAATTCGAATTTGAATAGAAAAGATTAGAATAGAATATATTATATTTTTTTCTATTCTGTTCTATTGATTTTGTATGCTATTCTTATTTTCTATTCTATTTGAATCTTTTCTATTGGAATTCGATTTCATTCTATATTAAATTCAAATTTAGCAAAATGGTTATATATAGTTTACTTTTTCAAATTCGGTCAAATTTTTTTCGAATGCGGTAGAATTTTTTCGAATTTGATCGTTTTTTTAGAATTCGGCAGAATTTTTTTGGAATTTGATAGTCTTTTTGAATGCGGCAGAATTTTTTAGAATTCGAATACGAAACTAAACGAATCCTGAAAATGAATGTAATGAATGCAACTAATTTAACTAAACGAATTTAGTTAAATAACAAACCAAAACTAAACTAAACTAAACAAATTTTTTCATCCTGCACATGTCTAGTGGCCACGCTGTGTAAAAGTCTCACACATGTGGTATCGCCATACTCAGGAGTAATAGCAGAATGTGTTTTGGGGTATAATTTGTGGTATGCATATGCTGTGTGTGAGAAATAACCTGCTAATATGACATTTTTGTGAAAAAAAAAAAGCAAAACAAATCTTGATTTTGCAAAGAATTGTGGGAAAAAATGAAAACTTCAAAAAACTCACATGCATCTTTCTAAATATCTTGGGATGTCTTCTTTCCAAAAAGGGGTTATTTGGGGGGGTATTTGTACTTTTCTGGCATGTTAGGGTCTCAAGAAATTAGATAGGCCATCAGTACTTCAGGTGTGATCAATTTTCAGATATTGGCACCATAGCTTGTGGACTCTATAACTTTCACAAAGACCAAATAATATACACCAATTTGTACTTATTTTTAGCAAAGATATGTAGCAGTATAAATTTTGGCCAAAATTTATGAAAAAAATTACTAATTTGCTAAATTTATAACAGAAACAAAGAAAAATTCATTTTTTTACAGAATTTTACAGTCTTTTTTTTATAACACAAAAGATAAAAAAACACAATGGTGAATAAATACCACCAAAAGAAAGCTCTATTTGTGTGAAAAAAAGACAAAAATTTCATATGGGTATAGTGTTGTATGACTGAGTAATTGTCATTCAAAATGTGAGAGCACCAAAAGCTGAAAATTGGTCTGGTTAGGAAGGGGGTTTAAGTGCCCAGTGGTCAAGTTGTTAATTTCTATATCAGACCTGAAGGGCCTGGTATGGATTTTAGAGTGACCCCCCATGCAATTTTTTTGTTTAAATTTGGTTTGGGGTTCCCCTTAATATTCATACCAGACTCAAAGGGCCTGGTAATGGACTGGGGGGAAACCCATGCTATATGGAGAGTGATGGATGAAGGGCGCGTGATCAATAGCTCACATCAAAACATATAAAATTTATTCAAAGGAAATTAGAAGCAAATAAAAGCAATTGAATATACCAATACTACGTATCATGTAAACAGGTAACAAAATATAAAAGGCACGGAAAATTAAAAATGGGTTAAAAATATATCATGAGCCCATGTTGAGGCGGGTGTTTAGAGTTGGCTGACGCGTTTCGAGGATAACCTCTTCATCAGAGCCTTTTGAGAACCAGGGCGCAGTCTCTATATGCCAGTAGGCCAAAATATGTACATCAACATAATGGTTAGTTGGAAAAAATGGCCTGAAATGGGAAATGCGATTTTCTGTGTTCCATACCAGTCCACGTTCAAGCGTTCTAGGTGGAACAGAGATCAGAAAAGAAATATATATATATATATGTATATAAAATATAGACATGTATGCACTTATGTACACATGCACAAGCACACACGTATGCACGAATAATATAAAAAATATAAAATATATATATATAAAAAAAGCAAAAAAAAAAAAAAAAAAACGCACGATGGGTAAAAATGCATAAAACAATAAGTGAATACAAATACATGAATCGATGAATGAACATGATAGACGGGAAACACATATGTGTACAGAGAATTGGTAAAGGAACAATATCTATCGGAATTTGATAGGGAATTTAATGTCTAAAAATAGATGAGTCGCCTGTGTGTGTGTCTTTATTCATTCCACATGACACACACGAGACCGGCTCATATTCTGCCAAGGACTCCGCCTGGAGCTTTTTTCGTCTCCAGGCACTGACAGGAGTCAGATCATGTGACTGCCCTTGGAGCACACAACCACGTCCACCCACCTGATGGCGTGCGTTCCATTGCCAGCCACTCATACACCCCCCTCGTTTCCCATTCATCCCATCCACCTGCAGCCCATGCTCAGGCCCGCCCCCACAACCGGCTTTTATTCTACAAGTAACCATCCTCGTTCTGCAATCCTCCTTTACCTGAGGCAGAGAGACTGCTGCGGACACACTCGGCTGCAATATTCTCTCATGAGATCTTCACCCCCCTCCATCCTCCTAAAAACTGGACAGCACTTTCCCAGGAGGACACAGGTCGAAAAATCTCTCTTCCACCCAGCCCGTGACAGGTACACAGCCTTTTCATTCACCCAGCTATATGCCATGATATGACTGCCTGTCAGTGTCCTGAGGGATCTCCCCCAGGTCACAATCCTGGTTTCCTTTAACACCATGCTTCCTCTCTCCATCCCCCCTCCTTCAGGTCCACACCACCCCACAATCCTTTCTCTACAAATTTAAAGGAGAACACACACACCATCAACTATCACATAGGTAGGTGTGTTTTCACATGACAAGTCACCAGTTCGTCATCTCCCTACTTACCTTTCTCACTTACCAACATATATATGTCTTTCAAACTAAAATAACAATTTTTCAAATAAACACCTTTGGGTCATACATGTGTGCGTATGTATGTACATATATATGTATGTGTATGTGTATATATATATATATATATATATATATATATGTATTTATGATATAATTTCTTGTTTGTTACTTCAAGGTCTATCTTTGACCACTCATCTATGTTATTTTTAGACATTAAATTCCCTATCAAATTCCGATAGATATTGTTCCTTTACCAATTCTCTGTACACATATGTGTTTCCCGTCTATCATGTTCATTCATCGATTCATGTATTTGTATTCACTTATTGTTTTATGCATTTTTACCCATCATGCGTTTTTTTTTTTTGTTTTTTTTTTTGCATATTCTTGCCATGTGCTCCATACTGTATTTCTAGCTAAAATTCTGTCTATATATATATATATATATATATATATATATACATATATATATATATATTTTATATTTTTTATATTATTTGTGCATACGTGTGTGCTTGTGCATGTGTACATAAGTGCACACATGTCTATATTTTATATACACATATATATATATATTTCTTTTCTGATCTCTGTTCCACCTAGAACGCTTGAACGTGGACTGGTATGGAACACAGAAAATCGCATTTCCCATTTCAGGACGTTTTTTCCAACTAACCATTATGTTGATGTACATATTTTGGCCTACTGGCATATAGAGACTGCGCCCTGGTTCTCAAAAGGCTCTGATGAAGAGGTTATCCTCGAAATGCGTCAGCCAACTCTAAACACCCGCCTCAACATGGGCTCATGATATATTTTTAACCCATTTTTAATTTTCCATGCCTTTTATATTTTGTTACCTGTTTACATGATACGTAGTATTGGTATATTCAATTGCTTTTATTTGCTTCTAATTTCCTTTGAATAAATTTTATATGTTTTGATGTGAGCTATTGATCACGCGCCCTTCATCCATTACTCTCCATATAGCCTTACCTGACCACCCCGGGGTCAATTTCTGGGCAGCGGGACATGCAACACCATCTCTTTTAGCTTTGCTACAGTTCACAATACTACTCTTCTCAAGCAGACCCTCACAAGCGCAGGAGTAATCTTTCCTTGTCCACAAAATGGGAAACCCATGCTCTTTTTTTCAATTAGTTTTATCTATATTTATCAATATAGCTCTGTAACATTCCCACAAACACCTGACCTGTCTTTCTATTCTTGGTATAGGGAAGTTTGAGAGGGTGAGCCGCAAAAATGGATGAACTGTCAGGAGTTTGCAGGGGTCTGAAGTGCTGGACGCCTGACAGTGTTAGTAGATGCGGCCAATACGCTGTGGCAATATGCATCGAAAGCCGGAGTCATGAACCCGAGAAAATCTTCCAACCCTTGGTATAAGCCTACAGAGTATTACTGGATAAAGAACCATGACCCAGATCGATCACTTGTGTCCAGAGACTAACCATGACCAGCAGGCAGTAAGAAAGGAACTGGTTTGCCCAACAGCTCAGCACTGGCTGCGTCAAAGTGAATCGCATTAATGAACTCACCCAGGAGGTGAAACTTGTACGTCAAACCTAGCCACATCAACCTACACATGAAGGACATGATTCAAAGAGACCCTAATCCACCTTTTTAAAAATCTCTTTAATCAAACTACTCGTAAAGAAAAACAATGAGCTACCTGACCAACCGGTCCCCATGTGACTAACTGCCAGTATTGGCAAATAACGAAAAAATGCCAAAGTATGCATAAACTTGGGCAGACGAATTTCTGGGGGCCAACCACTCATGACGCAAGATGGCCGAAAACCAACTAATCATGGTCGTGGAATAAACATGGAGATGCCATTCCAGTCACCCAATAAACTGTTCCCACATGATTAAGTCGGGTCATGCTTTTTGCCTGTAACCTGACAACTGAGTCAGAGTCCTCAAACAGGGGAAGAAGGGCCAGACTCCAAACCGAGGAATAATTCTCATGGCATGATTCAACATGCCCAAAGTATCTGTAAGCACCCCTCTGAACAGACTGGGGATGGGACAAAAGATAAATGGTCTGACATATCTACCAGTTCTCCAGACAACCTCGCAATCAAGAGATTAGAGCCGAGAGTGAAACCCAGAATAAATGATGATGTTTGACCTGGACCTACCACTTTGTGGGCCGTCAAGGGGGCGTTGGCTCAGCACACACCCTGAGAGAGACTGCAGATCCCTGGGCGGTAACCAGGGTCTCCACGCAACAGGAAATCAACTGACTGAAATAACCCCTGACCCCCTGCAGGTACCAAAGAACCAATGGAGTGCTTGGTAGAGGTGTCAAATCAAGGACTGTTTTGACCCAAAGGTTAACCCAGTGGTGAAACTACATTTGCACCATTTGTCTTGCCCTACCAGCGGTCAGGTCTCCTGAAAGTTGCTTCAAAGCATAGTAAGATGAGATTTTTATAACCAATACCCCCAATGACTGTAGGAAGTGCTGAATCGCCAGATACATGGATGAGTTCTTCAATGAAAATACTTCCGCAAGAAGAGGGTAGCTAAATGTAACAACCGATAACAGAAACTTGCCACTGGACACCCCAGTGGGCCAACCCACCACCTTCAGAATGGAGGTGAAGAACCAAATCAAGTACCCCTGAAAATTACTGCCTCCAGTGACAACGAAAGCATGACTGCCTGCTGAAGCAAGATACTACATGCAAAAGACTCTGATGAGATAGTGATGAGGCCCGCGTGCAGGCCTGAAACATTCCCCCAACAGGGGCTATCTGAAGACCGGGGATGGGAGATTCCAACACTGCCCCTGACAAGAAACACTCCTTGGCTCAGACATATTGAACCAGAAAGCTTGATAAGGCCGGTGAACTAAGGGGATGCCGACCTTGCCTGCAGGAATGTAGGAAGAGCAGGAGCTGGGGGTGCGCTGACACCCTGCCTCTGACTGAGCTAGCTTTGAATACCTCCATCCTGTCTTGCAACCATAACAGGAGAGCATATTTTAGCCCACATGAATTTGAGGTTAAGAATAATGCCCAGAACACGTTCCATGCTGGTGGATGGGAGTAGCTGGGAGGGAATTCGAAACAACAATCCAAAACGTTCTGCCCTCCCAGCTGTGGGCAGGAAAGGAGAACCCCCATGACAAGCTCCACTGTGTGCTTAATGAGGGAGTCCCGCGAAAAAAAAAATGTAAAAGTCAGCAGCTACAAATACTGCAGCTGCTGACTTTTAAAATAAGGACACTTACCTGTCGCAGGGTCCAGCGATGTCGGCACCCGAGACCGAACCATCCCTCGGTCCTCGGGTGCTGCTGCTGCCATTCTCTGTAAGAGAATCAGGAAGTGAAGCTTTGCGGCTTCACTTCCCGGTTTCTTACTGTGCATGTGCGAGTTGCGCTGTGCTTCCTAACTGGCCCCCGCTGTCTCTGGGACCTGTGTGTGTCCCAGCAGACAGCAGGGGGAACGGGAGGGGGTGTACACTCCCGTGGAAGTCTATGCCAGAAGTGGGTGCAAATACCTGGTATCTGCACCCCCTCCCCCCTGAAAGGTGCCACCGGAGGGGGGGATGGTTCCGAAAGCGGAGGTTCAATTTTTGTGTGAACCTCCACTTTAAGTATGGACCAACTCCTGAATGATGAAGTGCTACCATGCTCTGAACCTCCACGTGGGGTTGAAGGGATGAACGTGAATTAGTCGCTTTCAAACGTGCGGCATGCTCAAACACAAGCAAACACAAATTAGAGAAAAATTACAACAGACAACCAGGCATGAGAACAACAACACTCTTCTGTGCCTTCCCAAGTATGAGGACATAAGCAGTGATGATGAGACCACAGTGCATGAACCTGATGACAACCCCCATCTTAGTGTATGTTGTAATTGAGCCTGAGTAACCTGCAGCGCAAAGACAGGTAATTAAAACTGAATACTCGGGGCTAGTGTACCCACAGACCGTGATGGGTAGTCGTACAGGTGTAATGAAATGAACGTGCATCATATGACGTATGGTATACGGGCGAGAAGATTGTGGTCAACAATCATTTAAAAACAAAACCTCAGCCCGTATGGATCTGTAGACGTGACAGATCCTGAGATGTGAGCACTAGCTAACTGAACCCCGATACACAAAGAAACCTGAACGAAAGGTACAATGAGACATGGAAACAAACAAAGATAAAACGGCCACCGTTTGCCATAACTGCATAGCACTGGCATAGTTTAACAGAAACACGCTACGACAGAAACACGCTAATGACAAAAACCACTAATGACAGAACCGTTATGACAGAAATGTGCTAATGACAGAACCGCTAATGACAGAACCACTATGATAGAACCCGCTATGACAGAACCCACTAACAGAACCCGCTAATGACAGAACAGTTATGACAGAAACGTACTAATGACAGAACCGCTAATGACAGAACCGCTAATGACAAAACATGCTAATGACAGAACCACTAATGACAGAACACGCTAATGACAGAACCGCTAATGACAGAACCCGCTAATGACACAATCGATATGACAGAACACACAAATGACAGAACCGTTATGCCAGAACGCGCTAATGACAGAACCACTATGACAGAAACACACTAATGACAGGACATGCTACTGACAGAACTGCTATGACAGAACCGCTATGACAGAACATGCTACTGACAGAACCGCTATGGCAGAACAGGCTACTGGCAGAACCACTTTGACAAAAATACGCTAACGAGAGCTGCTATGACAGAAGCACACTAATGACAGAAAAAGCTGTGACAGAAATGCTGAGGCATGAATCATGCAATGATGATGGAAGTGGAGCTACCCCACCAATCAGCCCCCCACCTGCTGGTCTGCACCCCCCTTAATTTGTGACCCCAAGGTAGCCTGGATAATCAAGCAAGTCTCTCAGGGCCATGCCAGGACAGATCAAGCCAACACATGCCCTCACTGGGATTTACTGAGAATCTGGTGGGAGCCTTTGAACAGTTAAATGAAATAGAAATGACATTCTTTGCTGTGTTTCAAGCACCCCCCCCCCCATTCCTCCATTCCAGGACTAAAAACAGCTAATCAGCTGGGAAAAGAACCGCCAGGACTCATGCAGCCGACCACCACTCTGTGAGGAAACCGGAGGTGACGCGGCCCCCTGGAAATGACGTGCATCAGCTGTAACCATGAAGATGAGCCAACGCACAATCAAACTGAGGAGGAGGGATATATACCCCTCAACTCCTCCTACAAATACAGGCCTGCCTCCGGCCAGCCTTCTCCCATATGCCTGTGTGTATATATATATATATATATATATATATATATATACACACACATATATATGTATATATACACACACATAAACTGTATTGGCAAAAGTATTGGGACACCTGTCTTTACATGCACATGGACTTTAATGGTATCTCAGTCTTAGTCCGTAGGGTTCAATATTGAGTTGCCCAGCTTTTGCAGCTATGACAGCTTCATCACTTCTGGCAAGACTGTCCACAAAGTTTAGGAGTGTGTCTATGGGAATGTTTAACCGTTCTTCCAGAAGCGCATTTGTGAGGTCAGGCACTGATGTTGAACGAAAAGGCTGGGCTCGCGGTCTCCACTCTAACTCATCCCAAAGGTGTTATATCGGGTTGAGGTCAGTTCCTCCACCCCAAACTCGCTCACCCATGTCTTTATGGACTTTGCTTTGTTCACTGGTCCAAATCATTTGGTGGAGTGGGGATTATGGTGTGGGGTTGTTTTTTAGGGGTTGGGCTTGGCCCCTTAGTTCCATTTAGGAATGAGCTTTGAGTTTGAGTCGAACTCATGTTCGACTCGAACAGCCAAATAGCGAACAATTTGGGGTGTTCGCAGCAAATTCGAAAGCCGCGGAACACCCTTTAAAAGTCTATGGGAGAAATCAAAAGTGCTAATTTTAAAGGCTTATATGCAAGTTATTGTCATAAAAAGTGTTTGGGGACCTGGGTCCTGCCCCAGAGGACAAGGATCAATGCAAAAAAAAGTTTTAAAAACGGCTGTTTTTTTGGGAGCAGTGATTTTAATAATGCTTAAAGTGAAACAATAAAAGTGTAATAATCCTTTAAATTTCGTACCTAGGGGTGTCTATAGTATGCCTGTAAAGGGGCGCATGTTTCCCGTGTTTAGAACCGTCTGACAGCAAAATGACATTTCAAAGGAAAAAAAGTCATTTAAAACTACTCGCGGCTATTAATGAATTGCCGGTCCGACAATACACATAAAAGTTCATTGATAAAAACGGCATAGGAATTCCCCACAGGGGAACCCCGAACCAAAATTAAAAAAAAAAATGACATGGGAGGGTCCCCCTAAATTCCATACCAGGCCCTTCAGGTCTGGTATGGATATTAAGGGGAACCCCGGCCAAAATTTAAAAAAAAAAATGGCGTGGGGTCCCACTCAAAATCTATACCAGACCCTTCAGGTCTGGTATTGATTTTAAGGGGAACCCCGCACCAAATTTTTAAAAAAATGGCGTGGGGTCCCACCAAAAAATCCATACCAGACCCTTATCCGAGCACGCAACCTGGCAGGCCGCAGGAAGAAGGGGGACGAGAGAGCGCCCCCCCCTCCTGAACCATACCAGGCCACATGCCCTTAACATTGGGAGGGTGCTTTGGGGTAGCCCCCCAAATCACCTTGTCCCCATGTTGATGGGGACAAGGGCTTCATCCCTACAACCCTTGCCCGGTGGTTGTGGGGGTCTGCAGGCAGGGGGCTTATCAGAATATGGAAGTCCCCTTTAACAAGGGGACCCCCAGATCCCGGCCCTCCCCCCTGTGTGAAATGGTAAGGGGGTACAAAAGTACTGCTACCATTTCACAAAAAAACTGTCAAAAATTTTAAAAATGACAAGAGACAGTTTTTGACAATTCCTTTATTTAAATGCTTCTTCTTTCTTCTATCTTCTATCTTCCTTCGGTTTCTTTCTCCATCTTCTTCTTCTTCTGGTTCTTCCTCTGGTGTTCTCATCCTGCATCATCATCCGCGGCGTCTTCTTCCCTTCTTCTCCTTGGGCCGCTCCGCATCAGGCATGTACTGGCCATTGGGACTACCGGGAGTTTCCCGGTGGGCTGATGGCTCAGTGGGCCTGTTTCAGTGACAGCGGACCGCCGCCCCTCTCTGCTTCTCTTGTCCCCCCGCACCCCCTGCTTCTCCGACATGATCCTCAGGAGTCGGCACTGAGAAGCTCGCCATACAACATCATTCGATCCGGAAGGAGGGCAGGTCTTTCCTTCCCCGCTCTCCATCCTGTCTGCTGCCGCGGGGAATCTAGATGGGGAGCAGGGGAAGGAAAGACCAGGAGAACGACTGCAGAGGATTCTTATGTTACAGCTGTGTGGCTGCCCTCCTTCGGGATCGTACGAGGATCATGTCTTTATTCAGCCTGCACTGCTCAACTAGCCAGGGAGAGGAGGTGAGCGCAGCGAGCGGAGGGGGACAAGAGCAGGCATCCCAACCTGAAAATCTCATTTCAGGGAGGTGACGCGCCGGCGCCCCCCCCCAAATTAAATGCAGCCTAATCAGTGCCAATTAAAGTTTGCGGTTTTTGACATACATAGGCATTCTGTGCCTCTTATTTTTCTTTTTTACTAGTAAGGCTGCTTTCACACTGAGTCGCTTTACAGGCACTATAGAGCTAAAAATAGCACCTGTGAAGAGCCTCTCCTCTCACTCCAGTGTGAACGCCTGAGGGCTTTCACACTGGAGCTGAGCGCTTGCAGGACAGTAAAAAAAAGTCCTGCAAGCAGCATCTTTGCAGCGCTGTAGGAGTGGTTTTTACACCGCTCCTAAAGTGCCCCTGCCCATTGAAATCAATGGGCAGCGCCGGTAAAGCACTGCCAAACCACCGGCAAAGCGCCGCTGCAACGGCACTTTGTGGGCAGTTTTAACCCTTTTTCGGCCGCTAGCAGGGGTTAAAAGCACCCCGCTAGTGGCCAAATAGCACTGCTAAAACGACAGTAAAGCACCGCTAAAAATAGCGGCGCTTTACCCCGATGCCCCCAACACTTCAGTGTGAAAGCACACTAAATGTTTTTTTTTTTAATGAGTACTGTCTGCATCAGAGAGAAGGGAGAGTGTAAAACTAAGTGCTGGAACATGGAAGCTTCAAGTTAAATTTGCAATAAAATGTATAATGTCATATTATAAGTTCTCCTGCAATATCCCCAGCAATCAGCTCTTCACAGAGGAATCCGCTAGGACTGCCATTTTGACATCAAATATTATAAAGACTTTTGGCATAATCTACTGAAAACTTCTATTTGCGATATATATTAGCAAACAGTGGCACACATTAGATGTAGGTAGGACATGATGAACAGTCAGCCTCGGGTAGAGCAAACTGGGGATGCTCTAAAATCACATTCCAATTCACCTGCATATACAAGCAGCCCCCAGTGGCAGGAAGGGAGAAGTGCACGTCTAGAGGGAAGCCAGGGGTTCGGTCTATTTGATAACACTGGGAAGGGAGACTTGAGATGTCTGCAAGAGAAGCGGAGGGGGGAAACAGAGGAGCATGGGGGACCAGATGAGCATGTGGGGAACCAGAGCAGCATGGGGGGGAAATAGAGGAGGACAGGGGACCAGAGGAGCATGTGGGTGAGCAGAAGTGCATGTGGGGGACCAGAGAAGCATGTGGGGGACCAGAGGTGCATGTGGTGGACCAGAGGAGCATGTGTGGGAACGGAGGAGCATGTGGGGGACCAGAGGAGAGCAGGGGACCAGAGGAGCATGTGGGGGACCAGAGGAGCATGTTGGGGACCAGAGGAGAACAGGGGACCAGAGGAGCATGTGGGGGACCAAAGGAGCATGTGGGGGACCAGAGGAGAACAGGGTACCAGAGGAGAACAGGGGACCAGAGGAGCATGTGGGGAACCAGAGGAGCATGTGGGGGACCAGAGGAGAACAGGGGACCAGAGGAGCATGTGGGGGACCAGAGGAGCATGTGGGGGACCAGAGGAGAACAGGGGACCAGAGGAGCATGTGGGTGACCAGAGGAGAATAGGGGACCAGAGGAGCACAGGGCACCAGAGGAGCAGGGGGTTACCAGAGGAGCATAGGGGGAACAGAGGAGCATGGGAGGAACAGAGGAGCATGGGGGGAACAGAGGAGCATGAGGGAACCAGAGGTGCATGTGGGGGACCAGAGGAGAACAGGGGACCAGAGGAGCATGTGGGTGTCCAGAGGAGAACAGGGCACCAGAGGAGCAGGGGGTTACCAGAGGAGCATGGGGGGAACAGAGGAGCAGGGAGGGACCAGAGGAGCACAGGGGGGACCAGAAGGAGCACGGGGGGAGGGGACAAACAGCTGACTTAACAACTATGACCTGGGAGTTTCTCACTTTCCTGCCTAATCTTGTCCCATTAGGGGGGAGCACCAAACAAATTCTTTGCCCGGGGGGGTAGGGGTTTGTCCGGCCAGTATGGGAGAGACCTGCCACCTGACGAAGTGGGCCGGTCTGGATGAAGTCCAGGGCCAAATTCTTGTCTCAGTCCAGCCCTGCTCCGCATCCATGATGGCATAGAGGGAGGCTCCCGCTGTGTGATGCTTCTCCTCTTCTGACGGTTCTTAAATAAGCTGAAGGGCCTGGTATGGAATTTAGGGGGGCCCCCCAGGTCATTTTTTTTTTAAATTTTGGGTCGGGGTTCCCCTGTGGGGAATTCCCATGTTGTTTTTATCAATTAACATTTATGTGTATTGTCGGACCAGCAATTCATTAATAGCCGCGAGGAGTTTTAAATGACATTTTTCCTTTGAAATGTCATTTTGCTGTCAGACTGTTCTAAACACGGGAAACATGCTCCCCTTTACAGGCATACTATAGATACCACCCAGGTACGAAATGTAAAGGAATATTACACTTTTATTGTTTCACTTTAAGCATTATTAAAATCACTGCTCCCGAAAAAACGTCCATTTTTAAAACTTTTTTTGCATTGATCCATGTCCCCTGGGGCAGGACCCAGGTCCCCAAACACTTTTTATAACAGTAGCTTGCATATAAGCCTTTAAAATTAGCACTTTTGATTATTCATGTTCGTGTCCCATAGTCTTTAACGGTGTTCGCGTGTTCAAACAAATTTTTTGCCTGTTCGCAAGTTCTGGTGCGAACCGAACAGGGGGGTGTTCGGCTCATCCCTAGTTCCATTGAAGGGAACTCTTAAGGGTTCGGCATACCAAGACAATTTGGGCAATTTCATGCTCCCAACTTTGTGGGAACAGTTTGGGGACAGCTCCTTCCTGTTCCAACATGACTGCGCACCAGTGCACAAAGCAAGGTTCATAAAGACATAGATGAGCAAATTTGAGGTGGAGGAAATTGACTGGCCTCAACCTAATAGAACACCTTTAGGATGAATTTGAGCCAGGCCTTCTCGTCCAACATCAATGCCTGACCTCACAAATGTGCTTCTGGAATAATGGTCAAACATTCCCAAAGACACACTCCTAAACCTTGTGGACAGCCTTCCCAGAAGAGTTGAAGCTGTTATAGCTGCAAAGGATGGGCCAACTCAATATTGAGCTCTACGGACTAATGCCCCGTACACACGGTTGGACTTTGTTCGAACATTCCGACAACAAAATCCTAGGATTTTTTCGGACGGATGTTGGCTCAAACTTGTCTTGCATACACACGGTCACACAAAGTTGTCGGAAAATCCGATCATTCTGAACGCGGTGATGTAAAACACGTACGTCGGGACTATAAACAGGGCAGTGGCCAATAGCTTTCATCTCTTTATTTATTCTGAGCATGCGCGGCACTTTGTCCGTCGGATTTGTGTACACACGATCAGAATTTCCGACAACGGATTTTGTTGTCGGAAAATTTTATAACCTGCTCTCAAACTTTGTGTGTCGGAAAATCCGATGGAAAATGTCCGATGGAGCCCACACACGGTCGGAATTTCTGAAAACATGCTCCGATCGGACATTTTCCATCGTGTGTACGGGGCATAAGACTGGGATGGCTTAAAAAGTCATGTGTGTGTAGGTGTCCCAATACTTTTGGTAATATAGTGTGTGTATATATATATATATATATATATATATATATATATATATATATATACATACACACACACAGTTAGATCCATAAATATTGGGACATCAACACATCAATTCTAATATTTTTGGCTCTATACACCACCATCATGGATTTGAAATGAACCGAACAAGATGTGCTTTAACTGCAGACTTTCAGCTTTAATTTGAGGGTATTTACATCCAAATTAGGTGAACGGTATAGGAATTACAACAGTTTGTATATGTGCCTCACACTTTTTAAGGGACCAAAAGTAATGGGACAGATTAACAATCATCCATCAAACTTTCACTTTTTAATACTTGGTCGCAAATCCTTTGCAGTCAATTACAGCCTTAAGTCTGGAACGCATAGACATCACCAGACGCTGGGTTTCATCGCTGGTGATGCTCTGCCAGGCCTCTACTGCAACTGTCTTTAGTTCCTGCTTGTTCTTAGGGCATTTTCCCTTCAGTTTTGTCTTCAGCAAGTGAAATGCATGCTCAATCGGATTCGGGTCAGGTGATTGACATGGCTATTGCATAACATTCCACTTCTTTCCCTTAAAAAACTCTTTGGTTGCTTTCGCAGTATCGTTCGGGTCATTGTATATCTGCACTGTGAAGCACCGTCCAATGCATTCTGAAGCATTTTGCTAAATATGAGCAGATAATATTGCCCGAAACACTTCAGAATTCATCCTACTTCTTTTGTCAGCAGTCACATCATCAATAAATACAAGAGAACCGGTTTCATTGGCAGCCATACATGCCCACACCATGACACTACCACCACCATGCTTCACTGATGAAGTGGTATGCTTTGGATCATGAGCAGTTCCTTTCCTTCTCCATACTCTTCTCTTCCCATCACTCCGGTACAAGTTGATCTTGGTCTCATCTGTCCATAGGATGTTGTTCCAGAACCGTGAAGGCTTTTTTTGGATGTTGTTTGGCAAACTATAATCTGGCCGACCTGTTTTTGAGGCTCACCAATGGTTTACATCTTGTGGTGAACCCTCTGTATTCACTCTGGTGAAGTTTTCTCTTGATTGTTGACTTTGACACACATACACCTACCTCCTGGAGAGTGTTCTTGATCTGGTCAACTGTTGTGAAGGATGTTTTCTTCACCAGGGAAAGAATTCTTTGGTCATCCACCACAGCAATTTTCCTTGGTCTTCCGAGTCTTTTGTTGTTGCTGAGCTCACCGGTGCGTAGTTTCTTCTTAAGGATGTTCCAAACAGTTGATTTGGCCACACCTAAAGTTTTTGCTATCTCTCTGATGGGTTTGTTTGTTTTTTCAGCCTAATGATGGCTTGCCTCACTGATAGTGACAGCTCTTTGGATCTCATATTGAGAGTTGACAGCAACAGATTCCAAATGCAAATAGCACACTTGAAATGAACTCTGGACCTTTTATCTGCTCCTTGTAAATGGGATAATGAAGGAATAACACACACCTGGCCATGGAACAGTTGAGCAGCCAATTGTCCCATTACTTTTGGTCCCTTAAAAAGTGGAAGGCACATATACAAACTGTTGTAATTCCTACAGCGTTCACCTGATTTGGATGTAAATACCCTCAAACTAAAGCTGAAGTCTGCAGTTAAAGCACATCTTGTTTGTTTCATTTCAAATCCATTGTGGTGGTGTATAGAGCCAAAAAGATTATAATTGTGTCGATGTCCCAATATTTATGGACCTGATTGTATATGTATATATATATATATATATATATATATATATATATATATATATATATATATATATATATATATAGGAAATCATTTTCAAAATAAATAGCAAAGTAGTAATTAATAACACACTTGATGACAAGTCCTTTATTACATTTTTTCTTTTTGTTTAAAACCCTAATGAGAGTTAATTGTCCATGACATCTTCCAGTGATGCACATGCTTGACAATGTGATGATGAACAACACCCACCAACCCATCTGATGCCTGCAGATAGATATAAACAAAGATGATGTCATTGACAAAATATGAATATGATGATATTTGGTTAGCGACATCATGGGGATTCCTTTTGACATCATGGCCACTGATAAGGCAGAATAGCTTGCCCTCCTGTGCTGGGTGCTAGGAACCCATCAGTTAAAAAGTGGGGCCTGGGTATCTGCGGAGCAGGAGAGATGGCTACATAAGGCAAAAAGGAAGTTCTGGATAGCCGCACTCCGGAATATAGCCTTTATTAGTAAAAAGTCCAACATATACAAGCCACAGCAAAAAAATGGGACAAACGAGCTGATGTGTTTCACACTTAACAGGGCTTAGTCAAAGGCAGGAGAGATGGCTAAACTGCCCTGTTGCTCATGCAGTGCCTACGGCTTCTCCTTTCCCTCCGTTGCACTGCAGGGAGATCCATTCATGTATCTGTGTCCCTTCCCCCCTGCAGTGCTTCTGGCTTCCCTCCTCTCCTCTCCCACTGGCAGCTGCTGCAGGCACACAGAGGGATTGGTTTCATGATGGAGAGTGAGGGCCAGTAAATATGTCCTATTTACTGGCCCCTCCTTTCCTGAAAGAACACAGTGAGTGAACGGTACTCCATTCATTGCTGAAGCATAGTAAACTGTGTTATTATGCTTCAGTCTGTGAATGAACCGGAAGCCGCTGAGCACAGAGCACTTCCCATTCATTCATTAACCAGTGAAGCTGAGACTACAGAGAAAGGAATTGAGGAATTTATATTCTCATTTCCTTTCTCTGATTCAAAAGTGAGACACCTTTTTTTTTTTTTGCCACATCGGCGAGATATTTCTCTGGGAGTCATGTTTCATTTTTAAATTTCAAACATTGTCCCTTCACTTCATCACATCATAGTGGCAACTTTTATCCATATTATACAAAACTTTTACATCACAAGAAGTACCCTTAGTGTGCTGAGATGCACTCTTGTTTTAACATCCCTACCAAAAACACGCCCCCCCACCCCCTCCCAGCCCACTCCCCACCCCAAACCGCCACTCCTTTATTCCATCCCCCTCTACCACTCTTTATCGTTGCACCTCCTGTCTTTCCAAGTGATCCCTCATCACCCTCTATACCATTTACCACAATCTAGCCAATTCCTCCACCCTGAACTAAGAACCCCATACCTCGGCAGCTTTTAGAGAGTCTTTGAACTCCACCCATTCCCTCCACTTCATCTCGAAGGACTTCATTTTCGTCCCTTCACTGAACCTAAGGTATTCTAGGCTGTAGATTTCATTGATTTTGTTAAACCAATCTCTCATCATTGGTCTTCCTTTCTTGTGCCAATACATAGGAATGAGGCTCTTAGCCGCGTCGGTGAGCTGTGGGACTAGCGTTTTAAGATATGCCTTTATAGGCAATTCGCTCTTACGGAATAGGCATTCCCAAGGGTCGTCCAGGATATCTGTGTTGGTAATCTCTTTAATTATTTCCCTTACATCCCCCCAAAATTTTCTAATTTCCGGGCAATGCCACCAAATGTGCACCATTGACCCTATTTCTTTGCATCCCCTCCAGCATAATTGTGAGGTTTCCTTCTGGCATTCATGTACACGATCGGGTGTCATGTACATTCTCGCCAGACACTTGAAATTCAGCTCCAGTATTTTACAGTTAACCGACGTGGCACTCACTCTCCTAAGTATCTGCCACACTTCTGGGTCTGTGATCTTACAATCCAACTCCTTCTCCCACTTCCTAATGTATGGTGAGACAACCATGTTCCCTAACTTCACTAATACTCTATAGGTCTTAGAGAACCCCCCCCCCCTTCCTTTTTTTTCCATACAAATTTTCTCCAGTGGGCGTAATTTGTCAACTGATCTAATTGGCTGTGGAAGTGAGTCTATGAAGTGGAGCAGTTGGTTATACCGCCAAGGGTCTATGACTAGCAAATTTTCCCTATCTTTAAGTTCCTTAAATATTTATATTTTATCCTGGTTCATCACATCCTTTAGTTGGGCATTTTCCTCCAGTATCCACTTTCCAAACCACTCCTCCTTCCCTGGTGCAAAGTAATCTGAGTCCTTAAGTGGAATTAGGGGTGAGTTATACCCCCATCCCTCCCTTTTATGCAGTGAGTCCCATATTTTAAGTGCGTGTCTGGTAATGCTGTGTTTCAGTACTAAATTTTCTTAAGTGAGGTGGGATCCATACTATCTTATTTAACTTGCTATAACTAATTGTATTTTCCATTTTTACTCAGTGTTTGTCTTTATTGTTGTTCACCCAGTCTATTACACGTGCTAAGGCAATTGCCTCATAATACTTCCTAATATCTGGTGCTCCCCACCCTCCCTTGCCCTTTTCTTTAGTTAGTTGTGCGAAGTTTAAGCAAGGTTTTTTTCCTCTCCAAATAAATTTTAAAAACATTGTGTGTAAACTCCTGAGGTATGCTGTGGTAATGCCACTGGAAGCATCTGCATTTTGTGAGTAATTTTGGGTAGTATTATCATTTTATATATATTAATTCTACCTGCCCAGGATAACTGTCCGCTTTTTATTCTGTTTAGCTCTTGCTTTATTTCATTGAGAAGGGACATAAAATTCGCCTGGAATAGAGCCACTTTAGTTGTGGTTATTTTGACCCCCAAATATTTGAGTTCTTTTTTCCCCCAAATAAATGGGAAACATTTTTGGTATGCATTTTCTATGAGTTTGCCCCCATTGATATCTAACGTTTCTGATTTATTCGGGTTAACCTTAAAGTTAGAGAGCTACCCATATTCGGTTAATGTTGAAATAATATTCGGAAGGGAAATCCTCGGACGCCTTACATAAAGCAGGATGTCGTCTGCGAAGGCAGCCAGTTTATACTCATCCTTGCCAATCTTTAACCCGCTGATGTCCGGGTTTAACCTAATCCTGGATAGTAGAGGTTCAAGAGCCAATATGAAGAGCAGCGGGGAGAGTGGACACCCCTGTCTCGTGCCATTGAGCATTTCAAATGGCTTCGAGAGTAGGCTGTTAACCCTCACTCTCGCTGTGGGTCGGGAGTATAGTGCCTTAATCCATCTGAGGGTCTTTTCCCTGATTCCTATCTCCTTGAGGGTGCACGTCATGAAGCCCCAGTCTACTCTGTCGAACGCTTTTTCAGCGTCTATAGACAGACGTAGACCTGGGGCTCCACTCTCTTTAATTTTCTGTGTGATTAAAAGCGTTTTTATACTGTTATCACATCCCTCTTTTCCTGGAATAAACCCAACGTGGTCCGGGTGTATGATCTTTTTAATAATACGTTTCAGTCTATCCGCCAGCACCTTGGCGAATAATTTCGTGCCGACATTTACTAGTGAGATGGGTCTATAGCTGGAACATTGTGTGCTATCTTTGTCCTCTTTGAGAATAATGGCTATATTAGCCTCCAAAGCTTCTCTCCTCATTTCCCCTTTGTCCCCAATTTCGTTCATGTATGCACACATATTGGGGATTAAGTAATCCTGATATTTTTTATAGTAGAGAACTGTCAGCCCATCAGGGCCGGGGCTCTTGCCCACTGACGTTTACCTTAAGGGCTCTTCTTACTTCTTCCTCCGTTATGGGGGCCTCTAACATGTGTTGGTCGGTTTCCGTGATTTTAGGCAAACCACTATCTTTTAAATAACTTTTGATATTCTCATGTTTTTGTTTCCTCCCTTCCTGAGAGTCCTTTTTATTGATAGCGTACAACTCCCCATAATAATCCCGGAAGATTTCCGCAATCTCTCTATCTTTGAATCTAATATCCCCTGTCTTTGTTTTTATTTTTTCAATATAGTTGGAGGTTTTCTTCTTCCTCAGGGCCTTGGCCAGGAATCTCCCAGGTCTATTACCACCTATGTATCTTTCTTTTTTCACGAGGTTATACATTTTTCGGGTTTGTTGTTCTATTAAAGCCCGCATAGCCTCTCTCCTCCTAAGTAAACTCGTTAAGACCTCCTTGTCCCCCGTTTTCCTATGTAATAGTTCTAGGTCATGAATTTTTTTTAAGAACTACTTTGTCTTTCTCCTTTCTTCTCCTAACCTTGGATTCCACCATCAAAAAGATCCCTCTGATATAGGCTTTGTGGGCCTCCCAAACTATGGCTTCTGACGTCTCACCCTGTACGTTCGTTTTAAAGTACGATTCCAGCTCCTCTTGGATTCGTTTATCTATTATTCTATCGTGGAGGAGGTCCTCATCCAGTCTCCAACTTTTAACGTGATTTTTACTCTTGCCTAATTTCAGCTGTAAACTAAAAGGCGCGTGATCAGAGAAGGTCATCGTACCAATATCTGTACCCTCGACCCCCTCCAGTAGGCAATGCTCCACGAGGTAGAAGTCCAGTCCGGGGTACGTCGCATGTACGGGGGAGTAGAAAGTGTAGTCTCTTAGATTGTGATGTTGCATCCTCCAAACATCTACTAATTGACATAGGCGCAATTTCTTTTTTAATTTGTTCATCCACATCCCACCAGTCCCCCGCACGTGCGACGTACAATCTTTACCTGGTTCCAAACACAGGTTGAAGTCCCCTGCTATTATTACCCCCTCTTGCCTGAATTCCTCAAACTAAGTGAGGATTCCCAGTAGATATCTGCATGAGTTTTTGTTTGGGCTGTATACATTCGCTATTGAGCAAGCTGACCAATTTTATTTACCTCTTAGAAACAAAAATCGCCCCTCTGGGTCGACCAATCTCTCCTCCAATTTGAATGATACCTGCTTGGCGAATCCAATCGCCACTCCTTTTGCACCCCTGGTCGGAGAGTCACCATAGAACCAGGTCGGGTATTCTCGGGAATAGATGCTCTGACTCTTGCCCAGGAAGAGGTGCATCTCCTGTAGCAGAGCAACATCAGCTTTCAGGAGTTTTAATTTGCCCAAAATGTTCCCACATTTAGTGGGGGAAATAAGACCTCTTACATTATATCAAATGATTTTTAACCTAGTCATCTTTTTTTTTTTTATCTGATACACAGGGAGGTATACCTTTCAATACTGACCAAAGGAGTGGTAGACAACGGAATACAGGCTCCCCACCCAGCCCTCTCCATTCTCCACCTCCCCCACCCTCCCCCCTCAATCTCCCACACCTTCCGCCCCTCCCAGAACCCCCTCCCCTCATTCGGCTGAGGGAAACGGGCCTCCCACAGACCCAAATAACCGTGTCCCTGCTAACACCTCCCGGCCTCCTGGTTGTCCCCCTAGAGGTTGAACTCGAAGTGGGCATATTTGGAACCGAAACTCCCCCCCCGGGATTGGGACTTTCCTGTGCCCCTCTGTCCCCCATCCGCTCCCCCTGCCGCCCCCACCCCCCCCCCCCCCCATCTGACTCATATATTTAAATAGATCGTTACTGAGTTCCTTTAAGTCTCATTTGTTTTTTGAATAATGAATCATTTTGCTTTGAGGACAGTTTTCCAAACTGTTAATTCCTCCGTAGACTCTTGGTTTACTGTTTTTTCCCACCAACCCGGGATTTCCACTAATGGGACATCTAAGTGGTGGCAAAATGTTTGCGTTTCTTCTTCCAGGAATCTCAATACTGTCAAGCAACCTTCTTTGCGTCCAATTAGGCAGGCTGGGAAGCCTCAGGAGAATTGGATGTCATGTGTTTTGAGTAAGGCCAGTAATGGATTCAGGGTTCTTCTCCTAGATAGATATATAATATAATAGATGGGGTGATTGGCGCTACCTAGATATTTTGCGGTTGTCCACGTATATGTGGGGATATATATGTGACCATAAATAGTGTATAGTCTGTTGGTGCACAATGTGAGAATAAAATATAAGTGAAAGTGAAAGTAAACACATCTAATGCAGCTCATAAAATACCATAGCTTCCCCACTAGGCAATATCATAATGCAGGTTCTCTCACAAATCCTTAGTGCTAAGTAGCTGTGGTGAAAACATAGACCTTAAAATGTTCACCCACATACATGTAAGTATCACTTTCAGTATACCAAAGAATGTAAAAAAAATGTGTCATAAAACTGCAACAGAAATGATATGCTGTGAAAGAAACAGTAAAATGAAAATAAAAATAAAAATAAATGGTGCTGTGTAGAAAAATGCCGCAGCCAGCGGACTTGTTATAAATCCATTGTTGTGCTAATATAGCATATATAAGTCAATTGCATGTACAAGTAATAATCCATATAATGTGCTTGTGCTCCTCTTCAGATGGTGTGACATGAAACACAAATAGTGACTCGGGTGCTCTCAGTTTCTTCAAATGACTCTGTGCTCCCCCTCCTGGGTTCCCACTCACCGAATCCACATGCCCCTGCAGGGGCAATGCGCGTATGGATGCAACCACCGCGGTATTCCCCCGTATTTGTTGCGATGTTAAGAATGGGCTCCCGTCTTCAACTAGGTTGTAGTGATTTGTATTTAGTTCCTCATAGAGGGAAAAAGATGTGGACTCCCATAGTGTAGTACCTCATTTTAAATTTATTTAAAAGCCATAAAAAAAAACTCTAATACAAAAACCTAGTAACATTAAAAAGTCCCAGACAAAGCTTGATAAGCTAGCTAGACAGTCGTCCACTAAACTGCAGGTGATATACAGGTGATATGGACGGCTGCTAGTATCAGTCAGGGCTAAATAATTTAAACAAGTGCTATGGACATACTGTGGAGACAGCAGCGCCGCACTGCTGTCTCTACATATGTGGACAACTGCAAAATATCTAGGTAGAGCCAATCACCCCATCTATTATATTATATATCACCAGTTGGAGACCCCTTAGGGGAGCTCCATTAGGGGAGGCTGCAGACCTATGTGGTATCCTAAGCGTAGAATCTCTGAAGCCAGGTCTGGGAATATTTGCAGATTCGTATCGCAAAATTTCACTGGTTGTTTTTTTCTTATGCTGGCTTTGATCTGTTCCTTATCCTGATATTTATGAAATCTTACAATAACGTTCCACGGAACATCCCCACTTATTTCAGCTGGCTTTCTGATCCTGTGGACTCTTTCTAGTTTTATTTTATGACTAGTGTCAGGTAGATTTATCAGGCCTCCAAAGATGATGTCCATTTTTTCTTGTAAGTTCTCTTTTTCACTTTGTAGCTCTGATCCGGACATTTTTCCTTCTATTTCGGTTCTCTTGGTCTTCCAGTCTATACATTATTTTTCTCTGTTCTTTCTGCATCTCTTTCACCTGAAGCTTGAGATCTTTTATCTCAGCCCCTTGCCTGTCCATCGTGGTTTCTACCTCTTCGACTCTTTTTAGGATATGGTTTATGTTCTCACGCAAGGTTTCAATCTCTCCTTTTGTAGATGTTTCAAGCTTCGTCAACATTTCTGCCATTTCTCCCTTTGTAGGGAGCTGGTTTTTTGTTGGGGTTCTGTTATTATTTCTTCCATTGTCTCCCTACCAGTAGAGCGGGTATCGGTCTCCGCCAGCTGTCTTCTTGTCCCAATTTTAGATGGGCATTCTGGAGTTTTGCTTTTTGCCCCTGTTGTTTTCCCCGGGCTTTCTTTGCTGCTGTCATGTACCATGTACTTTCTGATGGTTCCCGGGCTTGCGCTTGTTTTAGGCGGGTTGGTGATTGCCCCTTTCGAGGATTTTCCTCTCATTTTTTTTCCCCTTTCCTGTCTGGTGTGAGTAGGACGGGTTGGAGCAGGTACCCGGGCCCCTCCCGCTCATCTCTCCCCTCCCCTCTCACTGCAAACCACTCTCCCTCAATGACCATCACAAAAAGCCCGCGCTTATAGCCAGGAGCACTCTGCAGTGGTCTTTTGACCAGTGAGCGGTCCTGAGGGCAATCCTGTATGAAAAAGATGTATATAGAAAAATAAGTAAGTATTCCACCAGGGGGGGCCTGGTCAGCTCCTGTGGGAATTCCGGCTGTGCATTAGACACGGACAGCAAACAAACAGCAAACAAACAGTCCCCACTATTAATCTATTGCACTATTAGCATCCGACTCCCGTGTCCACTTTTTTTTTTTTTATTTCTTTCTTAGCTTTGAGTTTTCAGTAGACATGTGTTTGCAGTGAGTTAGTGGGGAGTATGTGGTTTTTTCTTTTTCCCTTTATTGGATTGGCAAGTAATTTGTTCCTGGCAGGAGTGATGAGTGGTGAGTCACTGGCTAACGCCACAAAGTCTACGGTGTTCCTGGCAAATATTATGTATGGTAAATCACTGGCTATCGCCCCTAAGTCTACGGTGACTACAGTTCCCTGGGGGCTCAATAGTGTGAGATATTGAGCGTCATGCGTTATACCCTGGCCATTGTGTGTTGTAGTACCATTATAGTTCCAGCACCTTGAGGTGTAGCAACAAAAAGAGTTGTTATACTTAGCTTGAAGTCTAGTACGAACTGCTAATTACCACTCATCCTTAATTCTTTAAGCCGGGTAGATGTGGCTGTGACATGTAGTGTCTTATAGTTCATACAGCTCATACAGAGCTATGAGTTCACTTACCCCTTAGATGGGTTTGAGCAGGTCAGTATCTTACCGAACACTCGTCCTCTGGAGCTTTTCTTTGCGCCTCGATACCGTCCCGCCACTTCCACAATTCCAGGACAGGCACTGGCACTGGCCCCCACGGGCTCGAGGTCTCTTATGGATGGCTTGCGGGTCAGCCTCCCCAGCGCCTGGCACTGTAAGCTACGCGTTCTACTCCTAGGTACAGCAGCCAGCCAGCCAGCCCCACAGTGGAGGGTTCGATGCACTCACTGCTGCGGCAGGAGTCCGCACAATGTTGCCAGCTCAGATACAGGCAGACAGAGCGCACCGCTCTCACCACCCGTACCCGCCATGGCACACGCCTGGGACGGAGGTAACTGATGGGGGGAGAAGGCAGCGGGCCGAGGCGTTAGCAACGGGCTAGGGGGTGATCCGCATGTGAGCCGAAGCCTGCATCACGGGAGGGGGAAAGCCAGGCATCCCAGGCTCAGCATCAGCACCAACACCACGCCCACATCCGGCTCCTCCCCCTGCACTGCTAAACCCCAATAGGTGTGGATGCATCAATCTAAAAGAAAGTGAGACACCTAGCCACTGCCTCTGTTGCTAAAGGGGATAGCAGTTGGTGGGTGGTAAAAGCACAACTCAACCATTGGGTTTTACTTCCCCCTACTTTACATGTGAATGAGCCCTAAAGACTCACACAGTTACTCTGGCCATGTGAATAAATGGATTATTCATGCAGTTGGAGCCAGTTGTTATTCTAATGCCGCGTACACACGGTCGGACTTTTCAGCTACAAAAGTCCAACGGACGCTGACGGACTAAAGCTGGCTGGTAATCCGATCGTGTGTGGGCTTCTTCGGACTTTCAACGTACTTTTTTAGCCTCAAATCCGACGTACTTTAGATTTGAAA
>JBBGZY010000306.1:8065000-8385000 GCA_037952925.1 Lithobates clamitans | reverse complement strand
GCAGCAGGAAATGAAGGACATGATTGATGTTTTGGGTCGAATCTAAATGCCCTTTTTTAAACCCCAAAACATCAATCATGTCCTTCATTTCCTGTTTTGCTGACCCCATTCTGGGCCTTCTCTTTCTTTTTTTGGCAGAACATAAATGGCTGTTTAACCTAATGTCAAAAAGGAGGGCTGTTTCTCGTATATCCCTCAAAAATCCACAAAAAAATAAAAATTGATTTTCTAAAAAACACCAAAAAAACAAAAAAAAATTGATTTTAAAAAACCCAAAAAAAAAACAAATTGATTTTAAAAAACCAAAAAAAAAAAAAAAAATTGATTTTAAAAAACCAAAAAAAAAAAAAAAAAAATTGATTTTAAAAAACCAAAAAAAAAAAAAAAAAAAATTGATTTTAAAAAACCAAAAAAAAAACAAATTGATTTTAAAAAACCAAAAAAAAAAAAATTGATTTTAAAAAACCAAAAAAAAAAAAAATTGATTTTAAAAAACCAAAAAAAAAAAAAAAAATTGATTTTAAAAAACCAAAAAAAAAAACAAATTGATTTTAAAAAACCAAAAAAAAATAAAAAAAAGTGATTTTAAAACACCAAAAAAAAGAAAAATAATTAATGTTAAAAAACAAAAAAAATTAAAAAAATTGATTTTAAAAAACCAAAAAAAAAAAAAAAACTTGCTTTTAAAAAAAAACAAAACTTGATTTTCCAACAAAAAAAAGCCTGTTTTCGAAAATCAAAAAGCCAAAAATATTTTTTTGTGGATTAGGTAGAAATATTTAAATATAATTATATTTTGCTACATTATTAAGATACCATAATATTTTTGTCTATGAACATTTTATACTAAATGCAGAACTGAATGCATAACAACCATTAATAAAAACATCTCCTTATAGGATTTTAACAAATGTGTGGTTTGTTATTTCAAGGCTCAGTATCAGTTTGGTTATAATTGTCAAAAAGTTGTTTACAGTGGCAATGGAGCTTATTTAGACATTTTTAAAATTCAAATACAGTTGGCACTACAACTGCTCGACCATAACCTAGGAGACAGCCCAAAAGAAAGGCAAGCAATAAATATAATGCCAGATTTCAGCAATATTTTTTTTATTGTCAAAAAATTATATATCCTGGCCCATTGCAATGGCCCCCCTACCCATAAAATAATCAACATATTGCTGTCTAACTTGACGGGAACTTTGGGGGGCCAAGCCAGTACGGACAGTATCCAGGCCTGTAAGGTTGGCTTCTATTTGTCCGGCCTCAGGCCCAACTGTGCCTATATAATTGGCAGAATGCTTGTTTAAAAAGTTGTGCAGAATGCAGCACGATAAAATGATAAAATTAAGTTTGTATTCCGCCAAATTAATGGCTGTTTGAAACAGGCGGAACCGGCTGGCCAGAATTCCAAACGCATTCTCAACCACTCTTCTAGCTCTGGCCAGCCGGTAATTAAAAACCCTCCTCTCCGGGGTGAGGGTTCTTTGGGGGAATGGCCTCATGAGGTGCTTGGTCAGAGCGAAGGCTTCATCGGCAATGAAGACAAAGGGGAGTCCTTCCACGTTATCCTCATCAGGTGGCAATCCTAGGCCACCACTCTGGAGACGCTGGCAGAACTCCGTCTGGGCAAATACTCCTCCATCCGACATCCGGCCATTCTTCCCCACGTCCACATATAAAAAATCATAGTGTGCCGACACCACCGCCATTAAAACAATACTGTGGAACCCCTTATAATTAAAATAATATGACCCCGAATGGGGTGGTGGCACAATGTGGACATGTTTCCCATCTATAGCCCCTCCACAATTGGGAAAGTCCCAACGGCTGGCAAAATGGGATGCCACAGTCTGCCATTCCTGTGGCGTTGAAGGAAACTGGGGAATCAAACAAGAAAACCAAAATCAATTAATTTGGAAGCTAACATTGCAAGAAAATTAGACAATTAAAAACATTATTCCCCAGCATCAGTATAACATTCAATAATTTAATTCTTCTGGAATAACTAATATGGAAAAAGGCACACTTATCAGATTGCTCACCCCCTCTGATAGAACATTGATTACATTTTAGGGGGTTGTGAAATCCCTAAAAAAAATTACTTTAACGACACGCAGGAATTTAGGGACTAAAAAGGCTACAAGACTGCAGTTGTCGCACTCTGCAGGTGCAGTTGCTAACCAGCTTACAGTAAATGAGGCAATGTCAAAAGGCATTCATGTTGCAAGGAGTACACAATCACAGGCAAGGGCAAATAATGAAAACACTTTGAGGCTTGCATATGATTTGATGATGGAAATCAGCAGAGCTTCTGCTCATTTACTAAAGCACTGGAACAAATGCACTTGTAGAGTGCACATGCATTTTGCAAAGTGCAACATAGATTTGCTTTAGACAAATCAACACCACAGAACATTCAAGCAAATTTTAACGAGGGTGGGGGTGGGGGGGTTGTGAAATCTAGCTAATTGCTAATTAGCAGCACACTATTTGGAGTGAGTTCAGGTGGGGGGGGGTTGTGAAATCTAGCTAATTGCTAATTAGCAGCACACTATTTGGAGTGAGTTCAGGTGGGGGGGTTGTGAAATCTAGCTAATTGCTAATTAGCAGCACACTATTTGGAGTGAGTTCAGGTGGGGGGGGTTGTGAAATCTAGCTAATTGCTAATTAGCAGCACACTATTTGGAGTGAGTTCAGGTGGGGGGGGGGTTGTGAAATCTAGCTAATTGCTAATTAGCAGCACACTATTTGGAGTGAGTTCAGGTGGGGGGGGTTGTGAAATCTAGCTAATTGCTAATTAGCAGCACACTATTTGGAGTGAGTTCAGGTGGGGGGGGGGGTTGTGAAATCTAGCTAATTGCTAATTAGCAGCACACTATTTGGAGTGAGTTCAGGTGGGGGGGGGGGGTTGTGAAATCTAGCTAATTGCTAATTAGCAGCACACTATTTGGAGTGAGTTCAGGTTGGGGGGGGGGTTGTGAAATCTAGCTAATTGCTAATTATAAGCACACTAAATACACTCCAACAAAATACATTCAAAATGAGTAGACTAGGTGGATATGTTCCCATCACTTCATGCTGGGAAGGTTATTGAAGGAAACTATACATGCATGACAAAAAATAACAGGAAAAAATTCCAGCATGTGTGAGGATAAAAAGGGGACATTCACACTATATTGCAATGATGGGAAGTAGTGTTTGAAGCAAGAAATACATTACATTATCAAAGATTACATAAAAGAACATGTGATGCTAATAAAAGAAAAATATCTTACCTTAATATAGTCCTTCTGCAGGACCTGTATGATGGCAGAACAGGTCTCTGGGATAATGATCCCCAGAGCCTGGGGGGAGATGCCTGTCGAGAACTTAAGGTCCTGCAGGCTTCTCCCTGTGGCCAAATACCGCAAGGTAGCGACCAGCCTCTGCTCCGGAGTGATGGCTTGCCTCATGCAGGTATCCTGCCTGCTGATATAGGGGGTCAGCAAAGCCACCAAACGGTCAAAAACGGGGTCCGTCATCCGGAGAAAGTTCCTGAAATCCTCAGGATTATTCTCACGGATCTCATGGAGCAAAGGCATGTGACAGAACTGGTCACGCTGAAGCAACCAATTCTTGGTCCATGAACTCCTCCTCGCCCTGTTCATGGACTGGTCTTGGGCTGAAGAATAAACTACAGCACCAAGCACATACAATGCACGAGCTCTACGACGAGTACGTACAGGTAACATGGCTTCAAAACGGTCGGCTGGTCAGAACGCACTAAACAGAACGCACTGAAGAACAGCAAGGCCTGTGAAGAACGACCTGAAAATCAGGAACGAGCGGCCAATAAAACAAAGATTTCTCAATGCCAACTGACCAAACGCACTGAAAAGCAGATACAAACCTCACAAGCACAGACTGAACAACAGTTAAAACGAACTGAAAAATACGAGTCTCACAAGCGCGAATCGTCTCTCACCAAACTTCTACTAACACGAGATAAACACGAGATTAGCAGAAGGAGCCCAAAGGGTGTCGTACGGGCTATTGAACTTCCGTTTTATAGTCTCGTCGGACTTGGTGTACGTCACCGCGTACTAAGCTGTCGTACTTTTGTGTGGTCGTGTGTGGGCAAGTCCGTTCGTAAGAAAGTCTGCCACAAGTCCGCCGAAGGTACGCCGGAAGTATGTCGGACAGGCTGTCCGACTTTTGTAGCAGAAAAGTCCGACCGTGTGTACGCGGCATTAGGCTTCTTTCACACTGGGATGGCGGGTCCATTAGCGGTAAAGCGATGTTAGTTTCAGCGACGCTTTACTGATGTTTAAGCAGCGCTTTTTGGCTGCTAGCGGGCACTATTAACCCCCGCTAGTGGCCAAAGAATGGGTTAAAAGCACTGGTGTTACGGCACTTCCGAAGCTTTTTTAAGGTGCTTCGGAAGCGCTGTCCATTAATTTAAATGGGCAGGGGCGGTGTGAAAGCGCTGTATACAACGCTCCCAAACCACCCCAAAGATGCTGCTTGCAGGACTTTTTTTCCAGGATGGCATGTGAGGCAGTTTTCAGGCACTTTACAGGCGCTATTTTTATACAGTTAGGTATAAAAATGAAATAAGATTATGATTCCTACTTAAGCTGCTTTAAAGAATAGAAAAGAATAGAATAGAGTAAAACAGAAAATAATAGAAAATAAAAGAATAGACTAAAATAGAATAGACTATAATAGGATAGAATAGAATGGAATAGAAAAGAATAGAATAGAATGGAATAAAACAGAATCAGATGTTTTCTATTCTATTCTGTTTTATTCTATTCTATTTTATTTTTCTATTGTATTCTATTCTGTTCTATTTTTTTATTATCCATTCTATTAGCAAATCACTGGGAATTTGAATTCAGAAACAAATTTGAATTCGAAATGGATTTACCAACGGAAAATATTCTATGGGAGCTTGTTATCGGAAATTCCGACCATGTGTAGGCTCCATCAGATATTTTCCATCTGAATTTTCGTCACACAAAATTTGAGATCTGGATCTCAAATTTTCCGACAACAAAATCCGATCGTGTGTACACAATTCCACCGCACAAAGTTCCATGCATGCTCGGAATCAAGCAGAAGTGCCGCACTGGCTATTGAACTTCATTTTTCTTGGCTTATCGTACGTGTTGTACGTCACCGCGTTCTTGACGTTCGGAATTTCTGACAAGATTTGTGTGACCGTGTGTATGCAAGACAAGTTTGAGCCAACATGCATTGGACGTTAAAGAAAAAGAGCATATATGTCGAAGCATCGGGGCACGGGTGAAGGAGCGATTTGTTCCTAACATTTGGGTCGGATGCCCCCATGCTTCGGCATAAATTTTTTTAGGTACAGATTGCAATGTTTTATTCTTACTATGTTTTATTGTATTTGCTTTGCAGGTATGGTAAGTCTAATGCCCCGTACACACGGTCGGATTTTCCGACGGAAAATGTGTGATAGGACCTTGTTGTCGGAAATTCTGACCGTGTGTAGGCTCCATCACACATTTTCCATCGGATTTTCCGACACACAAAGTTTGAGAGCAGGATATAAAATTTTCCGACAACAAAATCCGCTGTCGGAAATTCTGATCGTGTGTACACAAATCCGACGGACAAAGTGCCACGCATGCTCAGAATAAATAAAGAGATGAAAGTTATTGGCTACTGCCCCGTTTATAGTCGCGACGTATGTGTTTTATGTCACCGCGTTCAGAATGATCGGATTTCCCCACAACTTTGTGTGACCGTGTGTATGCAAAACAAGTTTGAGCCAACATCCGTCTGAAAAAATCCTAGGATTTTGTTGTCAGAATGTCCGAACAAAGTCCGACCGTGTGTACGGGGCATAACTGTTATACTGTAACGTTACTTTGTTTTATTGTTAACCATCATTTGCTTAGCAGGTATGCCATTCAGCTGCAGCATGGGTTTATTTATCCTGACAGCAACAGTGTTTGCTCCCACGATACGTAAAGCTGTGACTCCAGCGCTGTCATAGGTGATTTCACCACCACAGTTAAAAAACAATGGTGCATGTATGCCCTTTATTAGAAGTGGGTGGATGAAGGGCGGTATTCTAATGCTGGGCATAACCACCGATCTATCTCTCTTTTTCGTTCAGCCCACAGGCTGCGTGAAAATAAGAACATTACAATGTATGTCCAACAAGGACCAGCAATGTACTGGTATGTTGCTGGACTTTGAGTGGTTATACCAGAATGATGCCTGCAGGTTTAGGTATCATCTTGGTATCATTCTTTTCAGTCAGCGGTCGGCTTTCATGTAAAAGCAATCCTAGCAGCTAATTAGCCTCTAGATTGCTTTAATAAGCAGTGGGAAGGAACGTCCCCCCCTTCCCACCGTCTTCCCTGGTTTTCTTGGGCTCTCCTGTCCCAACAGGGAACCCGAGAATGTAGCCGGTGGTTCAGCCAGCTGACGATAGAGCTGATCAGGGACCAGAATGGCTCCAATCATCTCTATAGCCTAAGAAACCGGAAGCTATGAGCATTTCATGACTTCGGTTTCGCCGGATATAAACAGCACCATTGGGAAATTGGCAAAGCCTTTTATCACACAATCTTGGTGTGGTCAGATGCTTTGAGGGCAGAGGAGAGATCTAGGGTCTAATTGACCCCAATTTTTTCAAAAAAGAGTACCTTTCACTACCTATTGCTATCATAGGGGATATTTACATTCCCTGAGATAACAATAAAAATGATAAAAAAAATGAAAGGAACAGTTTAAAAATATAATAAAAAAGCAAAATAAATAATTAAAAAAAAAAAAAAAAAAAAAAAGCACCCCTGTCCCTCTGTGCTCACGCGCAAAGGCGAATGCAAGCATCAGTCTGGTGTCATATGTAAACAGCAATTACACAATGCATGTGAGGTATCAGCATGAAGGTCAGATCGAGCGCAGTAAAGTTAGCAGTAGACCTCCTCTGTAAATCTAAAATTGTAACCTGTAAAGGCTTTTAAAAATGTATGTAGTTTGTTGCCGCTGCATGTTTGTGTGCAATTTTAAAGTATGTCGTGTTTGGTATCCATGTACTCGGCATAAGATCATCTTTTTTATTTCATCAAACATTTGGGCAATATAGTGTGTTTTAGTGCATTAAAATGAAAAAAGTGCATTTTTTCCAAAAACATTGTGTTGAAAAATCGCTGCGCAAATACCATGTGAAAAAAAAATTGCAACACCCATCATTTTAATCTGTAGGGCCTTTGCTTTAAAAAATATATAATGTTTGGGGGTTCAAAGTAATTTTCTTGCAAAAAAAAAAATATATAATTTTTTCATGTAAACAAAAAGTGTCAGAAAGGTCTTTGTCTTCAAGTGGTTAAAAGAGTGGGTGATGTTTGACATAAGCTTCTAAATGTTGTGCATAAAATGCCAGGACAGTTCAACCCCCCCCCCCCAAATGACCCATTTTTGGAAAGTAGATGCCCCAAGATACTTGCTGATAAGCATGTTGAGTCCATGGAATATTTTATATTTTGTCACAAGTTTACACTTTTTTTTTTTTTTTGCACAAAGTTGTCACTAAATTATATATTAGTCAAACATGCCATGGTTATATGAGGAATTATACCCCAAAATGCATTCTGCTGTTTCTCCTGAGTACCTCATACCTCATGTGTGAGACTTTTTGGGAGCCTAGCCGCATACAGGACCCGAAAACCAATTCCTCCCTTCAAAGACTGGGCTGCAGGGCAATATTCCAACATGATAACAACCCCAAACACTCCTCCAAGATGACCACTGCCTTGCTAAAGAAGCTGAGGGTAAAGGTGATGGACTGAACAGATGTGTCATTTTGAATATCTGCTAACTATGTTTATTATATATATCTATTAATCTAACTTATGAACACGTTGGGGATATATATTTACATTGTATATCATAAATCACTGTTAGTCATTATTTATTTTTTAGCGCTGCACTCCTCTTTTTTACATTTTATCTCTCACAGGTTTAGATCACTTGTTTGTGCTAGCTGCTCACATTTTTCTCTGACAGTGCGATATTCACATATATATTTTCTATACATTTTTTGGAGCTATTAATATTGCTGCAGTCTCACATAGTATTAATCCTTTCCCTTCATTATATCTGTAATGGATATATGTGACTGCAGAGCAACACGGAAAGTCAATACAGAGGGTGTATTTACAGTAACTAACCATGACTCTGAAATAGGGGGTCTCTTTTTAAGATTAAAAAACATTATGACTTCTGAACTACACCTTCAATGGGATGTGGCTTTCCTAGAACAATATGTTACAGAGAACATGGTCCCTAGAAGCTTAAGGTGGGAGGTTCACCCACAACAGGGTGATCCTGACCCACTATCCTGGTTTAAATATTTTAACGAAATGGGTATTAAGCTTCTGGGGTTCCTCATCACTAGAAAAACCAACAGACTTTGTACCTTAGATAAGGAGATTAAAGAACTTAGGGATAAGCTTTTAACCTACAAAAATTCCCCAGAGTATGGTTCTCTCGTCCAATCTCCAACTACATCTGGAAAAGAAGGACAGAGACCAAAAAAACAAAAAACATAAAAAATACTCGAGGGATGTTGGAGACTACAAATCAGGGACAGTCTTCAGATGGCAGACCATCATTACACCTACTCCTGAACCCTCCACTATAAATGACCAATCTGACCAACAATCCAATGTGGGCCGGGGAATCGCCAACCCGACCAGCACTGGGAGACCTAGACTACCATCTAGACCAAGAATAGACCCCCAGAACATCAGAGAGGGTCCACCTCATCTAAAAGGTGAACACCCCAGACATTATACCTCACCTCATACACCTAAAGGTGGTAGGAACAATTATACCAACACAAAAAGACAAAAAGGAAAACTCAGAGGTAACCAATATGTCTCTAGACCTCTCTACGAACAAGGGAATAGAGCATACTTAGATTCCCCTCGCAGGTCTAACTACCCAGATACCCCATATGGTCGAGACTCTTATCAATCAAATCGTCCGCCCATAAACACTTATAACAGGTTCGCTCCACTCTACGATAGACAGGATGATTATCGAGATGAATACACTAGAACCTATTATGATCACAATTACTACAGTCATGATTCCTATTATAAGGATTTTCAACAGGCCAGACCAGGACCCCAAAGACCCATAGATCCAAGAGAGGCTCCAGAGGGGGGAGGAGAATCCAGTGGAAAAAGAAAAAGAGTTCAATAGGTCAAGGGGTATTCAATCTAAGCACGAAACAACTAACTAAAGAAGAGCTGGCTATACTTGATAAAGGCCTTAAGTTCGCCCCCCCCAAAAAAAAACTGGATAAGTTTAACACATTTATCGATATCCATAAATTTATAAGGAAAATTAACATTCAACGTTATCTTTCCACAAACACAGCCCCCTATATAGATAGAGCTGTAACTTCAGGGACAGTACACTTGGGTCTAGCGAACCCTTCCTTATTCAATCCCCCAGTGCCATCTGCACCCGCAGTCAATATCTTTAGAGATTTAGTACTCAAAGACCTAGCTGACCTACCTATTAAGAAGTGTCAGAACCTCTCTATGAACAAAAAGGGCCTTAAATCTCTATGCGATCGAAAAGACTTGATTGTCTGCCCAGCGGACAAGGGAGGAGGAATCATTGTAATGAACAAGACTGATTACATCTCAGAGATGCATAGGATCCTGAGCGATCATGATACCTATATAGAGCTACCTTCAAACCCCACAAATGGATATGAATGAGATTTAATTACACTGGTAAAAAAGGGATTTCACAGACAAATAATTAACAAAAAAGAGAAGGCTTATCTAATACCCACGGCGCCCAGAATTCCAATTATCTACCACTTACCAAAAATCCATAAAGACCCCCTGCATCCACCAGGTATAAACTTATTAACATCACGTATTGGTCGCTGCGTGGATTTTTATTTACAGCCACTAGTCAAAAAAACTCCATCATACTTAAAAGACACTGCAGATACCATCAGAAAATTAGAAGGCATTTCTTTAAAAGGGGATTATTTACTTGCTACTGCTGACGTAGCATCCCTTTATACGTGCATCCCACACATTTTAGGTTTGGAAGCAGTTACATATTTTTTACAGGGAGATTTATCACTTACCGACACCCAAAGACAGTAAATTATTGAATTATTGGAGTTTGCAACAACACACAACTATTTTTGGTTTGACAACAAATTTTATTTACAGCACAAAGGCGTAGCAATGGGGGCCAAATTTGCCCCCAGCCTTGCAAATCTTTTTATGGCCAAGTGGGAGGAGGATGTCGTCTATTCTGAGCACAGACCCCGGCTGGTGTTCTGGGCCAGATATATAGACGACATCCTCCTCCTATGGGATGGGCCCCCCGAATCACTTGAAGAATTCTTCTCTATGCTTAACAGCAATGATAGGTGAATTTCTTTGACTCTTGAATATAGTCCAGTTAAGGTTCACCTTTTAGACCTGGACATAGAGATTAGCTCTCGCCAGTTTAATTTCAAGATCCATTTCAAATCAACCGATCGCAATAGCTTCATACCCACTGACAGTTGCCATCACAGGTCCTGGCTTAAATCAGTCCCCCGCAGCCAGTTTCTAAGGCTGAGGAGAAATTGTACCACCATCGAGGCATTTCAAATACAGGCTCTATCCTTGAAACAAAAATTCACAGACAAGGGGTATGATGCGGCCACTCTGGAATCAGAAATACAATATGCCACACAAGTAGATAGGAGATCATTATTGACCCCTAAAAGTTCCCATTTCCCCAATGATACTCACAAATATTTCATGTTGACCTCCTTTTCGTCTCAACATAAAGATATCAAAACCATCATGGAACGTCACTTGGGGATATTGAGAAATGATCGTATATTGGGTGACATTTTACCTGAAAGGCCGAAGGTCATTTACAGAGGGGCCCCTTCACTACAAGGTAGAATTGCTCCAAACATAATCGATCCCGCTAAACGCCATACTTTTTTTCACAAATTAGTGGGATATTTCCCATGCAAGAAATGCACTGTGTGTCACTATAACATTAGCGGTAGACATAATACATTGGAGTTTAGGTCTAATGTAACTAATAAAACATATCCGATCAAGACGTTCTGTACTTGTGCAACTAAAAATGTGGTCTACCTTATCACCTGCCCAAGCCCCCCAAGCACTATGTGGGCCGTACCACTAGGGCATTTTCCACCCGGGTCGGTGAACATGTAGAAAAATTCTAGGGGGAGACATCAAACACACTGTCCCTAGACACTACAGACAGCATCACAACCGAGACCCTTCTGGATCACAATTTCTCATTATAGACCGATATGTCCCCCCCTGGCGAGGAGGGGCTTCCACTCGGGGTGTATCCCAATTAGAAACGTATTGGATATACGAAATCCAGTCCCATTCACCACTGGGGCTTAACGTCGAGTGGGACATTAATGCCTTTATTAACCAATCGTAGACAACTGTGCTTTCTCTTTACTGTCTTATTCCCTTTTATGCCATTATAAAACAATTCCTTTTCTCCCGTTGGGTGATGGTATATATTAGATTGAGTTATGTACTAGTTATCTTTCCAGCCATCTTATTTACAGCACAAAGGCGTTTTGTGCTGTAAATTTTATTTACAGCACAAAGGCGTAGCAATGGGGGCCAAATTTGCCCCCAGCCTTGCAAATCTTTTTATGGCCAAGTGGGAGGAGGATGTTGTCTATTCTGAGCACAGACCCCGGCTGGTGTTCTGGGCCAGATATATAGACGACATCCTCCTCCTATGGGATGGGCCCCCCGAATCACTTGAAGAATTCTTCTCTATGCTTAACAGCAATGATAGGCGAATTTCTTTGACTCTTGAATATAGTCCAGTTAAGGTTCACCTTTTAGACCTGGACATAGAGATTAGCTCTCGCCAGTTTAATTTCAAGACCCATTTCAAATCAACCGATCGCAATAGCTTCATACCCACTGACAGTTGCCATCACAGGTCCTGGCTTAAATCAGTCCCCCGCAGCCAGTTTCTAAGGCTGAGGAGGAATTGTACCACCATCGAGGCATTTCAAATACAGGCTCTATCCTTGAAACAAAAATTCACAGACAAGGGGTATGATGCGGCCACTCTGGAATCAGAAATACAATATGCCACACAAGTAGATAGGAGATCATTATTGACCCCTAAAAGTTCCCATTTCCCCAATGATACTCACAAATATTTCATGTTGACCTCCTTTTCATCTCAACATAAAGATATCAAAACCATCATGGAACGTCACTTGGGGATATTGAGAAATGATCGTATATTGGGTGACATTTTACCTGAAAGGCCGAAGGTCATTTACAGAGGGGCCCCTTCACTACAAGGTAAAATTGCTCCAAACATAATTGATCCCCCTAAACGCCATACTTTCTTTCACAAATTAGTGGGATATTTCCCATGCAAGAAATGCACGGTGTGTCACTATAACATTAGCGGTAGACATAATACATTGGAGTTTAGGTCAAATGTAACTAATAAAACATATCCGATCAAGACGTTTTGTACTTGTGCAACTAAAAATGTGGTCTACCTTATCACCTGCCCAAGCCCCCCAAGCACTATGTGGGCTGTACCACTAGGGCATTTTCCACCCGGGTCGGTGAACATGTAGAAAAATTCTAGGGGGAGACATCAAACACACTGTCCCTACACACTACAGACAGCATCACAACCGAGACCCTTCTGGATCACAATTTCTCATTATAGACCGATACGTCCCCCCCTCCACTCGGGGTGTATCCCAATTAGAAACGTATTGGATATACGAAATCCAGTCCCATTCGCCACTGGGGCTTAACGTCGAGTGGGACATTAATGCCTTTATTAACCAATCGTAGACAACTGTGCTTTCTCTTTACTATCTTATTCCCTTTTATGCCATTATAAAACAATTCCTTTTCTCCCGTTGGGTGATGGTATATATTAGATTGAGTTATGTACTAGTTATCTTTCCAGCCATCTTATTTATACTTAGATTGAGATAAATACTGGTCATACATGTTATGGATTGAGTTATGCGATTTTAGATCCCCATGTGAAACTGTGGCTCCCCATTCCCCTTTTTTCCCCTGTTTTCTTATTCATATATACATATATTGGGTGGTTACACCACCAATAGTTAAACTTATGCTCATCCCCGTGGTGTATATTTACATACATGGGAGAAACTTTATCTAAATGTGTTTTTATTATAAGATCCCCTTTTTTTTCTTTCCTCCATGTCACTTCTTGCCCTGCATTCAGGTTTGCTGTCGGCACGGAACGCCCCTGCTTCCCCTTTTTGTGTTCCATCATTTAGCCAGAACGAGGTCCGACACGAGGCGCCATGACATCATCACGACTTAGAATGGCGCCGTGTCCCAGCTCCACGCTGACGGCGGTGGACGTACGGGCTAGAAGCGAGAGTGACCCGTTGCCATAGCGATGTGCATATTTGTGCTCCATTATACCCATCAGAGAGAGGCGTGCAACGCACGCGGCCGGCGCCATCTTCCTCCTACTGAGAAGTAGCGTCTCACTAACATTATTACGGATTGGAGCCACATTTCAACAAGGGGGTCATCTACCATATATAAGGGGCAGTGTGTAGAGTGGTGTGGCACCCCAGATGATGTCCGGTAGGACGAAACGCATCGGGACAGATTGCTAACACTACCCCACTGCCATATTTTATTAACTTTCAGCGCTGTATTTTATCTTCACAAATGTGAGTGTTTTACCTTCAATAAATAGGCTTTATAGCTTTTTTATACAGTATAACGCTATGTGCTCTCATATTTTTTCCATATATGCTGTGGATATTTGACCGGATTTGCCCTTGTCATATATACTTTCTACAAGTATCCTGGTTATCTTCACTACATCTCCAGAGATTTTCATCTATACAAGCCTAATTGGCACAGTGGGTGTACACCCATCTGTGTCCAATTGTTCTGGTAAGCCCCCCACTTTTACATACGGTGGTGGATCTGCTATCAATACTTTATTATCTTTCTACAATTCTTGGTGTTAAATATACATACACCTCAACGGATGGTTTATGGACTCACTTTTGCATATTAGTTTGTATTAGATGTATGTATATCCAAGTGGATGTTCTTTTGGAAGTCAAGTCTCAACAGATGTGTCATTTTGAATATCTGCTAACTATGTTTATTATATATATCTATTGATCTAACTTATGCACATGTTTGGGATATATATTTACATTGTATATCATAAATCAATGTTAGTCATTATTTATTTTTTAGCGCTGCACTTCCCTTTTTTACATAAAGGTGATGGACTGGCCAAGGATGTCTCCAGACCTAAACCCTATTGAGCATCCGTGGGGCATCCTCAAACAGAAGATGAAGGGGTGCAAGGTCTCTAACATCCACCAGCTCTGTGATGTCATCATGAAGGAGTGGAAGAGGACTCCAGTGGCAACCTGTGAATCTCTGGTGAAATCCATGCCCAAGAGGGTTAAGGCAGTGCTGGAAAATAATGGTGGCCACACAAAATATTGATACTTTGGATCCAATTTGGTCATTTTCACTTAGGGGTGTACTCACTTTTGTTGCCAGCGGTTTAGACATTAATGGCTTTGTGTTGAGTTATTTTGAGGGGACAGCAAATTTACACTATACAATAATAGTTATAAAAGCTGTACACTCACTACTTTACATTGTAGCAAAGTGTCATTTCTTCAGTGTTGTCACATGAAAAGATATAATAAAATATTTACAAAAATGTGAGAGGTGTACTCACTTTTGTGAGATACTGTATATGTTGTATCGCTAGGATAGGAGCTGGAAAATTTATTTTGGGTTGTTCTTTGGTGGTAGGTTATGGTAGTAGCAAGAAATTTACAGCTACATTAAAAAAAAAAAAAAAAAAAAAATTTTTATATATATATATATATATATATATATATATATATATATATATATATATATACACATTTTGTACTATTTTGGGCCAGTTTTCCTTTGATAATAAAAAAAAATCAGGAGATATCTGTTACCATTTACGATGAAAAGAAAGTCCAATTTGTCCTGAAAAAAAAATTCCATGTGAAGGCACAAAGCAGTTGCGATGATATGTACGGTTTTACAAACACATGTCAGAGTAGCAAAATTGTTTTCAGACATTAACATTTGTTTTACCCTCAGTCACTACAGGGTTAAAAAAAAGCAGCACACAAAATTAAAAACAAAAAACAAATATGCTGGCAATGGCAGCTGTCAAAGTCTGTAGCACTTTTTCAATATAAAAGAGATGTGCCCCATTCACAGGCACATTATTTAAAGAATTCTGACATTTTTACTGTTTTACTTTAAGCATTTAAAAATCACTGCCCCTGTCCGAATGGAATTAATAAAAAAATATATATATTTTTTGCATTTGTACATGTTCACCAGCGCAGTGCCCACCTTCTCTCCTGTGCTATTTTTTGACATCCTCATCTTCAATTTGACAGATTTGACTCCCATTGATTTAATTGGAGTTTGGGTTTTTGCATCTAAACTTCTTTGAAGTTTGTTGAATCCTTGCCAAACCAAACCCATGGCAGTCTGGCTCTTTACTAGTTATATATGCCCATTAACATGCAGGAAGTTACAAGGCAGCTGTCATCATCTAAAACTGGACCAGAACTTTTGTTTTCAATGCATTCTGTGCATTATGGTTGTGGTGTGCCACAATGTACAGTATGTTCAGTGGGATGCATTTGCAAGGAACAAAAGGGTGCAGTTCAACATGAATGCAATCACAACACACCACCAATTGTGCGCTATCATGCATTGTAGTGTGGTAAACCATACATTTTATGGAAAAACATGTAAAGCCAGTCTTTGTAAAAAAAGATTTTGTTAGTGTCAGCGGCAGCAAAATAAGTTCCATATTTATGACGTTAGTAAGAGGAAAACAAGACCCATATTTTTGTTGTCAGTGGAAGGAAATAAGCCCTATATTGTTGGAGTCAGAAGGAATAAAAATAATCCCTCATTGATGTCAGTGGGATAAATTGATCCCCATCATTGGTGTTTATAGGAGGAAAAATAAACCCCATTATTTGTGTGACTGGGAATAAAAATAAGCTCCATTGTTGGTGTAAGTAAAGATAAAATAATCCAAACTCTTAATGTCACTGAGGATAAAAAAAGCCCCATCGTTAGTGTCAGTAAGAGTATAAAACATCCTTTCATCAGTGTCAGTGCCAGAAAAATAATATCTTTGATGCCAGTAGGAGGAAAATATTGTCAGATGGAGTAAAATGGGTCCAATGTCATTGGTGTCCCTGGAAGTTAAAAAAAAACATATTGGTGTCAGTCGGAGAAAATAAGCCCCATATCAGTATCAATGGAAGGGAATAAGCCCCAGTGTTGTTGTCAGTGGGAGTATTTTAAGCCCCAGTGTTGATGTCAGTGGGAGTAAGATAAGCCCCATCTTTGATGTTGGTGTAAATAATACAGGCCCAATTTTGTTGGTGTCATTGAAATTAAATAAGCCACATATCAATGATTTGAGGAGAATAAGTCCCATTATTGGTGTCAGTGTGAGTAAAATAAGTCCCATTCTTGGTATCATTGTGGTGTCAGTGGGAATTAAAAAAAGACCCCATCATTGGTGTCAGTAGGAGGATATTAAACCATTAAACATTTTTGTTGGTGTCAGTTGGGATAAAATAATCCCCACCACTAGTGTCAGTGGGAGGAAAAAAAAAAACACATCACTGGTGTCAATGAAAGCAAAATAAGCCCCATATTTTTGGTGTCATTGGGAGGAAGTAAGTCCCATATCTTTGCCAGTGGGAGGAAATAAGTATCATCACTGGAGTAATAAGCCAAATATCCGTGTTAGTGGGATAAAATAAGGCCCACATTGATGTCAGTGGGAGGAAATAAGCCCAATGGTTGGTGTTGGTGGGAGTAAAATAGGCTCTATATTGGTGTCAGTGGATTGAAATAAGTCCCACATTGGTGTCAGTGGGAGGAAATAAAACCTATTGTTGGTGAGAATCAAATACAGTGCCTTGAAAAAGTATTTATACCCCTTGATATTTTCCACATTTTGTCATGTTACAACCAAAAACATAAATGTATTTTATTGGGATTTTATGTGATAAAGCAACACAAAGCGGCACATAACTGTGAATTGGAAGGAAAATGATACATTGTTTTCATTTTTCTTTTACAAATAAATATGGCATGCATTTGTATTCAGCCCCTTGTACTCTGATACCTATAACTAAAATCTAGTTGAACCAATTGCCTTTAGAAGTCACCTAATCAGTAAATAGACTCCACCTGTGTGTAATTTAATCTCAGTATAAATACAGCTGTTCTGTGAAGCCCTCAGAGGTTTGTTAGGGAACCTTAGTGAACAAACAGCATCATGAAGACCAAGGAACACAGCAGACAGGTCAGGAATAAAGTTGTGGAGAAGTTTAAAGCAGGGTTAGGTTCTAAAAAAATATTCCAGGCCTTGAACATCTCACAGAGAACTGTTCAATCCATCATTCATAAATGCAAAGAGTATGGCACAACTGCAAACCTACCAAGAAATGGCTGTCCCCCTAAACAGAGATGTTAGACAAGGAGAGCATTAATCAGAGAAGCAGTAACTGTGGAGGAGCTGCCGAGATTCACAGCTCAGGTGGGAGAATCTGTCCACAGGACAACTATTAGTCATGCACTCCACAAATCTGGCCTTTATGGAAGAGTGGCAAGAAGAAAGCTATTGTTGAAAGAAAGTCATAAGAAGTCCCGTTTACAGTTTGCGAGAAGCCATGTGGGGAACACAGCAAACATGTGCAAGAATGTGCTCTGGTCAGATGAGACCAAAATTCAACTTTTTGTCGTAAAAGCAAAACGCTGTGTGTGGTGGAAAACTAACACTGCACATAACCCTGAACACACCATCCCCACCGTGAAACATGGTGGTGGCAGCATCATGTTGTGGGGATGCTTTTCTTCAGCAGGGACAGGAAAGCTGGTCAGAGTTGATGGGAGGATGGATGGAGCCAAATACAGAGCAATCTTAGAAGAATACCTGTTAGAGTCTTCAAAAGACTTGGGACTAGGGTGGAGGTTAACCTTCCAGCAAGATAACAAACCTAAACATACAGCCAAAGATACAATGGCATGGTTTAGATCAAAACATATTCATGTGTTAGAAAGGCCCAGTCAAAGTTCAGATTTGAATCCAATTGAGAATCTGTGGCAAGACTTGAAAATTGCTGTTCACAGATGCTCTCCATTCAATCTGACACAGCTTTAGCTATTTTGCAAAGAAGAATGGGCAAAAATGTCACTCTTTAGATGTGCAAAGCTGGTAGAGACATCGCCAAAAAGACTTGCAGCTGTATTTGCAGCTAAAGGTGGTTCTACAAAGTTTTGACTACAAAGTAGTGAATACTTTTATCAAGGCACTTTAAGCCCCATATCGGTGTTAGTGGGATGAAATAAGATCAATGTCAGTGTCAATGGGTTGAAATAAGCCTTATCATTGGTGTTGGTGGAAATCAAAAAAGCCCTGTATTGGTCACAGTGAGATGAAATAAGTCCAACATTGATGGTGTTGGAATAAAATAAGCCCCATCATTAGTGTCCATGTGATGCTACCTCTTTGCTGAAACCACAAACCTTGATTACAGTGCCAGGGGCATGTCACCCCACTGCCACTCTGCACTTTGCAAACAATGAGACACCCTGCAGGACCTTGCAGGCCACAGGCCTTGTAGAACAGTATCCACAATCCCTGGTCTGTCCTGCATGATCCGCAACACTTGGCAGCCATGTAGTAACCCATAGCAACCAATCACTTTTCAGGTTACTATACAGAACTTGGTACCATTTAATGTTATGAGTTACTGCATCTGTGACAAACCTTTTTTTTTCTGTAAATCACCAAACAAAAACTTTAGACATGTTTAATTAGGGCAATGTAAAAAAGCAAACCATCATCTGGACAATAAGGGGTTAATGTTTAGGAGATGTGTCAGCTAAGCTTTAAGTTCCTAGTGCACCAATGCCATTTTTTTTGTTTTTTTTTACTTTATTTTACTTTTTTTTCCCATTCTATGTGATTGTCCATGAATAGTGACACACCCAGGCATTGATTTCAAAAGAAAAAGTTGTTTTAAACCTTTTGTGAGCTTTGTCATTTTTATACGGATACAAATGTAGCACCGCCCCCCGGGGGACTGCTGAGAATTACCTGCTCATCTGCACGGCCATGATCAAGTAAACCTTCCAACCCACCTGACACTCTGGGTTCAGGCATCCTTGTAACACTGTGCAGCAAGAATCAAACAACCCAGTAATATTAGGTTCTGAAATATTTTACTTGAGCTAGATAGAGGCAGTTATTTCACAAACAGGGGTATTGAATCTGCTGTGCCATTTTAATGGTACTAGGGATGAGCCGAACACCCCCCTGTTCGGTTCGCACCAGAACTTGCAAACAGGCAAAAAATTTGTTTGAACACGCGAACACCGTTAAAGTCTATGGGATACGAACATGAATAATCAAAAGTGCTAATTTTAAAGGCTTATATGCAAGTTATTGTCATAAAAAGTGTTTGGGGGCCTGGGTCCTGCCCCGGGGACATGGATCAATGCAAAAAAAGTTTTAAAAACGGACATTTTTTCGGGAGCAGTGATTTTAATAATGCTTAAAGTCAAACAATAAAAGTGTAATATCCCTTTAAATTTCGTACCTGGGGGGTGTCTATAGTATGCCTGTAAAGGGGCACATGTTTCCTGTGTTTAGAACAGTCTGACAGCAAAATGACATTTCAAAGGAAAAAGTAATTTAAAACTACTCGTGGCTATTAATGAATTGCCGGTCCGACAATACACATAAAAGTTCATTGATAAAAACTGCATGGGATGTCCCCACAGGGGAACCCTGAACCAAAATGAAAAAAAAACTGGCGTGGGGGTCCCTCTAAATTCCATACCAGGCCCTTCAGGTCTGGTATGGATATTAAGGGGAACCCCGGCCACAAAAAAAATGGCGTGGGGTCCCCCTCAAAATCCATACCAGACCCTTATCCGAGCACGCAACATGGCAGGCTGCAGGAAAATAGGGGGGGATGAGAGAACGCCCCCCCCTCCTGAACCGTACCAGGCCACATGCCGTCAACATTGGGAGGGTGCTTTGGGGTAACCCCCCAAAACACCTTGTCCCCATGTTGATGAGGACAAGGGCCTCATACCCACAACCCTGGCCGGTGATTGTGGGGATCTGCGGGTGGGGGGCTTATCAGAATCTGGAAGCCCCCTTTAACAAGGAGACCCCCAGATCCTGGCCCTCTCCCCTGTGTGAAATGGTAAGGGGGTACTTGTACCCCTACCATTTCACTAAAAAAGTGTCAAAAATGTTAAAAATGACAAGAGAGTTTTTCACAATTCCTTTATTTAAATGCTTCTTCTTTCTTCTTTCTTCTATCTTCTATCTTCCTTCGGTTTCTTCCTCCATCCTCTGGTTCTTCCTCCGGTGTTCTCGTCCGGCATCTCCCTCCGTGGCGTCGGCGTCTTCTTCCCTTCTTCACCGGGCCGCTCCGCATCAATGATGGCATGGAGGGAGGCTCCCGCTGTGTGACACTTCTTTCTTCATCTTCTTCTCTTCATCCTCTTCTCTTCATCTTCTTATTTTCATCTTCTTGTCTTCATCTTCTTGTCTTCATCTTCTTTTCGGGCTGCTCCGCATCCATGATGGCATGGAGGGAGGCTCCTGCTGTGTGACGCTTCTCCTCTTCTGACGGTTCTTAAATAATGGGGGAGCAGGGCCACCCGGTGACCCCGCCCCCCTCTGACGCACGGTGACTTGATGGGGCTTCTCTGTGGCATCATGGGGAATGCCACAGGGAAGTCCCGTCAAGTCCCCATGCGTCAGAGGGGGGAGGGGTCACCGGGTGGCTCCACCTTCCCCTGTTATTTAAGAACCGTCAGAAGAGGAGAAGCATCACACAGCGGGAGCCTCCCTCCATACCATCATGGATGCAGAGTGGCCCAGAGAAGAAGGGAAGAAGACGCCGGCGCCACGGAGTAAGATGCCGGACGAGAACACTGGAGGAAGAACCAGAAGAACCAGAAGAAGAAGAAGATGGAGGAAGAAACCGAAGGAAGATAGAAGAAAGAAGAAGCATTTAAATAAAGGAATTGTCAAAAACGTTCTCTTGTCATTTTTAACATTTTTGACACTTTTTTAGTGAAATGGTAGGGGTACGTACCCCCTTACCATTTTACACAGGGGGGAGGGCCGGGATCTGGGGGTCCCCTTGTTAAAGGGGGCTTCCAGATTCCAATAAGCCCCCCACCCTCATTAACATGGGGACAAGGTGTTTTGGGGGGCTACCCCAAAGCACCCTCCCCAAGTTGCGGGCAAGGGGGCTGGCACGGTTCAGGAGGGGGGCTCTCTCTCATCCCCCCTCTTTTCCTGCGGCCTGCCAGGTTGCGTGCTCGGATAAGTGCCTGGTATGGATTTTTGGGGGGACCCCACACTGTTTTTTTAAAAATTTTGGCTGGGGTTCCCCTTAATATCCATACCAGACCTGAAGGGCCTGGTATGGAATTTAGGGGGACCCCCTACGTCATTTTTTTTTACATTTTGGTTCGGGGGTTCCCCTGTGGGGAATTCCCATGCCCTTTTTATCAATTAACTTTAATGTGTATTGTCGGAACAGCAATTCATTAATAGCCGCGAGTAGTTTAACCAATTAAGGACCGCCTCACGCCGATGTACGTCGGCAAGGCGGCACGGGCAGGCAAAATCACATACATGTACGTAATTTGCCTCCCGCGGGTGGGGGGTCCGATCGGACCCCCCCGGTGCCTGAGGTGGTCCTGTTTTGTCCCCCGGCGATCGGAGGTGAGGGGGAGGCCATCCGTTCGTGGCCCCCCCCTCGGGATCGCCGCCGGCCAATCAGATCACTTCCTTTGCTGCTGTATGCTAAACAGCAGCAAAAGAAATAATGTCATCTCTCCTCGGCTCGGTATTCCGTTGCAGCGCCGAGGAGAGAAGACTTCACTGTGAGTGCACCAACACTACACAACACAGTAGAACATGCCAGGCACACAAAACACCCCAATCCCCCCCCGATCGCCCCCCGATCCCCCCCGATCACCCCCCCCCCTCCCTGTCACAAACTGACACCAGCAGTTTTTTTTTTTTTTCTGATTACTGCATTAGTGTCACTTTGTGACAGTTACAGTGTTGGGACAGTGAATATTAGCCCCCTTTAGGTCTAGGATACCCCCCTAACCCCCCCTAATAAAGTTTTAACCCCTTGATCACCCCCTGTCGCCAGTGTCACTAAGCGATCATTTTTCTGATCGCTGTATTAGTGTCGCTGGTGACGCTAGTTAGTGAGGTAAATATTTAGGTTGGCCGTCAGTGTTTTATAGCATCAGGGACCCCCATATACTACCTAATAAATGTTTTAACCCCTTGATTGCCCCCTAGTTAACTCTTTCACCACTGATCACCGTATAACCGTTACGGGTGACGCTGGTTAGTTCGTTTATTTTTTATAGTGTCAGGGAACCCGCCGTTTATTACCGAATAAAGGTTTAGCCCCCCGATCGCCCGGCGGTGATATGCGTCGCCCCAGGCAGCGTCAGATTAGCGCCAGTACCGCTAACACCCACGCACGCGGCATACGCCTCCCTTAGTGGTATAGTATATGAACGGATCAATATCTGATCCGATCAGATCTATACTAGCGTCCCCAGCAGTTTAGGGTTCCCAAAAACGCAGTGTTAGCGGGATCAGCCCAGATACCTGCTAGCACCTGCGTTTTGCCCCTCCGCCCGGCCCAGCCCACCCAAGTGCACTATCTATCGATCACTGTCACTTACAAGGCACTAAACGCATAACTGCAGCATTCGCAGAGTCAGGCCTGATCCCTGCGATCGCTAACAGTTTTTTTGGTAGCATTTTGGTGAACTAGCAAGCACCAGCCCCAGGCAGCGTCAGGTTAGCGCCAGTACCGCTAACACCCACGCACGCAGCATACACCTCCCTTAGTGGTATAGTATCTGATCGGATCAATATCTGATCCGATCAGATCTATACTAGCGTCCCCAGCAGTTTAGGATTCCCAAAAACGCAGTGTTAGCGGGATCAGCCCAGATACCTGCTAGCACCTGCGTTTTGCCCCTCCGCCCAGCCCACCCAAGTGCAGTATCGATCGATCACTGTCACTTACAAAACACTAAACGCATAACTGCAGCGTTCGCAGAGTCAGGCCTGATCCCTGCGATCACTAACAGTTTTTTTGGAAGCTTTTTATTGAACTGGCAAGCGCCAGCAGCCTAGTACACCCCGGTCATAGTCAAACCAGCACTGCAGTAACACTTGGTGATGTGGCGAGTCCCATAAGTGCAGTTCAAGCTGGTGAGGTGGCAAGCACAAGTAGTGTCCCGCTGCCACCAAGAAGAAGACAAACACAGGCCCGTCATGCCCATAATGCCCTTCCTGCTGCATTCGCCAATCCTAATTGGGAACCCACCACTTCTGCAGCGCCCGTACTTCCCCCATTCACATCCCCAACCAAATGCAGTCGGCTGCATGAGAGGCATTTTCTTTATGTCCTCCCGAGTACTCCTACCCAACGAACCCCCCCCAAAAAGATGTTGTGTCTGCAGCAAGCGCGGATATAGGCGTGACACCCGCTATTATTGTCCCTCCTGTCCTGACAATCCTGGTCTTTGCATTGGTGAATGTTTTGAACGCTACCATGCACTAGTTGAGTATTAGCGTAGGGTACAGCACTGCACAGACTAGGCACACTTTCACAGGGTCTGCCAAGATGCCATCGCATTTTGAGAGACCCGAACCTGGAACCGGTTACAGTTATAAAAGTTAGTTACAAAAAAAGTGTAAAAAAAAATATATATATAAAATAAAAAAAATTGTTGTTTTATTGTTCTCTCTCTCTATTCTCTCTCTCTATTGTTCTGCTCTTTTTTACTGTATTCTATTCTGCAATGTTTTATTGTTATTATGTTTTATCATGTTTGTTTTTCAGGTATGTAATTATTTATACTTTACCGTTTACTGTGCTTTATTGTTAACCATTTTTTTGTCTTCAGGTACGCCATTCACGACTTTGAGTGGTTATACCAGAATGATGCCTGCAGGTTTAGGTATCATCTTGGTATCATTCAAAAGCAATCCTAGCGGCTAATTAGCCTCTAGACTGCCTTTACAAGCCGTGGGAGGGAATGCCCCCCCCACCGTCTTCCGTGTTTTTCTCTGGCTCCCCTGTCTCAACAGGGAACCTGAGAATGCAGCCGGTGATTCATCCAGCTGACCATAGAGCTGATCAGAGACCAGAGTGGCTCCAAACATCTCTATGGCCTAAGAAACCGGAAGCTATGAGCATTTTATGACTTAGATTTCGGCGGATGTAAATAGCGCCATTGGGAAATTGGGGAAGCATTTTATCACACCGATCTTGGTGTGGTCAGATGCTTTGAGGGCAGAGGAGAGATCTAGGGTCTAATAGACCCCAATTTTTTCTAAAAAGAGTACCTGTCACTACCTATTGCTATCATAGGGGATATTCACATTCCCCGAGATAACAATAAAAATGATTAAAAAAAAAAATGAAAGGAACAGTTTAAAAATAAGATAAAAAAGCAAAAAATAATAAAGAAAAAAAAAAAAAAAAAAGCACCCCTGTCGCCCCCTGATCTTGCGCTAAGGCGAACGCAAGCGGCGGTCTGTCGTCAAACGTAAACAGCAATTGCACCATGCATGTGAGGTATCACCGCGAAGGTCAGATCGAGGGCAGTAATTTTAGCAGTGGACCTCCTCTGCAAATCTAAAGTGGTAACCTGTAAAGGCTTTTAAAGGCTTTTAAAAATGTATTTATTTTGTTGCCACTGCACGTTTGTGCGCAATTGTAAAGCATGTCATGTTTGGTATCCATGTACTCGGCCTAAGATCATCTTTTTTATTTCATCAAACATTTGGGCAATATAGTGTGTTTTAGTGCATTAAAATTTAAAAAAGTGTGTTTTTTCCCCTAAAAATGCGTTTGAAAAATCGCTGCACAATTACTGTGTGAAAAAAAAAATGAAACACCCATCATTTTAATCTGTAGGGCATTTGCTTTAAAAAAATATATAATGTTTGGGGGTTCAAAGTAAGTTTCTTGCAAAAAAAAATAACTTTTTCATGTAAACAATAAGTGTCAGAAAGGGCTTTGTCTTCAAGTGGTTAGAAGAGTGGGTGATGTGTGACATAAGCTTCTAAATGTTGTGCATAAAATGCCAGGACAGTTCAAAACCCCCCCAAATGACCTCATTTTGGAAAGTAGACACGCCAAGCTATTTGCTGAGAGGCATGTCGAGTCCATGGAATATTTTATATTGCGACACAAGTTGCGGGAAAGAGACAAATTTTTTTTTTTTTTTTTTTGCACAAAGTTGTCACTAAATGATATATTGCTCAAACATGCCATGGGAATATGTGAAATTACACCCAAAAATACATTCTGCTGCTTCTCCTGAGTACGGGGATACCACATGTGTGAGACTTTTTGGGAGCCCGGGAGTACGGGACCCCGAAAACCAAGCAACCAAGCACTCTTCACTGCCTATCACAGTTTCGGAGGCCATGGAATGCCCAGGTGGCACAAAACCCCCCCAAATGACCCCATTTTGGAAAGTAGACACCCCAAGCTATTTGCTGAGAGGTATAGTGAGTATTTTGCAGACCTCACTTTTTGTCACAAAGTTTTGAAATTTGAGAAAAGAAAAAAAAAATGTTTTTTCTTGTCTTTCTTCATTTTCAAAAACAAATGAGAGCTGCAAAATACTCACCATGCCTCTCAGCAAATAGCTTGGGGTGGCTACCTTCCAAAATGGGGTCATTTGGGGGGGTTTTGTGCCACCTGGGCATTCCATGGCCTCCGAAACGGTGATAGGCAGTGAAGAGTAAAATCAAAAATTCACGCCCTTAAAAACGCTGAAGGCGGTGATTGGTTTTCGGGGCCCCGTACGCGGCTAGGCTCCCAAAAAGTCCCACACATGTGGTATCCCCATACTCAGGAGAAGCAGCTAAATGTATTTTGGGGTGCAATTCCACATATGCCCATGGCCTGTGTGAGCAATATATCATTTAGTGACAACTTTGTGCAAAAAAAAAAAAAAAGTGTCACTTTCCCGCAACTTGTGTCAAAATATAAAATATTCCATGGACTCAATATGCCTCTCAGCAAATAGCTTGGGGTGTCTACTTTCCAAAATGGGGTCATTTGGGGGGGGGGTTTGTGCCACCTGGGCATTCCATGGCCTCTGAAACTGTGATAGGCAGTGAAGAGTGAAATCAAAAATTTACACCCTTAGAAATCCTGAAGGCAGTGATTGGTTTTCGGGGTCCCGTACGCGGCTAGGCTCCCAAAAAGTCCCACACATGTGGTATCCCCATACTCAGGAGAAGCAGCTGAATGTATTTTGGGGTGCAATTCCACATAGGTCCATGGCCTGTGTGAGCAATATATCATTTAGTGACAACTTTTTGTAAATATTTTTTTTTTTGTTTTTTTGTCATTATTCAATCACTTGGGACAAAAAAATAAATATTCAATGGGTTCAACATGCCTATCAGCAATTTCCTTGGGGTGTCTACTTTCCAAAATGGGGTCATTTGGGGGGGGGGTTGTACTGCCCTGCCATTTTAGCACCTCAAGAAATGACATAGGCAGTCATAAACTAAAAGCTGTGTAAATTCCAGAAAATGTACCCTAGTTTGTAGACGCTATAACTTTTGCGCAAACCAATAAATATACGCTTATTGACATTTTTTTTTACCAAAGACATGTGGCCGAATACATTTTGGCCTAAATGTATGACTAAAATTGAGTTTATTGGATTTTTTTTATAACAAAAAGTAGAAAATATCATTTTTTTTCAAAATTTTCGGTCTTTTTCCGTTTATAGCGCAAAAAATAAAAACTGCAGAGGTGATTAAATACCATCAAAAGAAAGCTCTATTTGTGAGAAGAAAAGGACGCAAATTTTGTTTGGGTACAGCATTGCATGACCGCGCAATTAGCAGTTAAAGTGACGCAGTGCCAAATTGGAAAAAGACCTCTGGTCCTTAGGCAGAATAATGGTCCGGGGCTCAAGTGGTTAAATGACTTTTTTTCCTTTGAAATGTCATTTTGCTGTCAGACTGTTCTAAACATGGGAAACATACGCCCCTTTACAGGCATACTATAGACACCCCCCAGGTACGAAATTTAAAGGGATATTACACTTTTATTGTTTCACTTTAAGCATTATTAAAATCACTGCTCCCGAAAAAACGGCCGTTTTTAAAACTTTTTTTTGCATTGATCCATGTCCCCTGGGGCAGGACCCAGGTCCACAAACACTTTTTATGACAATACCATGAATATAAGCCTTTAAAATTAGCACTTTTGATTTCTCCTATAAACTTTTAAAGGGTGTTCCGGGGCATTCGAATTTGCCGCGAACACCCCAAATTGTTCGCTCGAAGCTCATCCCTAAATGGCACCGATACAGCAAACAAATTCCTCCCAAGAACACAAACAATGGTTCAGCAACGAACAATGTTATATACATACAGTGAGGTCCATAAATATCGGGACATCGCCTGAATTCTAATCTTTTTGGCTCTATACACCACCACAATGGATTTGAAATAAAACAAACAAGATGTGATTTAACTGCAGACTTTCAGCTTTAATTTGAGGGTATTTACATCCAAATCAGGTGAACAGTGTAGGAATTACAACAGTTTGTACATGTGCCTCCCACTTTTTAAGGGACCAAAAGTAATGGGACAGATTAACAATCATCCATCAAACTTTCACTTTTTAATACTTGGTCGCAAATCCTTTGCAGTCAATTACACCTTGAAGTCTGGAATGCATAGACATCACCAGACGCTGGGTTTTATCCCTGGTAATGCTCTGCCAGGCCTCTACTGCAACTGTCTTCAGTTCCTGCTTGTTCTTGGGGCATTTTCCCTTCATTTTTGTCTTCAGCAAGTGAAATGCATGCTCAATCGGATTCAGGTCAAGTGATTGACTTGGCCATTGCATAACATTCCACTTCTTTCCCTTAAAAAACTCTTTGGTTGCTTTCACAGCATGCTTCGGGTCATTGTCCATCTGCACTGTGAAGCGCCATCCAATGAGTTCTGAAGCATTTTGCTGAATATGAGCAGATAATATTGCCCGAAACACTTCAGAATTCATCCTGCTGCTTTTATCAGTAGTCACATCATCAATAAATACAAGAGAACCAGTTACATTGGCAGCCATACATGCCCACGCCATGACACTACCACTACCATGCTTCACTGATGAAGTGGTATGCTTTGGATCATAAGCAGTTATTTTCCTTCGCCATACTTTTCTCTTCCCATCACTCTGGTACAAGTTGATCTTGGTCTCATCTGTCCATAGGATGTTGTTCCAGAGCTGTGAAGGCTTTTTTAGATGTTGTTTGGCAAACTCTAATCTGGCCTTCCTGTTTTTGAGGCTCACCAATGGTTTACATCTTGTGGTAAACCCTCTGTATTCACTCTGGTGAAGTCTTCTCTAGATTGTTGACTTTGACACACATACACCTACCTCCTGGAGAGTGTTCTTGATCTGGCCAACTGTTGTGAAGAGTGTTTTCTTCACCAGGGAAAGAATTCTTTGGTCATCCACCACAGTTGTTTTCCGTGGTCTTCCGGGTCTTTTGGTGTTGCTGAGCTCACTGGTGCGTTCTTTCTTTTTAAGGATATTCTAAACAGTTGATTTGGCCACAACTAATGTTTTTGCTATCTCTCTGATGGGTTTGTTTTGTTTTTTCAGCCTAATGATGGCTTGCTTCACTGATAGTGACAGCTCTTTGGATCTCATATTGAGAGTTGACAGCAACAGATTCCAAATGCAAATAGAACACTTGAAATGAACTCTGGACCTTTTATCCGCTCCTTGTAAATGGGATAATGAGGGAATAACATACACCTGGCAATGGAACAGCTGAGCAGCCAATTGTCCCATTACTTTTGGTCCTTTAAAAAGTGGGAGGCACATATACAAACTGTTGTAATTCCTACACCGTTCACCTGGTTTGGATGTAAGTATCCCCAAAGTAAAGCTGGAAGACTGCAGTTAAAGCACATCTTGTTCGTTTCATTTTAAATCCATTGTGGTGGTGTATAGAGCCAAAAAGATTAGAATTGTGTCTATGTCCCAATATTTATGGACCTGACTGTATATGTGCACTATATTTAGATCTGAAGTCACCTCCTAGTGGATGTTTCAGTTAACTACTTATGTGGCTACTTTGAGAAAGATGTATTCTAGTTAGCCTATGCTATCCTAATGAAAGAGCAGGTCTACTGAAGGTGATATATAGACTTTCCTATAAGTAATAACAAAAGAGTTCCACATTGCAGATCTGATGTTCTTCGCTAGCTAGATGGATCTTGTTAACTGTAATCTGTTTGGTTGTAGATAAAGCAATAGGTTATTAGTGGTGAAGATCTAAGGCGTCTGAGCACAGTGTTCAAGCAATGCAGTAAAGTGTTCTTGGGGTAAAGATGCCTGTGCACAGTGTTCTTTAATAGTGGCAAGGAATAGATAAGGGGTCGAGCAATTTGCCCTCTCACCAATGACCAAATTGATCAGAAGTATTCTGGACAGGAACACGCGTAGCAGCACTCAGGCAGCGGATCCGCTGTCTCGGTCTTTTGAAGTGAAAGTTGCCCGATGCACCCACACGGACAGGCAGGCAATCCAAATGATGTTAGCGACAGGATGTCCAACAGCTGATAACAGAGCTAGGCCCCTTAGGCCTCAGGTTGGAAGTCAGGCACCGCAACCGCTCTCTCCCTGTTACACAGAGAGGTCCATCCTGCATCAGGCCCAGGAGGAAGAGAGAGTGCGCCAGCTTCTCGCTCCTTATATGGTCACTCCCAGCAACCTTCATGTCACCACGGAGATCCCTGGGATGTGTAGTCTTAGGGTACATGGTTGCATTGTAATAGTCTGAAGGAGAACTATACGTCCAGTAATTCACTTTGTTGGATGCACAGATATGTGGTCACTGGTTGCACTGATTACCAAAGGGACAAGCGACGTCTAAAAACACTGAAAGGTATCGTGCTTTCTGCTGACAGTCCATATCACTACACAAATAAAGTTTAATGGAGACAAATGGCTGATTACCCCAAATACTCTTAAACTAGGGTGACCAGCCGCCTGACTGCCTATCTTCTTGCCTTCCCCCGGGAAGTGATCTTCCTCCACTCAGCTCCGCTCCCCATCCATTAGTAGCCAGGGCCCAGAGAGTGAGACTTGAGAGGCTGTGAGGTGGGCGGCAGCGGCGACAGGCAGAGAGAGGCAGCTTAGTTCAGCTGACAGTGTGCAGCAGCAGGAACAGAGGGAAAACAGATCTGATCGTGGGTCTGCTAGTGCCTTCAAGACTTCAACACAGGTGTGCTTTGGGGGTGTCTGTGAATAGACTGCATTGTACTGTGTCTGTCTCTCTGGCATAAAGAATGGTATCATAACTTACAGGCAGCAGGCACCCTATTATGGCTTTGGCTGGCTCTGTCACAGTGTGTCACATAACATGGCTGCTGGGTGCTGATTTTGTTAAAGCGGTTGTATACCCACTGAAATTTTTTTTTTCCCCTGTAAAGCAAAAGGCATAATGAGCTAATATGCACCGCATACTAGCTCATTATGAAATACTTACCTTAGAACGAGGCGTCGGTATCTTACCTGGTCCACGCCGAGGGAGCTGTCATGTTGCCTCGGCGTGTCTTCCGGGTATCGCGGTTCCAGCGCTGTGAGTGGCTGGAGCCGCGATGTCATCACTCCCACGCATGCACGCGGGAGATTTCTTACCCAGCAAGGTCCGTCAGTTGCCGGGCCTTCAGCCGAGAATCCCCTGTGCGCATGTGCCGCTGCAGTCAGCGGCGCATAGCAAGGGGAATATCTCCTGAATCGTAAAGGTTTAGGAGATATTTTTTTTACCTACAGGTAAACCTTATTATAGGCTTACCTGTAGGTAAAAGTTTAAAAAAAAACACTATACAACCACTTTAACTTTTGACCAATAAGTTAACAAAATCAGCACCCAGCAGCCATGCTGCTCTATCATGGCTCTGGCTGGCTCTGTCATAATGTGTCACATAACATGGCTGCTGAGTACTGATTTTGTTAACTTATTGGTCATAAGTTAACAAAATCAGCACCCAGCAGCCATGTTATGTGACACACTGTGACAGAGTCAGCCAGAGCCATGGTAGAGTGCCTGTTGCCTGTAAGTTATCATAATGCTGATGATCTTAACCTGTTGCCGATCGCCCCATAGCAGATTTACTTCTACAGGATGGTCACGCTGCGCAGGATCATTCATATATACGTGATCCTGCATTTCTGGATATTGGTGCCAATCAGCGGGTCCGGCGGACTCGATGTCTGCCGGTACCCGCCGATCGTTCTGTACACAGGCAGAACGGCGGTCTGCCTACGTAAACAAGGCAGATCACCATTCTGTCAGTATGGAAGACATTGATCATGTGTTCCTGCGAAGCAGGGACAGGGATCTATGCCTCCCCTTTGTAAAAGCACCTCCCCCACAGTGAGAAAACAGTTGTTAGGCACACATTTAACCTTTAATTTAACATTAGTACAGTGACAGTGCATATATTTAGCACTGATCACTGTTTTAGTGTCACTGTATTAGTGTCACACGGTTCCCACAAAGTGTAAAAAATGTCACCTATTGTCTGATTTGTCCACCGTAATATTGCAGTCCTGCTATAAGTCGTTGATTGCCACCATTACTAGTTAAAAAAATATGTCCCCAGATTTAATTTTAAAAATCTGGTCACCTTACCTTAAACCCATATTACACCAATACTCTCACCTGTGCATGAGTCTATCCTTTGACCTGCAGATGAGAGCACATGGCCTGCTGCTGCCGCCACAAGCTTGATGAGTATAGTTTGAGTGTAAGTTTGCAATGTTCATTTTAAAGCTACTGGCTAAACTTTTTTTTTTTCCTGCACTTTGTTTAAATGTACAGATAAAGGCAAACAGTGCTGCGCAAATATAAATGTCCTTAAAACAATGCAACGGATGGAACAGAGGAAGTGAGGAGATGAGACCACCAGTGGACATTCAAGACGACAGGGGATATATCTATAGTGATTGTGATCCCTTCACCGCACATGGATGGCACCTCACCTGCAACATTCGACCTGAAACAGATCATACAGCATATACATCATACAATGGGTAGAACGATCCAAATGGTAGTAGCCCCGTATTCAGCATTCAGCACTCATCGGGTTAAAAGGATATCGTATATGCAAATAAAGATAACAAATATAGTGCTCTCTGCATGTACATTTATTGAGTAAAAGAAGGATAAAAGATGCACTTACACAGACCGGCACTCAGATCCGGGTGCCGGCTAGACAGCGTGTGATCGTATCAGAAAGGCTGATGGCCGCGGGTGACGTCATGCACTCCAGACCCCCGTATGCATTACGTCCGTAGGCGGGACTTCCTCAGCGTGGGGCGGGATACGCATAGACGGCCCGCTTTGTTTAGAAATAGCCATAGCAACAGCGATATGCCAATCACAAATTCGATGCAGCAATCACGGGACCCATTAGTCATAACACGTCACTCTAGCTGCAAAGGACATATCATCAGCAATTGCGCTCAACCCCCACACGGAGTGAAGAACTAATTGGTACAATGTACCCATATACAATTCCTCAAATCGGAAAGTTTTATATAAGCTCACAAGACTTAAGGGAAAAACAATCTTAGGAGCAACTCGGGGACATACAAGTCATCTTAGTGCAAAAAAAGGCTAGCATATTGCCCATTTCAGATAGGGGAATAGACATATAGAATTGCAATTCCAATAATAAAATCACATATAACATTGCATGAATAATCACATAAAAAGAAATGATAAAAAGTAAGTAACGGACGTCAGACCACGGCTATCCCTTTGATACGATCACATAAACATGCTAGATTACAGAAAAATACAGACAATTGTATAAACAACATATGTATAAAAATTAAAAAACAAAAATATGAAAAAATAAAAATTAAAAATTATATAAAAATGATCTATTAGAAATAAAACAATTTAAATCAAAATCAACATTCATTCCCGCTGGAGATAGGACCTTGGTCTCATAAATCCAGAAGGATTCTCTACGGCTCAGTTGTCTGATATAATGGCCACCTCTCCAGTGGCGAGGAACTTTTTTTATCCCCCAAAACTTGAGGCATTTAGGGTCCCTATGGTGACAAAGACGGAAATGCCTGGACAGACCCGTTTAATATTGCTAATGTGTTCGCCCACTCTTACATGCAGTGCTCTGGAAGTGCGGCCCACATACTGGAGGCCGCAGTCGCACTCCAGCATGTAGACCACCCCTACAGACGAACACGTAATTAGGCCTTCAATTTGACAGCTTCTATGTGTGACATTCGAAACAAATTCTTTCCGCCTTTTGATATTTTTGCTGGCTTTCCTGCAATGGGCACATTTGCCACACGCGTAAAATCCAGACAAAAAACCAAACAACCTATTAGTCCCTATTTTGTGTGGATCAATAACTCCTGGTGCTAGCCGGTCACGTAAAGGGGGGGCTTTACGATATATAAACCGTGGGTACTGGGGGAGGACAGAACCCAGGGTCCGATCACCTTTTAGAATAGGCCAATGTCTAGCTATAATTTGCTCAAGTTTTTTGTACTGGATATTATAATCCAGTATAATACAATAGCTGGTCGCATTATCATCTACATCTGTGGTTTTAAACCTATCAGCCACAATGCTAGTCATTTTTTGCACTAAGATGACTTGTATGTCCCGGAGTTGCTCCTAAGATTGTTTTTTACTTAAGTCTTGTGAGCTTATATAAAACTTTCCGATTTGAGGAATTGTATATGGGTACATTGTACCAATTAGTTCTTCACTCCGTGTGGGGGTTGAGCGCAATTGCTGATGATATGTCCTTTGCAGCTAGAGTGACGTGTTATGACTAATGGGTCCCGTGATTGCTGCATCGAATTTGTTATTGGCATATCGCTGTTGCTATGGCTATTTATAAACAAAGTGGGCCGTCTATGCGTATCCCGCCCCATGCTGAGGAAGTCCCGCCTATGGACGTAACGCGTACAGGGGCCTGGAGCGCATGATGTCACCCGCGGCCATCAGCCTTTCTGATACGATCACACGCTGTCTAGCCGGCACTCGGATTTGAGTGCCGGTCTGTGTAAGTGCATCTTTTAATCAATAAATGTACATGCAGAGAGCACTATATTTGTTATCTTTATTTGCATATATGATATCCTTTTAACCCGATGAGTGCTAAATGCTGAATACGGGGCTACTACCATTTGGATCGTTCTACCCAATGTATGGTGTATATGCTGTATGACCTGTTTCAGGTCGAATGTTGCAGGTGAGGGGCCATCCATGTGCGGTGAAGGGATCACAATCACTATAGATATATCCCCTGTCGTCTTGAATGTCCACTGGTGGTCTCATCTCCTCACTTCCTCTGTTCCATCCGTTGCATTGTTTTAAGGACATTTATATTTGCGCAGCACTGTTTGCCTTTATCTGTATATCGGAGGTGTTGTTGAATTTACCTTAGTGCTTGCTAGCATTTATTTTTAATCTGTCCGCTTGTTAGTCAGCACTGAATATATCCTTAACAGTTTATCATTATCATTTAATTCACGTCTATTTAGCCGCAGACTATGGGTGTATTTACTTATGTTGAAAACAGGGAAATCATTTTGACTGAAGTTTTTTCGAGGGACACGAGTTATTCCCAGCAGGATGATCTTAGTTTTGCCTTCAGGAAGCTTGGTCATCTTTTTGAAAACAAGATCAAGACCTGGTGGGATATCGTGTCCTTTGAACAATATCTACTTGCTAATATTGTTCCTAGGCGTTTGAGGTGGGAATTACCACCTAATGATGGGTTAACCGATAATGAGTCTAATACTGAATGGTGTAATTTTTATGTGGAAAAAAGCTTTGATCTTCTCCGATTGCTGCTTTCCCGTAAACAGAGGAAAAAGAAGCAGTTAGAGAATCAGATCAAAGAAATCACCGACCGTATTGAAAACTTTAAAGACTCTAGTGAATTTATTCAATTATCCTGGGGATACTAAGAAAATAAATGTAGCGCATGAACTGTAAACAGAAGTCCTAAATCAAGGAAGCAACTAAAATGAATAGTGTCCACAACCACAAAAAACTTATAAGTCTCTCGGTATGGATGAATAAAAGTGAATGGAAAAACTATTAAGTGTAAGGTGTCCCATTAGATGTAGTGAGTAAATGTGTAGCGGCAAATGTTCAAACACAGGTGGATCCTTAAATCTTCCAGAAGAACTGTATCCAACAACTGTATGTGTCTTGGTACAAATGGTGTGTAAGAAACTCTTACCGGATACATTGGATTCCCTTGTCAGCGACAGGGAATCACTCGAGCAGATTGCCTCTCAAGGCCTGGAAGCGGACATCACAACTCTGGAAACCTTCTGGGTCAAACTCTGTATGGATCTCCCGGGGTCGCCAGGTGGGTCCTCCCAAAGGATGGCCAAGGTACGGATCAGAGGAGATGATGCGTCCCGCATGAGACTGGAGTGGAGGCTGAATATTCTCTCAGATGGTATGTGGAGAAAAAAAATATATATATAAAAACAAAAATGCGCAACAAGGAGGATGCTGGGGCGCTCTCAGCATCCTCCTTGTTGCCCATTTTTGTTTTTATATTTTGTGATCACATTTTATTGTCAACCAGGCTTTTTAGCAATAAAAAACCCACCTTGCTCATCTGCACCATGTGGAGCCTGTTTATTTTTTCTCCACATACCATCTGAGAGAATATTCAGCCTCCACTCCAGTCTCATGCGGGACGCATCATCTCCTCTGATCCGTACCTTGGCCATCCTTTGGGAGGACCCACCTGGCGACCCTGGGAGATCCATACAGAGTTTGACCCAGAAGGTTTCCAGAGTTGTGATGTCCGCTTCCAGGCCTTGAGAGGCAATCTGCTCGAGTGATTCCCTGTCGCTGACAAGGGAATCCAATGTATCCGGTAAGAGTTTCTTACACACCATTTGTACCAAGACACATACAGTTGTTGGATACAGTTCTTCTGGAAGATTTAAGGATCCACCTGTGGTTGAACATTTGCCGCTACACATTTACTCACTACATCTAATGGGACACCTTACACTTTATAGTTTTTCCATTCACTTTTATTCATCCATACCGAGAGACTTATACGTTTTTTTGTGGTTGTGGACACTATTCATTTTAGTTGCTTCCTTGATTTGGGACTTCTGTTTACAGTTCATGCGCTACATTTATTTTCCTAGTATTTCTTGTTTGTTGTCACTTTGTATGTAGCGGCTCCTTATTTTCATTTTTAGCGCAGTGTATACAATTAATTTTACACCAATTATCCTGGGGAACTCAAATCTAAACTTATCAAATGGGATAAAGAAACACGTGATAAAAAGAGGAAGAAATTCCTACGTGATCTTAAAGATTTTGAAGGGAAATTAATCTTTAAATGGCAAACCCAGGAGACAATACCAGTAAGTAACCCTGAGAGAACAGTAGTTAATATTCCAGTATCAGGAACGAACATGCCCTCTCAAGGATACTCTAGCTATGAAGCACCTTTACCTTTATCCCAACAGTCTCAAGATGTATGCAATGTGCGGGATATGCCTAGACGGGGAGGTTATGGTCCCCCTAGGACTAATAAACGTGGCCGAGGTAGGAGAGATCAACATCCCTATCCGGCCCCGATGGTCAATAATTATGACTATCGTCCTCCCTACTCAGACAATTATACTTGGCAAACAGTGCCGACTAGGGGAAGAGGTAGATCCCAAGGGAGAGGCAATTTTGTACCTAGAGGGGCATCAGTCCACACTTCTAATAATCATGCCCCCTTACAGAACCTTCAGGAGGACCAGCAATACAGTCAGGATCATTTTTTAGGTCAAGAGAGGACCCCCTGGAGGGGACCTCCACAGACTCCTGTGTGGGTGAGAGACACTGCGGAATACATGAGCCCTCAGGACCAAAGGAAAGGTCCCCAAGACCTAAGAAAAAATCAAGGCAGCCTAAAAAGAAAACACAGAGAGGGTGCAGGGAGGGAAGATGACTCCAAAAGGTCAAGACCCCATTAGGTACCGGGATTTTTAATCTGAGTGGTACCCCCCTTACTACTGATGAGACATTAGTCCTTGATAAAGGTTTAAAGTTCGCTCCAATCCGTAACCTAAAAAAATTTTAGGCCTGTATTAATATACAGAAATATATTCGCAACTTAAATATTAAGAAATATTTTCTCTCCAATCCAGTACAGCGGAACACTTCCCAACCAGACACTGCCTCCAGGCACTCTAACCTTTGGAATCGATCTGTCTTCAACCCCTTATGCAGTGATAATAGGCATTTGAAAGTTTTTAGGAACATGGTGTGTCATGATCTTGATCAACTTAAGATCAAGAAGGCTAGAGACTCTCATGCCATTAAAAGAGGTATATCCTCCTTGGAGCAAAGGAAGGATATAGTGATCCGACCAGCGGACAAGGGGGGTGGGCTAGTTGTGCTCAGTAAAGCGTATTATCAGGCAGAAATGGTAAAATTACTGAATGACCGGAACACCTATCAATTATTGAGGGGTGACCCTATGTTGGCCTTTAAGAATAACTTACACTCCTTAGTGGAAAAAGGTAAAAGTAGGGGAATTTTGAATCCCAAGGAGGCAGCCTATTTGGATCCATTCTACTGTAGGACTCCAATAATTTATATTTTACCAAAATTACATAAAAATCCTGAGCATCCACCTGGTCGCCCAATCGTGAACGGATTTGATTCCGTCACCTCAAGACTAGGCCCATATCTTGATTTTTTTCTTCAGCCACTTGTTACTAAAACCAAAGCATTTTTACGTGACACTAAACAAATTCTTCAAATTCTATCCACCCTCCCATGTACTCCCTCCAGTATATTGATTACTGCAGACGTTGGCTCTTTATATACAATCATTGACCATAAGCAGGCCTTGGATTCTGTCAAATGGACTCTGGCAGCCACTGACTTCCCAAGTGACCATATTTCCTTTTTACTGGAGAGTCTGGAATTTTGTTTGTTGAATAATTATTTCTGGTTTAATGGTGAGTACTTCCTGCAGACGCGCGGTGTGGCTATGGGGGCTTGTGTGCTCCCAGTGTGGCCAACCTATTTATGGCCCACTGGGAGGAAGATACCATTTTTCATTACATTCTTAGATTTGGAAATTTTTAAAGGGGAGGCGGGCTTTCAAACCAGAAACCACTTTAAAGCAACGGATAGGAATGCTTACATTCCACTGACTAGTTGCCATCACAAATCATGGCTCTGTAATATTCCAAGAGGCCAATTTATCCGCTTGCGTCGTAACTGCACCTCAGATGATGATTTTTTATCACAGTCACAAATTTTGGCAACTAGGTTTAAAGAGAAAGGATATACGCAATCTATGGTTGACTCTGAAATTGCTAAAGTACTGTCCACAGATAGGAACACTATTGTGGCTGATAGGGTTAAAACCACAGAAGTAGATGATAATGCGACCAGCTATCGTATTATACTGGATTATAGTATCCAGTACAAAAAACTTGAGCAAATTATAGCTAGACATTGGCCTATTCTAAAAGGTGATCGTACCCTGGGTTCTGTCCTCCCCCAGTACCCACGGTTTATATATCGTAAAGCCCCCTCTTTACGTGACCGGCTAGCACCAGGAGTTATTGATCCACCCAAAATAGGGACTAATAGGTTGTTTGTTTTTTTGTCTGGATTTTACGCGTGTGGCAAATGTGCCACTTGCAGGAAAGCCAGCAAAAATATCAAAAGGCGGAAAGAATTTGTTTTGAATGTCACACATAGAAGCTATCAAATTGAAGGACTAATTACGTGTTCGTCTGTAGGGGTGGTCTACATGCTGGAGTGCGACTGCGGCCTCCAGTATGTGGGCCACACTTCCAAAGCACTGCATGTAAGAGTGGGCGAACACATTAGCAATATTAAACGGGGGGTTAAAACCCATAGTGTGTCCAGGCATTTCCATCTTTGTCACCATAGGGACCCTAAATGCCTCAAGTTTTGGGGAATAGAAAAAGTTCCTCGCCACTGGAGAGGTGGCCATTATATCAGACAACTGAGCCATAGAGAATCCTTCTGGATTTATGAGACCAAGGTCCTATCTCCAGCGGGAATGAATGTTGATTTTGATTTAAATTGTTTTATTTCTAATAGATCATTGTTATATAATTTTTAATTTTTATTTTTTCATATTTTTGTTTTTTAATTTTTATACATATGTTGTTTATACAATTATCTGTATTTTTCTGTAAACTAGCATGTTTATGTGATCGTATCAAAGGGATAGCCGTGGTCTGACGTCCGTTACTTTTTATCATTTCTTTTTATGTGATTATTCATGCGATGTTATATGTGATTTTATTATTGGAATTGCAATTCTATATGTCTATTCCCCTATCTGAAATGGGCAATATGTTAGCCATTTTTTGCACTAAGATGACTTGTATGTCACGGAGTTGCTCCTAAGATTGTTTTTCTCTTAAGTCTTGTGAGCTTATATAAAACTTTCCGATTTGAGGAATTGTATATGGATACATTGTACCAATTAGTTCTTCACTCCGTGTGGGGGTTGAGCGCAATTGCTGATGATATGTCCTTTGCAGCTAGAGTGACGTGTTATGACTAATGGGTCCCGTGATTGCTGCATCGAATTTGTGATTGGCATATCGCTGTTGCTATGGCTATTTCTAAACAAAGCGGGCCATCTATGCGTATCCCGCCCCACGCTGAGGAAGTCCCGCCTACGGACGTAACGCGTACGGGGGCCTGGAGCACATGACATCACCCGCGGCCATCAGCCTTTCTGATACGATCACACGCTGTCTAGCCGGCACTCGGATCTGAGTGCCGGTCTGTGTAAGTGCATCTTTTATCCTTCTTTTACTCAACAAATGTACATGCAGAGAGCACTATATTTGTTATCTTTATTTGCATATACGATATCCTTTTAACCCGATGAGTGCTGAATGCTGAATACGGGGCTACCCATTGTATGGTGTATATGCTGTATGACCTGTTTCAGGTCGAATGTTGCAGGTGAGGGGCCATCCATGTGCGGTGAAGGGATCACAATCACTATAGATATATCCCCTGTCGTCTTGAATGTCCACTGGTGGTCTCATCTCCTCACTTCCTCTGTTCCATCCGTTGCATTGTTTTAAGGACATTTATATTTGCGCAGCACTGTTTGCCTTTATCTGTATATTGGAGGTGTTGTTGAATTTACCTTAGTGCTTGCTAGCATTTATTTTTAATCTGTCCGTTTGTTAGTCAGCGCTGAATATATCCTTAACAGTTTATCTTTGTTTAAATCAGACAAATACATGTTACAATCACAATGTATAATTGCTTTTCGGTTTAACATCAACTGTTATATTGTGATCTATCTAAATGGTTTGTATTCAAACAGGCAAGCCATTGCACTGCATAGGTCAGCTTTTCTCTATCTTGTAACCCCAGGGAAACCCCTGCTAAAACCAAATCATTTGTAATCAGTCCAAATTTGAACTGGTTATCAATGGGAAGCATGCCCTAATCTGCACTGGTGATCAATGGGAAGCATGCCCCAATCTGCACTGGTGATTAATGGGAAGCATGCCCCAATCTGCACCAGTGTTCAATGGGAACACTGGTGCAGATCTCTCATTTACCTTTAAAAGCAAAAGATAAAAAAATGTTTTTGGACATTATGATTTAAAAAAAAAAGTGTTTATGCCCAAGAACTGGGAGTGAAGTTAAAGGTTGCTCCAGTCCTCCAAGGACATAGAGATGAGTGGGGGCCTTTTTGTCCTCGCTTGACTTCCAGCCCAGCGAACAGCCGCATCGGATAACTTCCAGGCTTACCGATGGCTCTGGAAATGACAAGGAAGCGGTCCGCCTCTAAAATTGAACCTGCAGTGAATCCACCTCCGGGACCACTTTTATCCAACGCTGCATCACCCACAGTAAAATATGATACTGGCATTATGGCAGCTACAGTAGGTGCTGCCATAACACCGGTATTTAATGTCAAAGTAATGGTGTATATTTACTGTGGGCGGTCAGCAAAATGGTTTTAGAAATGGGGCAATAAAATTACATTATCAGGAAAGAGACAGTGGCTTGCTACTGTGGATCTCTTGCTGCAAAATGCTTGCTGTGCTCCAGTGCCTTGAGGCAGGCTTCACTTTTTGTCAGAATTGTTGTTCACCCATTTGGAAGATTTGCTTAGCATGTTTGCATGATATTGCAGATTAAGGCTAATATTGTACTGGCCTGGATCCACCACACACCTCCCCTTCACTTCAGACCCTCTCTTCCTCTATTACATTTTCCCCTTGTGTTGGTGCCCTCAGTATCCCCCTTAACATCAGAGCCCCCTTTTCCTTACAGTCCTACATTACACAGCAGGGCAGGAGGTGCAGAAGTTCTGGACAGGGTACAGGAGCTGGCCAACTTTTCATGTAAACGAGCAGCTGATTGGTTGCTAGGACTATCCCTCATCCTAAAAACCAATCAGCCACTTGTTAACATGAAACATTGGCTAGGCTCCCAGCCTCCTGTGACTCCTGCACTCTGTCCTGCTGTCTGAAGTAGGACTGTGAAGGGGGACTGAGGGCACTAACATTTGGGTGCTCCCCGTATGTGTGTCCCACATGTACCAGAGTTCTATGATTGTGTATCTTTGCATCCTGTATTGCATGCACGCATCCTGTATCCCTCTGTATCCTATGTGCATTCACCTTGTGTATTGCAGATCTTTTTAGGTCTATACCTTAATAATTACCTAAATTCATTTCAAATTTACACTCCTCATCATACTCCTTATTAACTCCCGAGTAGGTTCTCCCTTTAAAGTCCCGTAAGAGGATCAAATTTTCCATTTGCCGAGGGCACTAACATAAGGGGAAGGGTACGTATCCTTGATAATAAAGTAATTTTTTTTTGTATATGAAATTATTTGATGTGTCACAACAATGCTAGTTGCCTGGCTGTCTTGATGGTGTTCTTTAAATCCAGACAAGTATGCAGATTAGGGTTTTTTCTGTGATCTGCATATTTGATTGAGGATAAGTGACAGCAAGACCTAGGAAGCCAGCATCTTCAGTAGGTCAGCAATGCTAGATCTCATTTTTCATATAGGTTTATAAGCATTAGATTTCGGTGGGAATGATGCCATCATGCATTTTTTTTAGTTAATAATGGGAACTAAAATCTAAAAGTATTGTGGAATCTCTTTTGTGGCCCTGCAGCATCAATAAATGGTAGGTTCCCATACAAGCACTTGAAGGGTATTTTATGAGTTTTTATCATATCTCCTGTTCAACCTCCACTACACATTGTCAAACTGAGTTATGAACTTTTATTGTAACTTGTGGACTTGAGTTTAACCACACAATTTGGTCGTACCCAAGTTCTGGAGTGTAGGAGTAAAAAGTTCTGGTTCATCTAATGTCACTAGCAGAGATAAAGCTTCTGTGGATGTGGATTGAGCCTAACTTGTCATTTGGTGTAAATCGTGTTTTGCCTGCTATGCCCTGTCATACCAGATAACTTGCTAAGCCTCTGAAGGTTACCAATTTCTGGGAGTTCTTTTTACAACAAACTGGGATGGATGACAGTGCTAGGATTTCACACTTTCTGATCCCTCTTGGGAAGTCTAGGAAAAGCTTGGGCAGCATAACTGTGACCCCGCTCTCTAAAAGTAAAGCATCTGCTGTTTTTGGACAGTCTGGACTTTCTGCTGTGAGCTGTGATTGGGTATCTGGACTGGTTGCTGGGCTGTTGCAGAGGGCTTGGAGACTGGGTTAATCTCAGTTCTTGCTGGATGGGGGGGGGGTTGGGGGCAAGTGCCCAGTCCGTTGTGAAGTTTAAGGATAGGTCTGATTCAGTCTCCTTGCCCCTTGCTCCCATTGCAATCAGGCAGGGCAGTTGGTCTAGAAGCTTGATTATGGCTTATGGTGGAAATGGGAGGATTATCTTTGACTGCTCATCCTTTCTTACTGGGAGTTTGAATGGTTCTTGGTCTTTCTTGATTAGAGTATGAGGGCACCATACTAGAGTCAACAAACACTTTGACCAGGCCAACATGTCAAGATGGCAATGTTCATAAAACTCTATATAAATATATTTGTTTAACTGTTAAGCTACACTAAGGCATTTTAACGAATTGCACATTTCAATAATTTTCTGCAGAAATGCAAATCACATAATGCTGTTAAAGTGGACCTTTACCCTCCCAAAGCACTCTCCTCCTCTCCAGCGACCCCCCCCCCCCTTCTCTGCAGCACAGATTACAGGGTTTTCTTTTAGCTTTTTGTTTACTTATATTCTTTTTTGCTAAAAGCCTTGGCCCGTCCTTATCTTCCGGCATTCGCATAGGCAAATAATACTGGTGCCTCCTGGGATGCAGTCCCATTCAGTAAGAGAATGGGCCAAATTTGCCTACACCTAGAAGAGACAGCAGCTGTCAGAAGGAAACATGGTGGCACCAGACCCATGCAGCAGCTTCAGAGAATAGTATAAAAAAGGAAACATTAAATGACATCACAAAATTAAAATGTGAACCAAAAGAATGCCACGTGAGCACATGTGAAAGTGACTGATAAGCAAAATAATAATACATATATGTGTTCAATTCAAATAAACATCAAGAAATTCAAATGCAAAAAAGTCCAAAAACATGTGATATCAGTGCATAAACAATAATGAGCTGGTGTTTTCTTATACGTGCAGGAAAGCTTTAAACCCGGTAGCCTGGTAGATAAATGGACCGTAGAAAACCAGAGGTGCACGGAAGTTTGAAGACAGTGCCAGGACCATCACCAGAAAGTGTAGAGGCTTACCGGAAGTAATGGCCTGAAATAGCATATGCTATACAGGTCAAAGATGCTTAATGACCAACAGGTCTAGATGTATTATCCGGTCAGATGTCTTCATCACACAAACCGTGGGGGGGAAGGTTTAGTCAGCACGACTTCCACATTAGTAGATATACCACCATAGACCATGCGAAAGATTCGTATTGCATGTGAGGAATGAAAACACTCACATAGTATAATAACGTTTGAACTTGGATTTATTTAAAAAGTAGCAATAAAAACAGACTCACATTTTTTGCAGATAAAATAAGCGTATCAATCGTGTAGCGGTAGTCGTGGACCCCTCACGACTACCGCTACACGATTGATACGCTTATTTTATCTGCAAAAAATGTGAGTCTGTTTTTATTGTTACTTTTTAAATAAATCCAAGTTCAAACGTTATTATACTATGTGAGTGTTTTCATTCCTCACATGCAATACGAATCTTTCGCATGGTCTATGGTGGTATATCTACTAATGTGGAAGTCGTGCTGACTAAACCTTTCCCCCCACGGTTTGTGTGATGAAGACATCTGACCGGATAATACATCTAGACCTGTTGGTCATTAAGCATCTTTGACCTGTATAGCATATGCTATTTCAGGCCATTACTTCCGGTAAGCCTCCATACTTTCTGGTGATGGTCCTGGCACTGTCTTCAAACTTCCGTGCACCTCTGGTTTTCTACGGTCCATTTATCTACCAGGCTACCGGGTTTAAAGCTTTCCTGCACGTATAAGAAAACACCAGCTCATCATTGTTTATGCACTGATATCACATGTTTTTGGACTTTTTTGCATTTGAATTTCTTGATGTTTATTTGAATTGAACACATATATGTATTATTATTTTGCTTATCAGTCACTTTCACATATGCTCACGTGGCATTCTTTTGGTTCACATTTTAATTTTGTGATGTCATTTAATGTTTCCTTTTTTATACTGCTCATACATTAGCGCCACACTTTGAATTTTCTGTTGTTATTTTTTCCCTGAGTCTACGGGTGTGTTGGCTGCTTTTTTAGTTTGCTTTTAGCGCAGCGCTGTACCACATTTACAAATATAGCTTCAGAGAATAGATCCCAGCACCCCAACACTGGATCCACTGGCTAGGTGAGTATCCTTACCGTGCAGAACACAGTATCAGGTAAGCAGGAGGAAACAAATATTAAGGGGAAGGGGAAAGGCTGAAGTTCCTCTTTAAATCTTAGCTGTATCAATATGTCTATAAAAAATTGTTCTCAGCACATTTTAGCCCCACTGTGGCAGAGGGGGTTATTTACTAAAGGAAAATCCACTTTGCACTGCAAGTGCACTTGAAAGTGCACTGAAAGTGCACTTGGAAGTGCAGTCGCTATAGATCCGAGGGGGACATGCAAGGAAAATAAAAAACAGCATTCTAGCTTGCACATGATTGGATGATAAAATCAGAAAAGCTTCCACTCATTTCAGATCTACCACTTAGATTTAGAGTGACTGCACTTCTAAGTGCACTTGCAGTGCACTTTCAAGTGCACTTGCAGTGCGAAGTGGATTTGCCTTTCGTTTTGGAAGGTGTGGCATCTTTTTTCAAGTACTTGAGGAGGAGAGGAGAGCTTTATCATCTAAGCACCCTCTCTTGCCTGCATGCCTGAGCTAAGAGCATATGGGGTCCAGGAAGTAAATGCTCCATGAATCATCTGCCCTTACTCAAGATAGCTTTGGCTCAAAATGCTGGGGGGTGTCTTTCAAAGATTCCTCAACAAAATAAAGGGTAAAGACATGGATGTGTAGGTAAGTAGAGGCAGGCAGAGGTCCAATTAAGGGCTGATCCTCCTGCTGGCGGAGTGATTTATGGGTTTTTCTATATAAGGTGGGTGTAGCTTGGGCTCAGGCTCATCTAGTCAGAAGTTTGGGGCAGAAGGAACGTTTGCTGAGGGTGGTTGTGCTTTCTCCTTTGGGGGAGGGACTGGAAGAGAAGCCAAACACAGGCCTGCATAAGAGGGAAGAAACTGGAATGTCCCTTTTTTCTCCTCTTCCAAAGAACTGGTCAGCTGTGGGAGCTTACAGCCAAGGGATAGAGAGGAAGATTGAAATATTTCTGCTGACATCCACACATGATCCAATGTCAGAATACTTCATTCTCAAAACAATATGGCTAACCAGAGTCCAGAAAAGACTAGAAAAGCTTAACACAAGTAAATCACCAGGTGTAAGAGAACTATCGTGGTGCTCCGGGCACGTTCGCACACGCATGCACGTGTAAAGAACTTGGCTGATTGCAGATGCGCCAATGCGCGTGTGCAAAGAATTGTGCATGTCCATGGGAATGCGTCCACGCTTTCCTTTGGTGCCAGGTGGCCTATTTAAGGGGCACACTGACCTCAGACAGATGTTGACTGATCTTCAGCTTTTCCTGTACCTGTAGCCTGTTGTATCCTGTTAATTACTTGCCTGATTATCCGTTGCTGAACCTTGGCTTTCCTTGACCTTGCTGCTGGACTCTCCTACACTTCTGATTACTGGCTCCTGATCCCGGCTTTCTATTTGACCCTGCTCCTGCCTGATGTCTTGGTACCTTACTGCCCGCCTGCTACAGAACCCGGCTATTCTTGTGACTACGCTCCTGTCTCCTGTTTGCCTCTACACTGCCTCCTGGGTTTCTGTAACTATGTCCCTGCGACCTGCTGCGACTTTCTGCCTTCCAAGAGTCACATCTTCTGCTTCAAGCTTCCGGGGCTACATCTGCAGGCACTCGTGTTCCTTCTGTGCCTTGGTTCCTTCTGTCTCCACTCTCAGCGGGACCTGGGCTGGAGATACAAGAGAGGCTGACCTTGTCACTTCAGACTCCGACCAGGTATGTAACAGTATCAGTCAGCCATCAATGTAATCTGAAATGGAGGCATTGCCTTTTAAGGACATTTGCTGATCAATCTCTGCACTATCCCATAATGTACAGAGTTTCCAAGAGGATCTTGGCCGGATGGAAGGTCGGCTACTAAACCAGCTTGATGTCTCACCTGCCTCGACCTCCCATGCTGTTGTGAGTTCTTTTGCTCAAACTGATTTTTGCCTGCTCAGTGAAACCACTCTTCCTCCTCAAACCACTACCTTTGCCTAAGCATTTTTCTGGGGATCGCAAACAGTTTCGTACCTTCCAAAATGCCTGTGAACTTTATTTTTCGTTGTTTCACCAAACTTTCTCTTTTGAAGGCATTAAAGTGAGGTTCATCATTACACTTCTACTAAATGAACCACTTTCCTGGGCTCATTGTCTCAGGCAACAACATGATCCGGTCTTGACAACTACCGTCTCCTTCTTCTCTGCCAGCTTTATGCCAATCCCTTCCTCCAGCAGACCACAGAATCCAGACTGGGCAGATGCTAGCAAGGTCTAAGGTCTGTTTAGGACTATGTGACTGACTTCCGTGTTTGGAGTATGGATACTCAGTGGAATAAGGCTGCTCTCCACCATCAATTTCATCTTGTACTTTCTGATACATTAAAGGATGAACTTGCCCATGTGGGTGTACCTGCATCTCTGGAAGATCTGATCAATCTTGTCATTCAGATTGACCGACGACTACTTAAAATGCGATCTGAGAGGACCAATACCAAGCCACCTGTATCCCCAAGTACTATTTCTTCCATTCCTGCAGTTACTGCCAGAACACCAAGGGTGTCACTCAAGAATAAAGAGTACCATGAATCTTCCCCATAGATGCCATTTCATACAGACTCGTCCTGTAAAACCTTTCAAGTCCACTTCTCTGCTGCCCCACATGATGCATCTCCCTGGAAGGGATCAGGGCATGATGGGACTGTGACGTCATCAGGGGTGGGGTCACCTGGTGACATCACTCTGTGACCACGCCCCATGCCTATATAAGTCGTTGCGCACCTCGCACACAGCATTACAGCGGGAGAGAGCATTGTGTCAACATCGGAAAAAGAGAAGAAGGAACAAGACGATGGAGAAGACCGGGCCACTGCTAGCAAAAGAGTGGCAAAAGAGCAGAAGATAGCTGAGGAGCCTGGCAGAAGAACCAGAGAGCGCGAGAAAAGGCCTGAGAGCGGGAGAAGAACCGGACACTGGGAGAAGAGGCCGGAGAGACCGGAGAAGTCAGAAGAAGACCCCTGAAGTCGGAAGAAGACCCCCCGGAGCTGACTAATAAATTACTTTAAAAACCTGTCTAGTGTTTTTTTATTGATACTTTTTCCCCCAGGTGAATGGTTAGGGGTACGATGTACCCCATACTCATTCACATAGGGTGGAGGGCCGGGATCTGGGGGCCCCCTTATTAAAGGGTGCTCCCGGATTCTGATAAGCCCTCCACCCGCAGACTCCAACAACCAAAGGCCAGGGTTGTCGGGAAGAGGCCCTTGTCCTCATCAACATGGGGACAGGGTTCTTTGGGGTGGAGTTACTCTATCCTTATCTTTACCAACCACAAAAATGTAGAATATTTGAGAACAGCCAAGAGACCAAGACCTTCAGATGGGGGCTTCAGTAACCAAAACTGCAGTGTTTATCCTCATGACACATCATAGGAAGCACCTCCATGGTTAACAGAGGACAGAATTAAAATTAGACTTGGGAAACTTAACATTAAAAAATCACCGGGACCAGATGGCTTTGCAGGGTACTTAGGGAACTCAGTCAAGTAATTGCCAGACCACTGTTCCTAATTTTTACTGACAGTCTACTGACTGCAATTGTACCAGCTGATTGGAGAAAAGCCAATGTAGCACCAATATTTAAAAAGGGCCCAAAATACATCCCTGGGAATTACAGACCAGTTAGCCTAACATCAATAGTATGTTAACTCTTGGAGGGGATGATAAGGGACTATATACAAGATTTTAGTAATGAGAACAGTATCATTAGCAGTAATCAGCATGGATTCATGAAGAATCGTTCTTGCCAAACCAATCTATTAACCTTCTATGAGGAGGTGAGTTGCCATCTAAATAACGGAAGGCCCATAGACATGGTGTATCTGGATTTTGCAAAAGCATTTGACACACTTCTCCATAAACGTTTACTGTACAAAATAAGGTCTGTTGGCATGGACCATAGGGTGAGTACATGGATTGAAAACTGGCTACAAGGGTGAGTTCAGAGGGTGGTGATGAATAGGGAGTGCTCGGAATGGTCAGGGGTGGGTAGTGGGGTCCAGGGTTCTGTGCTGGGACCAATCCTATTTAATTTGTTCATAAATGACCTGGAGGATGGGGTAAACAGTTCAATCTCTGTATTTGCGAATGATACTAAGACTCTGGTCCGGCCGCACCTAGAGTATGCTGTCCGGTTCTGGGCACCAGTCCTCAGGAAGGATGTACTGGAAATGGAGCGAGTACAAAGAAGGGCAACTAAGCTAATAAAGGGTCTGGAGGATATTAGTTACGAGGAAAGGTTGCGAGCAGTGAACTTATTCTCTCTAGAGAAGAGACGCTTGAGAGGGGATATGATTTCAATATACAAATACCATACTAGTGACCCCACAATAGGGATAAAACTTTTTCACACAAGACACGTGACCACTCATTAAAATTAGAGGAAAAGAGGCTTAACCTTGGACTGCGTAGAGGGTTCTTTACTGTAAAAGCGGCAAGGATGTGGAATTTCCTTCCACAGGCGGTGGTCTCAGCGGGGGCCATTGATAGTTTCAAGAAACTATTAGATAAGCACCTGAACGACCGCAACATGATTGCATGATTACATATAATCACACACATAGGTTGGACTTGATGGACTTCCCCAAAGCAGCCAACCCCCCATGTTGAGGGCATGCGGCCTGGTACGGTTCAGGAGGGGGGGGGCGCTCGCTTGTCCCCACCCCCCTTCCTGACTGGCTGGGCTGTGTGCTCGGATATGGATCTGGTATGGATTTTGGGGGGAGACCTCCACGCCGTTTTTTCAGCGTAGGGAGTTCCCCTTAAGATCCATACCAGACCTAAGGGCCTGGTATGCTCTTGGAGGGGAACCAATGCTGTTTTGTTATTTAAAATTTGGCGTGGAGTTCCCCCTCATGATTCATTCCAAACACATGTCAGCAATGCTTGTACCTCATCGGGAAAGGAAAAAACACATTTTTCCTTTCCCGATAAGCGAGCCAGCTCGGTGCTGGCTCCCGTGACGGGGCTCGCAGGTGTCAAATTTTGCCAATAACAGCGGCGAGATTGACACAATATCACGGTCACCTATTGTAATTTCTCATTCTTTCTGGTGGCCAGACCTAATACAGGACTGTAATAAATATGTAAAATCCTGTGTAACATGCCTACGCAGCAAAACTGACCCAGCCAAGACTTGGGGTCTACTGGAATGTCTTCCTGTGCCAAAGAAACCATGGAGCATGATATCTATGGATTTTATTGTTGAACCTCCCCCATCTGAGAACTATACCACCATATTTGTTGTAGTTGATCGTCTGACCAAGATGGCACATTTTGTACCCCTGCAAGGAACCCCTTCTGCTGCTGAAACTGCCTCCACATTCATCAGAGAAATCGTAAGACTGCATGGTATCCCTGACAACAACATTTCTGATCGAAGGGTGCAATTCGCCTCCAGATTTTGGAGAGCTCTGTGTGAAGCCTTAAACATCGAAGTCCGTCTGTCCACTGCTTACCACCCTCAAACAAATGGACAGACGGAGAGGACTAACCAGACCTTGGAACAGTACTTCTCGATGCTTCTCCTCTTTCTCACAGGATGACTGGTTACCTCTTCTCCCACTGGCGGAGTTTGCATATAATATCTCTATTCATTCAGCTACCAAACAATCACCTTTTTTCGCCAACTATGGATATCACCCTTCCTTTTTGCCTGAGTTGCCCATAGAGTCTTCCGTACCTGCTGTACAAGATAGACTGAGCTTTTACAAATCCAACAATAAATTACTTCAGGACACCATCTTTAAAGCCCAAGCGAACAACAAAAACATTTTTGACAGAAAGAGGAGGGGTAACTTGAATCTGGAACCGGGGGACAAAGTCTGGTTATCTACCACAAATTTAAAACTTAGATGTCCCTCCAAGAAACTTGGTCCGAAATACTTGCGCCTTTTCCAGTCAAGAGGAAAATCAATTCTGTGGCCTTTGAACTTACATTACCTTATACACGACCGTTTTTTCCATCAGAATAAACTCTGACGGTTTTTTTGATGGAGTTCCGCTGAAATGGACTTGCCTACACACGATCACACCAAAGTCTGATCGTTTAGAACGCGATGACGTATGATGGGACTAAAAAAAGGAAGTTGAATAGCCAGTAGCCAATAGCTGCCCTTGCGTCGTTTTTGGTCCTTCGGAACAGCATACAGACGAGCGGTTTTCCCGATAGGAACTGAATCTGTCAGAAAGATTTGAAACATGTTCCATTTCTAGGTCCATCAGAATTTTCAAAAGAAAAAGTCTGATGAAGCCCACACACGATCAGAATGTCCAATGGAGTGATTCCGTCTGACCTTTTCTGCCGGAAAGTCTGGTCGTGTATCATCCCGTATTCCACATCTTTCTACTAAAATCAACGGTGCCAAACCCTTTTCCCGGGAATCCGGACTACCCTTCTCCACTGCTCGTCGAAGGCATATGAATATGAAGTCGAAGCTGTTCTGGGTTGTAAAACCAAGAGGGGCCAAACACAATTCCTGTTCAAGTGGAAAGGTTATGGCCCAGAGGAGAATTCTTGGGGACCAGCTTCTAATGTGCATACCCCACAAAAAGTTTGAGACTTTTTTCAGTGCCATCCAGAAAAGAAGCCCCTGAAGGGCATCCGGAGGCTGCTCATAAGGATGGGGCAATGTAAGAGAACTATTGTGGCGCTCCGGGCGCATGCATGTGCGCATAAAGAACTTAGCAGAACGCAGATGCACCAATGCGCATGCGCAAAGAAGTGTGCGTATCCATGGGAACGTGTCCACTCTTTACTTTGGTGCCAGGTGACCTATTTAATTTGCACACTGACCTCAGACAGATGCTGACTGATCTTTAGCTGTTCCTATACCTGTATCCTGTTGTATCCTGTTGATTACTTGCCTGATTATCCGTTGCTGAACCTTGGCTTTCCTTGACCTTGCTGCTGGACTCTCCTACACTTCTGATTACTGGCTCTTGATCCCAGCTTCCTATTTGACCCTGCTCCTGCCTGATGTCTTGGTACCTTACTGCCCGCCTGCTACCGAACCTGACTATCCTTGTGACTACGGTCCTATCTCCTGTTTGGCTCCACACTGCCTCCTGGGTATCTGCAACTATGTCCCTGCAACCTGCTGTGACTTTCTGCCTTCCAAGTGTCGCATCTTCTGCCTCAAGCTTCTGGGGCTACATCTGCAGACACTCGTGTTCTTCCTGTCCCTTGATTCCTTCTGTCTCCACTCTCAGCAGGACCTGGGCTGGGGATACAAGAGAGGCTGACCTCGTCACTTTAGACTCCGACCAGGTACGTTACACCAGGACCGAATGGCTTACACACAAGAGCAGGGCCGTCTTTTCGCATGGGCACGCTGAGCAGTTGCCCGGGGATCCTACTTGCCTAGGGGGCCCCACCTGTGACCCCAGCCAAGCAGTATGTAGTTTCGCCGTTTCAGGGGGGCCCTCCACCCACCCGTTTGCCCGTGTGAGTGGCACGCCCGCCGCCCGCCAGTGTGAGGAGCCCATCTGACTGGCTGACTGTCCTGTCACTGTGTGAGTGTCCACAGTCCACTCTGGCTGCTGTTCATCTGCTGCAGAGAGGGGGGCTTTCGCCCGCTGAGGGGAGACGGAGAAGGCAGAGGCAGTGCTGAGACTGTGAACCGCCCTGCCCCCACCTATCCAGAGACATAGTGAATGTAGGGACATGAGGCGGAAACTAAAAAATTAAGTCAACAGACCTGCTGACACCAAATGAGAGAAGGTGGGGGAGGAGCTCTCCCCTCTGCGGCTGCGTGGAGTACCTGTACCAGCGTCTACCCATGAGGCAGGCATCCTGGCGGGAGAAGGCACGGTGACAGTGACGGAATTCCCGGGAATCGATTGATTGATGGTAAGTCAATCAAGTGACATTTTGCAGAGCTGAGCAATCAATTCCAACCTCCACCACCTGTGCCTCTTACTGGTCCCATCCCCCACCACTGATTTCATCCCTAACCCCCATCACCTTTGTTGTACAAGTAATGGGGAGATATGGATGAAATCAGTGGTGGGGGATAGGATCAGTAAGAGGCACAGGTGGTGGTGGGAGATGATGGCACCACCACTGCCACCGCTACCACCCCCCTTCAAGTACCACCACAGCCACCCTCCTCAAGTACCACCGCTGCCACCCCCCAAGTACCACCGCTGCTACCCCCCAAGTACCACCGCTGCCACCCCCACAAGTACCACCACTGCAACCCCCAAGTACCACCACTGCCACCCCCAAGTACCACCGCTTGCCACCCCCCTCAAGTACCTCCGCTGCTACCCCTCCCCCCAAGTACCACCGCTGCCACCCCCCAAGTACCACCACTGCCGCCCCCCCAGTACCACTGCTGCCACCCCCAAGTACCACCACTGCCACCCCCCAAGTACCACTGCTTGCCACCCCCCTCAAGTATCTCTGCTGCTACCCCCCCTCAAGTATTACTGCTGCCACCCCCCTCAACATCACTGTTGCCACCCTCCCTCAAGTATCACCACTGCCACCCCTCAACATCACCGTTGCCACCCTCCCTCAAGTACCACCGCTGCCACCAATAAATAATTAGTGCTTTTGTACTGTCCCATTTCAATCTGTAATTTCTTGTTTTTCAATTTCTTGCTTGTGTTATATTGTCCAAACGTTGTGTTAATGTTTAAACACTGATTCTGTTGGACGTACCAATAAATATAGCCTTATTGATAATTTGCATTTTTATTCTCGTGCGTGATTGTGTAGACAGGTCCCCAGTGCACTGTATTGCCCGGGGGCCTATAATGCTCTTAAGATGGCATTGCCCGAGAGTCCTTAAAGATCTTGGTTTGGTTGTAGCTAGACCATTATTCCTAATCTTTGTGGACAGCATAATGACAGGAGTGGTACCAGCTGATTGGAGAAAAGCCCATGCGGTACTAATATTCAAGAAAGGGGAGAGACATATATCTGGAAACTACAGGCCAGTCAGCCTAACAGCAATAGTGTGTAAACTATTGGAGGGGGTGATAAGGGACAATATCCAAGTATTTGCTGATAAAAACAGTATTATTAGTAGTAATCAACATGGGTTTATGAAGGGTCGTTCCTGCCAGACCAATATGTTAACATTCTACGAGGAAGTGAGCTGCCATCTAGATAGGGGAAGGCCTGTGGATGTGGCATATCTGGATTTTGCAAAAGCATTTAATAAAGTTCCCCATAAACACTTAAACTACAAACTGAGGTCTGTAGGCACAGACCATATGGTTTGTTCTTAAATAGAAAAATGGTTACAGGGGCGTGTCCAAAGGGTGATGATAAAAAACGTGTACTCAGACTGGTCTGCAATGGTAAGTGGGATACCCCAAGGCTCTGGCTTGGGACCAATTCTGTTTAATTTATTTGTAAATGATATAGAGGTTGGTATAAATAGCTCAATCTCAGTTTTTGCAGATGACACAAAAATAGGCAGGGCAATAACTTCATAACAGGATATAGAAATTTTACAGCATCCTGAATAAAATAATGGGGTGGGCAACTACATGGCAAACAAGGTTTAATGTTGAGAAATGTAAAAAAATGCACTTGGGGGCTAAAAACATAAATGCAAACTACTTACTAGGGGGAGAACCTCTGGGGGAATCAAGGATGGAGAAAGATCTGGGAGTCCTAGTAGAAAACAGACTGAGCAATAGCATGCAATGTCAAGCTGCAGCTAGAAAAGCTAGCAGAATATTAGCATGCATAAAAAAGGGAATTTACTGTAGACAGGGCCGTCTTTAAGGCAGGGCAAAAGGGGCATCTGCCCTGGGCCCCATTATTGTTGTGGGGCCAAAAACAGCTGCCTCATACTTGCCAACTATCCCAGTTTAAATTCACTTGTCCCTTGAAATTTTAGTCCTGTGCTGTGGCCTGACATCTCAGTGTGAAGTGCTGCCCAGCTCTGCCCTATTGTTGTGTACAGATGACTCACCTGCAGACCCTGTGCTTACATGTAAATAACCGGCATTGATATGTAAATAGAGACAGCATTCATATGTAAATAGCGGCAGGCCGTCAGCATTCATAGGTAAATAGAGGTGGCAATAATATATAAATAGCTGCAGATCGTCAGCATTGATATGTAAATAGAGACTGCATTCATAGGTATATTGTGCCCCCCTGAGGTCATATCCACCATCACCTCTGCTGAATGCTGCACACTGGGGAGACAAAGGGACATCCTGGTAAGTCCTGCCTACAACTGTGGTCATTAAGGCTAACATCAGCCTGTTCTGAAAAGGTAAGCAAATTTGTGTGGGGGTGGGGGGGGGTGTCGGGTGTGCAGAGGTAGGCAAAGAAGGAATTACAGTTTGGGGTGCAAAGATGATCAAGGAGGGGATGTATAGAGGTAAGGTGCAAAGATGAGCAGAGGAGGCAGGTAGAGTTAAAGGGGTGGAGGGTTGGAGTGGAGAGGATGGGGGAGGTTCGGGTGCAGAGGTTAGGAGTTTTAGGATGCAAAGGTGTATTGACAGGGTGAATAAAGATGTAGATCATGTGTAGGGCAGCCCAATCATTTCAATGGGCTGCTCTATGTGCTAGAAATACAGAAGAAGGTCCCTAGCGCTCTTTCAAAAATCACAGGTTTCCACAGCGCATGTCAACAGATGCATGAAGGTGTCATTAACAATTAATGGCACTGCTGTGTATCTGCTAAAGGGCAGCACGTTTCTGTGGTGTCAGGAAAGCAATTTTTTTTGCTAAATGTCTGTTACATTGGTGGTCAGTGTAAATCTTCTCATTACATTGGTGGTCAGTGTAAATCTTCTCATTACATTGGTGGTCAGTTTAAATCTTCTCATTACATTGGTGCTTGGTGTACAATCCTTTCATTCACACTAATGGCCACTGGCCAGTGTGAAGGTCCCTCTTTACATTGGTGGTCAGTGTAAACCCCTCTTTACATTGGTGGTTACTGTGAATGGTTCTATTACATTAGTGGTCAGTGTAAACCCCTATTACATTAGTGGTCAGTGTAAACCCCTATTACATTGGTGGCCAGTGTTGAAACTCCTCTTTATATTGGTACTCGGTAAAAAAATCAGCATTGCCATTGATCACGCCCTTCCCTCTCCCAGCACTGCCACTGATCCTAGGAGTTCTAGGATCCCTAGGAGTTTTCTGTCTATTGATAGGTCCCCTCACCACCCCAGTCCATAGTGTGGAGGCAGTGAGGAGATGATGTGCTGTAACCTCTAGCAACCAATCAGTGGGCAGAATTCATGTACAGTAACCTCTGGCAACCAAACGCAATTGCTACCTGATCTGATTCAGTAAACTGCTTTTGAGTCTAGCTGCTATTTAATGTATGTCTCAGAGTAGGTGGAGAGCGAAATTGCATGGTGGAGGGGGGCCCCAAGAAAATGTTTGCCCAGGGTCCAATCAATAATAAAGACGGCCCTGACTGTAGAGATAAAACTATAATCCTGACACTTTATAAAACTCTGGTTAGGCCACATCTGGAGTATTCCGTCCAGATCTGGTCACCAGTCCTCAGAAAGGATGTGCTGGAGCTGGAGAGAGTCCAGAGAAGGGCAACAAAATGAATAAGGGGACTGGAAGACTTCAATTACGAGGAATGACTACAAGCACTAAATCCCTCTTATGGCCAGTCCTACACTGCTTTGCCACTGCAAATGCTACAGTGGACACCACGCCAACCTGGGGTATAGAGACACAAGGTGGGAGGGAGCTACTAGGTTCAGGTCTGGTCACTGACTTGCATTACAACAGAGAAAAGATATACCTGTGCTCAAATCCCAATAGCTTTACATTTATTTAAACTATCGGGTGCTAAAGGGGTGTGACCACATATTAACACTATAAATTTTGGATGGACCCTCTTCACACTGCTATATACGCCGGGCACGAGCATCGGCTCCAGCGCCACGCCCCCCTAGTGGTCAAAAGGTGAACCGATGTAGAGTTAGGTCGGTTCACACAGGGGAGCCAACCTGCCACAGTACAACCATGACGGCTGGTCGGGAAGGGGTTAAGCTGACCAACTGCGTCAAAGTAATTCCTCTTATGGCCAGTCCTACATTGCATTGCCACTGCAAATGCTACGGTGGGCACCATGCAAACCTGGGCATGCTGGAAAGGGTGTATAGTTTGCTGGAAAGGGTGTATAGCAGTGTGCAGAGGGTCAAGAGAAATGTATAAGCCCAAGTTCTTTTATATGGAATGCGAGTGCAAGGCCTTCTATGTCGGGAAAAAACAAAAGACCTTTCTTTCATAGGTCAGAGACCATGTGTCTTTGGTCTCAAAAAAGAAAATAGAAACTCCAATCAGCCAACATATGGGGCTTTATCATAGTTTTAAATGATCTCAGATGAAACTTTTTGCCCTTGAACATATACCTGTACATGAGAGAGGGGGTGATGTTGATAAACTTCTCTTACAGCGCAAGACCAAATGGATCCACACCTTATCAGCTATGAAACATCCTGGAATGAATGAATCCATCAGCTACAAACCCTTCCTTTAAGCCATTAATTTCTCTTTTGCCTGTGCATATTTAGGATAATTTTTCCTAATTTGACATTAAAAGATGATATAATGTTTGTATATTTTTGTATAATAGTTTTTTGTAACTCATGTATGCAGGGAATTGCAAGGCCTTTCAGATATATGTATGGTAGGAGGTGGACGGAAGGTGCATGATCAGACGCTTATATCAAAACATGTATGGTTTAATCATGTATAGGGAATACACACATATGAAATAATGAATCATACAAATACTACATTGCATACAAACAGGTAACAAAAAAGGCACTAGAAAATAGATTAAAATTGGGGTATGCCCATGTTGAGGCAAGTTGTTAAAAATGGCTGACGCGTTTCGAGGGTAACCTCTTCATCAGAGCCAGGAGAACAAGAACACAGTCTGTATGGGCCGGTAGGCCGACATGTGTACATGAAAAGGGGTGGCTAGTAGGAGGGGATATCCTGTGGTGGATGGTTGTTTAATCCAAGTTTCATACTAGTCCTTGCCCGGGTTTTCTAGGTAGGGTATAGATCAGGACCGTATATACCGTACACTACAGACCTACTTACGAATGTAATCGGACTGTAAATAAAATGTATTTTCCTTTTGTGGTGGAATTGGCTGTCAGATGTGCCTTTATCCAGTGAATATGCCGGAGTGGCTGAAGTCCCAAAAACCTCCCGAGAAGTGGAGCCGTGTGATCCTGGAGACCGGAGGGGGCGCTCCTGTTGTGGCTGCAGCTGAGGACGCTCCAACAAGATGCCTCTTACTGTCAAGGATTCCTATCCTATCCTTGACAGTAAGAGGCATCTTGTTGGAGCGTCCTCAGCTGCAGCCACAACAGGAGCGCCCCCTCCGGTCTCCAGGATCACACGGCTCCACTTCGTAAGTAGGTCTGTAGTGTACGGAAGGACTAGTATGGAACTTGGATTAAACAACCATCCACCACAGGATATCCCCTCCTACTAGCCACCCCTTTTCATGTACACATGTCGGCCTACCGGCCCATACAGACTGTGCTCTTGTTCTCCTGGCTCTGATGAAGAGGTTACCCTCGAAACGCGTCAGCCATTTTTAACAACTTGCCTCAACATGGGCATACCCCAATTTTAATCTATTTTCTAGTGCCTTTTTTGTTACCTGTTTGTATGCAATGTAGTATTTGTATGATTAATTTTTTTATATGTGTGTATTCCCTATACATGATTAAACCATACATGTTTTGATGTAAGCGTCTGATCATGCGCCTTCCGTACACCTCCTACCATACAGTCCTTTCCAGACCACCCCGGGTCAGTTAAGGCGGCGGGACACGCTTTTATCACCTCCTCCAATCCTTCCACTTTCTACAATACTACCCATACACTTCAACAAAGGGCCTCACAAGCGCAGGAGTATTTCTCACCACATCTTGCCTACATTTTGTACAAGGCCCTTCAGATATCCTTGCCTTTAATATATCCTTTCTCTGTCTAGGAAATTGTTCCTTAGATATCTGGCTCATATGTTAATAACAGATGTGTTTTATATGCTGGAGTTGTATTTCCCAGGCTTGGCCACTAGATGGCGTTTTTGTGGTTAGTTAAGAGGTTCATTGTTTGAAGATAGGTAACCATATGGACGCCCAGGGGGCCACCGTCATTCCCCTTTGAAAGTTTCCTTTGTGGGTGATTTGGCGCTGGCGCCATTGGCCACTTGCCCTTTTGCCCTAATTCCTGTTGGGACTTGGGCGTGGTTTTGAATGGCTAAGGGCTGTGCAGCCTGAAGCCACTCCCTGATCTGAGCAGATCTTCCAACATGGCGCTGCTGTTTTCGTTGCGCCTAGACGTAACATCACTTTCGGCGTGGCTTGCACATACGCAGTGGCTATTCTAGGTGTCCTCACTTCCCTCAGCGCCATTGAGGGGGCATAAAAGGGCTCCTTAGCCTGCCATTTTTGCAACAACCTGACATTGGAGGCAAGAGATGTGTGTGGTACCACTCTGGGAAGGTAAAGACAAAGTTTAGTATTGTTTCAATCCTCTCTCTCTCTCTGATTGAGGGTGGAGTGGATTGTATACTGCTGAACTGTTCCTTCTCTCATTTATTAATATAGGATTACTACCAGTTTTTGAATTTCATTCTGGAAGTTTCATTTTTTGAACATGAGACAACTGAGAGTCCTCCTATTTAGGATGAATATGTTAGAACATTGAGTTATAGACTCTGGATCTTCTGGTAGGTTCAATTTATAGGTTGCATTATATGTATGTGCATATATGCATATGTATATGTAGCACTAACTCTCGGTGGAGCTGCTGGTTTAAAGCGGGCTTGTTACCTTCACTCTCAATACCTCTGTTTCACCGTCATCAGGTCTAGGGTTCTGTTGAGTTTACCTCTGGACGATATAAGCACCAAACACTTGAGTAGGTTTTCCAATGCTTTAATGAACAAATAAAGGAAGTAGCAGGAAAGAGGCAGAAGGAAAGCTGCAGGGAAGCTCAAATACCTTTACTTAGTATTCTTCAGAACATTCTTAATAATTGAACACTTGTAGTTGAATGCGCTCCCCTTGTGGGATTCAATCTTTGCCCGCCTGGATAGACCTCTCTCACTTGTCTAGCAGCCAGTACATAGCACGAACAAAAGTCTCTGCCACAGACTTGTTTGAAATAAAACCCGCATGATCCTCTGCCACAGGATGTAATGGTTTGCAATGAATGTCAGACACAGTACTTGAACCTTTAAGCCAACCTGGCAGTACTATGCAGTAAGACTACTTCAGGATACGTCCTCCAACCAAGTCACCAGGCCCCTCTCTAGACCAGCACTCTGCATGATTCTTCCATGATGGGTCCTTCCCTGGGATCTTCTCGATTGTCCAGCTTCTTCACTCAGGATAGACATCTCAGGACCATTCCTCTGCTGCTGTGGTAGGCCCCAGACAGGCTTCTGGGCCCAACCACACGCCGCAGCGACGTGGGCCTCCGGAATGGAGGACCACGAGGTGGTACTCTTAACACATACCTGTCGGCCAGGAGGGCCAGCAGGTGGCTGAAAACAAACCCCAGAACATGGCGTCTGTCCCATAAATACCCTCTCCCAGATTGCAACTCGGAGGACCACCTCCAATGAGTTATCCTCGGGACAGAGGAGCACTTATACGCTTCAACACGTTCCTTTTCCAACACTGGCCCATGGCGACAATGACACCCACCGGCACAGTGTGGAACTATACGAAACGTCAGCCAAGCTGGAACAGAGGCAAATATAACTTCCTATAATAAGTGACCCATTAGATTTACCTATCAGCGGTAGATAAAAATCTACCAGCGCTACATATATATGTTTGCCACTCTGATCCTAACATCTACATAGTGTGTGCTGGCCTTTCAAATAATATATTCCCATATTAACAGGCCTATTGCCATTGGAGTTCCTATGTCTCACTCTGTGGTGCACCAGATATGTCCAAATTATCATTGTCCTCTAGACAACTGAGCCGTTAACCATTATTGATAGTATATTTATTATATCAGGTAGGTTTATACTGGAATTGGCCTTCTGGTTCTATGCTCTTTGAGCCTTTCCTGATGTGTTTATTGTTTGTTTAGAGATGTTATATAATATACATTAATTTTGTATGTCTCTAATATATTGTTTTAAATTCATAGTGACCATGCATGCAGTACTTAACTCCTGAGGAAGCCATTGTATGGAGAAACATGTAGTCCAAGAAGATACTGCTGTTTCTCTACATTATGGTTACTGTATGGTGATGATACTCTGATGTTTTTATGTATAAATAAATTTGATATTTTTATGTATTGGTTTGTTCCTGGTCTATTCTTGGCACCCTAAAAATTCCATTATGCTCTTTCATTATTTATTCTTTATTAAAAGGGGAAGAAATAAAGGCTCCAGACATTACAACATACATATCTTAATTATAATAGCAATTCATTACTATCCTACAAGATAAAGCTAAGTTATTTAACAATATATTCTTCCATATCAGCCTATCAGTATGGGTATATTCACCTTCTTGGTCATGAACTCTTGAGCAAATGTGCCCTAATCACAGTTTCCTAATCTAGAGTTATAGAGGAAAAAACCCCACCCTCCTCCCCTCCCATCCCCTAATGGAAGAGAGAGGGGAAAAAAGGGGGGGAATTATTTTCTCCCCTATCCACTCTCCCCCTCACCCCCCGCATTCAGCAAGTGGGGCTGCATATATGCACAGAGCTAAGCTAAATTAGGTGCCCTTTATCCTCAGCCAATAGAAATTCACATCAATAAGGATCCTTCCCTCCTCTGAGTTAATATAATGGTTCCATGAAGCCCAGATTTTATCATATATCTCACGTTTCTGCATAGTTGTCCAAACCAGATCTTCTAATCTATTCACTTCTTCCACCCTTCTAAGTCATATCCCACTGAAGATGATCGGTCTGCTTCCAGGTAAGGGGGATACAAGATTTAGCCACATTCAAAAGATGGCACATAATAACATTTTTATGTGTCTTACCCGGTATTTTAAAATCATGCAGAAGGAAAAAAGTTTGGTCTTCAGGAATCTCAAGTTCACTGAATATTTCAGTGATCTTTTTCCAATAGTCCCTGATGCTAGGGCATGACCAGAAAACATGTAGTAATGTCCCTCGCTCCTTCCAGCCTCGTCAACATTGATCAGAAACATTTAACTTAGTTCCTTACATAGTTACATAGTTAGTGAGGTTGAAAAAAGACACAAGTCCATCAAGTCCAACCTATGTGTGTGATTATGTGTCAGTATTACCTTACATATCCCTGTATGTTGCGGTCGTTCAGGTGCTTATCTAATAGTTTCTTGAAGCTATCAATGCTCCCCGCTGAGACCACTGCCTGTGGAAGGGAATTCCACATTCTTACCTCTCTTACAGTAAAGAACCCTCTACGTAGTTTAAGGTTAAACCTCTTTTCTTCTAATTGTAATGAGTGGCCCCGAGTCTTATTAAACTCTCTTCTGCGAAAAAGTTTTATCCCTATTGTGGGGTCACCAGTACAGTATTTGTAAATTGAAATCATATCCCCTCTCAAGTGTCTCTTCTCCAGAGAGAATAAGTTCAACGCTCGCAACCTTTCCTCATAACTAAGATCCTCCAGACCCTTTATTAGCTTTGTTGCCCTTCTTTGTACTTGCTCCATTTCCAGTACATCCTTCCTGAGGACTGGTGCTTAGAACTGGACAGCATACTCCAGGTGCGGCCGGACCAGAGTCTTGTAGAGCGGAAGAATTATCGTTTTATCTCTGGAGTTGATCCCCCTTTTAATACATGCCAATATTCTGTTTGCCTTATTAGCAGCAGCTTGGCATTGCATGCCATTGCTGAGCCTATCATCTACTAGGACCCCCAGGTCCTTTTCCATCCTAGATTCCCCCAGAGGTTCTCCCCCCAGTGTATAGATTGCATTCATATTTTTGCCACCCAAATGCATTATTTTACATTTTTCTACATTGAACCTCATTTGCCATGTAGTCGCCCACCCCATTAATTTGTTCAGGTCTTTTTGCAAGGTTTCCACATCCTGCAGAGAAGTTATTGCCCTGCTAAGCTTAGTATCGTCTGCAAATACAGAGATTGAACTGTTTATCCCATCCTCCAGATCGTTTATAAACAAATTAAATAGGATTGGTCCCAGCACAGAACCCTGGGAAACCCCACTACCCACCCCTGACCATTCTGAGTACTCCCCATTTATCACCACCCTCTGAACACGCCCTTGTAGCCAGTTTTCAATCCAGGTACTCACCCTATGGTCCATGCCAACGCACCCTATTTTGTACAGTAAACGTTTATGGGGAACTATGTCAAATGCTTTTGCAAAATCCAGATACACCACGTCTACGGGCCTTCCTTTATCTAGATGGCAACTCACCTCCTCATAGAAGGTTAATAGATTGGTTTGGCAAGAACGATTCTTCATGAATCCATGCTGATTACTGCTAATGATATCGTTCTTATTACTAAAATCTTGTATATAGTCCCTTATCATCCCCTCCAAGATTTTACATACTATTGATGTTAGGCTAACTGGTCTGTAATTCCCAGGGATGTTTTTTGGGCCCTTTTTAAATATTGGTGCTACATTGGCTTTTCTCCAATCAGCTGGTACCATTCCAGTCAATAGACTGTCTGTAAAAATTAGGAACAACGGTCTGGCAATCACCTGACTGAGTTCCCTAAGTACCCTCGGATGCAAGCCATCTGGTCCCGGTGATTTATTAATGTTAAGTTTCTCAAGTCTAATTTTAATTCCGTCCTCTGTTAACCATGGAGGTGCTTCCTGTGTTGTGTCATGAGGATAAACACTGCAGTTTTGGTTACTGAAGCCCCCCGATTCACTCGTGAAGACTGAGGAGAAGAATAAATTCAATACCTTTGCCATCTCCCCATCCTTTGTAACCAGATGTCCTTCCTCATTCTTTATGGTCCCAATATGGTCTGTCCTCCCTTTTTTACTGTTTACATACTTAAAGAATTTCTTGGGATTTTTTTTGCTCTCCTCCGCTATGTGTCTTTCATGTTCTATCTTAGCCGTCCTAATTGCACCCTTACATTTCTTATTGCATTCTTTATAAAGTCTGAATGCTGAGGATGATCCCTCAACCTTGTATTTTTTGAAGGCCTTCTCCTTTGCTTTTATATGCATTTTTACATTGGAGTTAAGCCATCCAGGATTTTTGTTTGCTCTTTTAAATTTATTACCCAATGGGATACATTGGCTAATGCCCTTATTTAATATGCTCTTAAAGCAAACCCATCTCTCCTCCGTATTCTTTGTTCCTAATATTTTATCCCAATTTATGCCTTTTAGCAAGGTCTGTAGTTTAGGGAAGTTGGCTTTTTTGAAATTCAGTGTCTTTGTATTCCCTTTATATTTCCTATTTGTGTGATTTATACTGAAACTAATTGACCTGTGATCGCTGTTACCTAAATTGCCCCGTATTTCCACATCTGTGATCAGGTCTGTATTGTTGGTAATCAGTAGATCCAGTATGGTTTTATTTCTAGTTGGTGCGTCTATCATCTGACCCATAAAATTGTCCTGCAAGACATTAAGGAACTGGCGAGCCTTAAATGAATGCGCGGTTCCCTCCGCCCAGTCTATGTCTGGATAATTAAAATCCCCCATTATGATAACACTTCCCATCCTTGCTGCTAATCCAATTTGTGATAGGAGATCCGTCTCCACTTCCTCCTTCAGGTTAGAGGGCCTATAGCATACTCCCAGTATTATTTTCCCCTTAGCTTCATCCCTTTGGAGCTCTACCCATAAGGATTCCACCTCCTCTCTAGCTCCCTCAGTGATGTCATCTCTCACATTTGCTTGTACATTATTCTTGATATATAGGCATACCCCTCCCCCTTTTTTTACCCTCTCTATCCTTGCGGTATAGGGTATACCCTTCAATGTTTGCCAGCCAATCATGAGAGCAGGAGAGTTCCTGCATTTTTGTACAGATTGAGGCTTCAAATATGGAGTGAATTATATTGGCTCAATGTTCCTCTGTGAAAGTTATATCCAGACCTCCCATTTCTGGAAGAATGGCAGTTGGAAGTCATCGGAAAGTGCTGCTAATAAAGTGTATATCTTTGAAATAGTATGAGAGAGTGGGCCTCTCTCTATATAGTACACTTCCAGAGGGAATAATTTACGTTCAAAGACCTCAGGAGCTTGTAAGGTACGTAAGAAATGTCTCAATTGTGCTGCTCGCCATAAATCCAATTGATATCGCCCTGCTCTGGAGGTCAACAATTCGAACGTAACCCATTCCCCGGATGATATAGAATGCGAAGCCTCATAGATCCCCTGTTCCATTAATCTATCAAAGCCCCCCTCAGGCCCGGGGTAAATTGTGGGTTGCCTAAAATTGGGAACAGTGGAGAATCTAATGATTAAAGCTTGCCTTTTGAAAAGAGCTCTGAACATTGCCTCAACGTGGGTCCTATCAAAGGGTGGGTCTTAATATTAGAAGCCGGGAAGCACCATGGGGCTCTATTTAATACTACACTGCTCTGTGCCTATTCCAAGCTAGGCAAATTTTTTGTACCCCCATGCCTACACCAATCTATCAGATGGCCCAAATGGGCAGCCTGATAGTATTTGTACAGGTCGGGTACACCCAATTAATCATTTTGCTTCAGAAGAGTCAGCAAGGATCTTCTGATCCTCAGGGTTTTGTGTGCCCAGATGAATCCGGTAAAGAATGCCTGTGTATGTTTAAAGTATTGCATAGGAATACCTATAGGTATAGCCTGAAACAAGTATAGGAACTTTGTTAGGGTGTTCATTTTATTAATATTACCTCTCCCGAACCATGAAAGGGTATCCTTAAGCCACCTCTCCATGAGGATCCTCACCTCCTGAACGAGTGGTAGATAGTTGAGCTCAAATGTACACGAGAGGTCTACTGGGATCAAAGTCCCAGGAACCTCTATTCCCATCGCCTCCGATTTAGAGGGATTAATCTTGAAATTTGATAGCATACTATAGGTCTCCATCTCCTGGAAAAGATTAGGGAGGGATATCGTTGGATTTATTAATGAGAAAAGCATATCATCGGCATAAGCAGATATCTTATATTCAGTTCTTTCTACCATAAGTCCTCAAATATCCAGGTTTCACCAGATCTTACAGAGGAAGGGCTCCAGGAAGAGGGCAAAAGTGGTGAAAGTGGACATCCTTATCTAGTTCTACTTACTTTCACCTGTGCAGCTGGAAAGGTGTAAATACTTTGGGAAGGTGTAAATACTTAAGATCCAATGAAGCATATTGTCTCCCAGGCCTATGTCACGGAACGTCCCACACTCCGCTTGAGTGCTTCCGTCATATACCACTTCCTCCCAGTCTGTATACAGATATCAGATATTCCAAATGCTTCCAAGCACAAAACAAGGCGACACTTGCTTAGATGCTAACATGAACTGACTTTATTTAGAATCAAAATTACAAGACTTTATATGCTGTTGGAACCTCCTCTAACAATACAACTGTAACCTAATTAACATGAGCTAATTATCTAATTCTTTATACAGCCTAGGTGACTACCTCTCCTAGATCATTGACTATTCAACACACATTACCATAAACATCAACACAGGGTTAACTAGAACAAACAACAATGAGTTGAATACCCTTAGAACCTGTGGTAAGCCAGACTAAACTCATTTAAATTAAACACATTATAGCTGACATCAGACAGGTGAGTGGAGTTGATGACATTAGCATCTTCTCACAGTATGAGTCCCAACAGTATGACTCAGTCACTATTGCTACTATGGCAAATACAGGGTCCCCAGAGTCTGTGTGTCCTGGGGGACAAGGACCCAAAGCCAAAGTAACAACACCTCAAGGGTACCCCAAATGCCAAGGCCCATAATCTGTAGGCAAGAGGCTCACATTCAGTCGCCTCCAAAAGCCTCTATCCCGGGTGAGTCTGTCACAGTGAATATATCTCAAAACCGTGAATATAAACTTCCAATTAACCTGGTCAAATGCCTTCTCTGCGTCTGTTCCAAGAAACACACACAGAGTTTTAGTTGCATTTGCCACCTAGATTAAATTTAGGGCCTTGATGGTATTGTCCCGTGCTTCCAGCTTTGGAACAAACCCTACTTGGTCAAAATTAATTAACAAAGGCAGTTGTTGTAATTGTAACTCTAGAATTTTAGAGAAAAGTTTCAGGTCCGTATTTAGAAGTGAGATTGGCCTGTAACTCACACATTGTGTGGGGTCGTTCCCTTCTTTAGGTAATACTGTGGTTAAGGCTTTTAGAGTTTCTGTATGGCAGGAAAACAAGTCACTTAATCCATTAAACATCTTCTCCAGATAAGGCCCCAGAATTGGAAACAAAAGTTTATAATAATAGACAATGAGGCCATCTGGTCCAGGAGCCTTACCTGCTTTTGCTGAATTCACTGCTGCCTACATTTCTTCTATTGTGATTGGTGATTCCAATTCCTGTTGAGCATCAGTTGTAAAACTGGTCATTCCCGAAGTTGCCAAATAATCATCCATTACAGACTGTTTAGGTTTGGCTAAGTGTATATTATACAGTATAGAATAGAAATCACCAAACTTCTGAGCTAGTGGATTTTTCTCCGTCCTCGCCTATAATCAGTGGTACATAAGTCCTTAATTGTTGCTCCCGCAGAGATCTAGCTAGTAGCTTGCCACACTTTGTACCAGACTCGTAAATTTGTTTGCGCCCTCTCTGTATTACCTTTTTAGCTTTATGAAGTAACAAATCCGTGACGTGTCTTTAGGCCGCCATCAGATCTTGTTCTATATCTTGAGTAGGGGCATATTTATGGAGTGATTCTAAACGGGATATATCTGCTAATAGGAGTGTTAACTTTTCTTCCCTTTTGCCTTTTATCCTAGCTCCGTGTTTCATCAAAACCCCTCTAATCACTGCCTTATGTGCCTCCCAAATCACCCCAGGGGTGCATTTAGGTGTATCGTTAATTTGAAAAAAACATGTTGCCTCTCTCTGAACTTCCTGCAGAACCTCTGGTTCCTGCAGGAGGCTCTCATTACGTTTTCACATGACCGGGTCAGATTGGTTAGTATCTAAGATCTTATATTTTAAGAAGATTGGTGCATGATCTGACCATGTGATCGATCCGATGGTGGCTTCCATGACAGAATGTAATTGATTATGAGGTATCATAAAAATATGTGTGTATACCTTATGCAGTAAAGAGAAAAAGGAGTGATCCCTATCCCCTGGGTCACCACGCGTCTACTAACCTATACTAACCTCGCTCCATGTATTGACTGAAAACTCCATTGAAAATCTTCCTAAAGAACAGGTCTTGTTGGGTGTTGGGGGCTAGGGATGAGCCGAACACCCCCCGGTTCGGTTCGCACCAGAAAATGCGAACGGACCGAAAGTTCGCACGAACGTTAGAACCCCATTGACGTCTATGGGACTCGAACGTTCGAAATCAAAAGTGCTCATTTTAAAGGCTAATTTGCATGGTATTGTCCTAAAAAGGGTTTGGGGACCCAGGTCCTACCCCAGGGGACATGTATCAATGCAAAAAAAACTTTTAAAAACGGACGTTTTTTCGGGAGCAGTGATTTTAATGATGCTTAAAGTAAAAAAAAAAAAGTGAAATATTCCTTTAAATATCGTACCTGGGGGGTGTCTATAGTATGCCTGTAAAGTGACGCGTGTTTCCGGTGTTTAGAACAGTCCCTGCACCAAATGTCATTTTTAAAGGAAAAAATCTCATTTAAAACTGCTTGTGGGTTTAATGTAATGTCGGGTCATGGCAATATGGATGAAAATCAGTGAGACAAACGGCATGGGTACCCCCCAGTCCATTACCAGGCCGTTTGGGTCTTGTATGGATATTAAGGGGAACCCCGCACCCAAATTAAAATAAGGAAAGGTGTGGGGCCACCAGGCCCTATATACTCTGAACAGCAGTATACAGGCAGTGCAAACAAGACAGGGACTGTAGGTTTGTTGTTAAGTAGAATCTGTTTGTAATTTTGAACGGGTACATTTTTAACGTGTTTAGCTCCAGCCAAAAAATCTTTTTTAAGCTTTTTGGAAAACATAGGGAAGGGTTATCACCCCTGTGACATTTGTTTTGCTGTCTTTCCTCCCCTTCAGAAGATTTCACCTCACTTTTTGTCCCAATGAAAAATGTTTTTTGAAAATTTGGGTTTTTTTGTGGAACAAGGATTGGAAAGCATCAGTGGAAAGGAGAATTTTTTTTCCCATATTAACTCTTACAGGAGAGAATTTCCCTTCCTAGGGGTAGATTTCATCTCACTTCCTGTTGTCTCCTTCCGTTTGCAAGTAGGAGTCGTTTGTAAGTTAGATGTTTGAAAGTAGGGTCCTGCCCTATATACTCAGCAGAAATTTGGGCCTTAGGTGTTGCTGTGGCCACAACACTGTAAGCCCTCACAGGGCCCTGCTGTGAAATATTAGATCAAGAATTGTAATTACATGCCCCTGTTGAACAGGAGCTGAAAAATTAGGCCTTAGGCACTGGTGCTGGTGCCACAAAACTGCAACCCCTCACAGACACTCTAGTTGGAAAGCAGGAACGAGCCCTGCTGCAAAGTATTGCTTCAAAAATTGTAATTACATGCCCCTGTTAGACAGGGGCAGAAAAATTGGGCCTTAGGCACTGGTGCTGGTGCCACAACACTGCAACCCCTCACAGACACTCTAGTTGGAACGCAGGAACGAGCCCTGCTGCAAAGTATTGCATCAAAAATTGTAATTACACGCCCCTGTTAGACAGGAGCAGAAAAATTGGGCCTTGGGCACTGGTGCTGGTGCCACAACACTGCAACCCCTCACAGACACTCTAGTTGGAATGCAGGAACGAGCCCTGCTGCAAAGTATTGCATCAAAAATTGTAATTACACGCCCCTGTTAGACAGGAGCAGAAAAATTGGGCCTTGGGCACTGGTGCCACAACACTGCAACCCCTCACAGACACTCTAGTTGGAATGCAGGAACGAGCCCTGCTGCAAAGTATTACATCAAAAATTGTAATTACACGCCCCTGTTAAACAGGGGCTGAAAAATTGTGCCTTAGGCACTGGTGGTGGCGCCCAGAACCAAAAATGTTCTTACAAGCTATCAGCGTGATGATTGAGGAGGAAGAGGATAATTACTCAGGGATAGTCACTCAGCATCAGCATAGGCAGTCTTTGAAGGGATCTGAGATTTCAAAAAAAATATTCGGTTACATCAGCATCAGGTGCTTGGTAGCTGGTGGTGATCCAAGACTGATTCATTTTTATGAAGGTCAGTCGATCGACCGAGTCGGTGGACAGACGCACCCTGTGATCGGTTACCACGCCTCCAGCAGCACTGAATGTGCGTTCCGAAAGAACGCTGGATGCAGGACAGGCCAGTAGCTCAATTGCATACTGTGCAAGCTCTGGCCAGTGATCCATCCTCAAGACCCAGTAACCCAGAGGATTTTCGGTGGGAAAGGTGTCCAAGTCTGATCTTGCCCCTAGGTATTCCTGCACCATGTAAAAAAGACGCTGGCGATGGTTGCTGGAACCGATCATACCTTGGGGCTGCCGACCAAAAAATTGTCTGAACGCATCGGTCAGACGGCCACCTTCTCCACCACTCCTTCTTTGACTGACCGAAGCCTCAGCAACACGTTGTCCAGAAACAGGAGTTTGTAACCTCCCAGTCTCTGGGAACGCGTTGCACAGACCTTTCTGCAAGGCCTCCCGAAGATGTTTCATCCTCTGCTCCCTCTGCGATGGCAAGATAAGGTCCGCAACCTTACCCTTGTAACGTGGATCAAGGAGCGTTGCCAGCCAGTATTGGTCCTTCTCCTTGATACCACGAATACGAGGATCCTTACGCAGGCTTTGCAGGATCAGGGAGGCCATGCAGCGTAGGTTTGCTGAGGCATTCGGTCCGGAGTCCTCTGGGTCACTAAGGACGACATGGTCCGCAGCCACCTCCTCCCAGCCACGTACAAGTCCATGTGTTTCTTGGGACTGATCCCTTAAAGACTGCTGCTGATGCTGAGTGCCAGACTCCACCTCCATACTGACACAATCTTCCTCCTCCTCCTCCTCCTCTTCCTGTGTGATCGGCGGGCACGAAGGAACACTGTCTGGATAAAGGGGGCCTTGAGAGCTAAGGAAGTCCTCCTCTTCCTGCCTCTGTTCTGCCTCAATTGCCCTGTCCATTCTTCCACGCAGCGTGTGCTCCAACAGGTGGACAAGAGGGACAGTGTCACTGATGCATGCACTGTCACTGCTCACCATCCTCGTGGCCTCCTTAAATGGTGACAGGACAGTGCATGCATCCCTGATCATGGCCCACTGGCGTGGGGAAAAAAAAACAAGCTCCCCTGATCCTGTCCTGGTGCCATAGTCGCACAGGTACTCATTGATGGCCCTCTGCTGCATGTGCAGCCGCTGCAGCATGGCCAACGTTGAGTTCCACCTGGTGGGCATGTCACAGATTAGGCGGTTCTTGGGCAGGTTAAACTCCTTTTGGAGGTCCGTCAGCCGAGCACTGGCATTATATGACCGGCGGAAATGCACACAGACTTTTCTGGCCTGCCTCAGGACATCCTGTAAGCCCGGGTACCTGCCCAAGAACCGCTGCACCACCAAGTTAAGGACGTGAGCCAAACAGGGCACATGGGTCATTTGTCCCTGTCGGAGGGCAGAGAGGAGGTTGGTGCCATTGTCGCAAACCACCATTCCTGCCTTAAGTTGGCGTTGCGTCAACCACCTCTGAACCTGCCCCTGCAGAGCTGACAGAACCTCTGCCCCAGTGTGGCTCCTGTCCCCCAAGCACACCAGCTCAAGCACCGCATGGCATCTTTTGGCCTGCGTACTTGCGTAGCCCCTTAAACGACTACGGAGCACCGCTGGTTCAGAGGAAGAGGCAAGATGGAGGAAGAAGAAGAAGAGGAGGGGGTGGAGGAGAGAGGTGTGTCACAATCATTAGCATTTTGGAGGCGTGGTGGAGAACAACCTCCAACACTACTGCACCTTGTCCTGCATTCTTCCCAGCTGCCAGCAGAGTCCCCCAATGCGCCGTGAAACTTAGGTAACGTCCCTGTCCATGCCTGCTGGACCATGAGTCAGCGGTAATATGCACCTTACCGCTGACCGCCCTGTCCAGCGAGGCATGGACATTGCCTTCCACATGCCGGTAGAGAGCCAGAATTGCCTTCCGTGAGAAAAAGTGGCGTTTGGGTACCTGCCACTGAGGAACCGCACATTCCACAAACTCACGGAAGGGGGCAGAGTCTACCAACTGAAAAGGCAGCAGTTGAAGTGCTAGCAATTTTGCCAAGCTAGCATTCAACCGCTGGGCATGTGGATGGCTGGGAGCAAACTTCTTTCGGCGGTGCAGCAGCTGGGGCAGGGAAATTTGCCTGGTACAATCTGATGTCGGTGTACCAAAATCAGATTGCCCACAAGTACTTGGCTGTGACACACCTAATTCTACACCTTCATTCCTCTCAGTGCAGGTCTCAGAGAGGACTGAAGGTCTAGTGGGGTTGGAAATCTCAGCTGATGAGGAGCAAGGAGAGGTCCTCTTTGTTCTTTGGTGTGGGTCTTTTAGATGCGCTTGCCAATGAACTGCATGGCAGGTCAACATATGTCTGGTCAAGCATGTGGTACCCAAGCGGGAGATGTTTTGGCCACGTGAGATACGCTTGAGACATATGTTGCAAATAGCAGCGGTGCGATCTGATGCACTCGTCTCAAAAAAGGCCCACACCAAAGAACTTTTTGAATAACGCGCAGAGACTGCAGCGCCCTGCACATGTGATGCAGTCAATGTGCTGCCCTTAGGCTGGCCCCTGGAGGGCATCTTGCCTCGTTGGTGATGTGCCGCCTCCTCCTCCTCTCTCCTATCAGGCACCCACGTTGAGTCAGTGACCTCATCATCCCCTCCCTCCTCATCACTGGAGCAAACCTGGCAGTATGCTGCAGCAGGGGGAGCATGACTGCCAGATTGCTGTCCTTCTTGGGCACCCCCTCTGTCCGTGCTCATGTTACTGCCTTCATAGAGCTCAGAATCACCATCAGAGCCTTCCAAACGCTGGGCATCCTCCTAGAGCATGTACCCAACACTGTGGTCAAACAGTTCGAGGGACTCCTCAGGAGGACATGGTGGAGCTAGGGAAGGAGTCACTGATGACATTGAGCCAAGGGAAGAGGCCGCTGCTTTGCCAGACAAAGCACCCTGGGCATGGGTGAGAGAGGATGAGGAGGATGAGGACGGCTTGGTCATCCACTCGACCAAGTCTTCCGCATGTTGTGGCTCAACACGGCCAGCTGCCAAAAAAAAGGCCAAGCGTGTCCCATGGCCACGTGCTGATGAGGATGCACCGTCTCCACGACCAGCACTAGACACAGAGCCTGCTTGCCCTCTCTTATTGGCTTGTGACTGTCTGCCTCTCCTTGTTGGCCTTCCAGACATACTAATGGCCTGTAGCTGCACTAAGCTGGGATATATATATATATATATATATATATATACTGCAGCTAGCAAAATCAACTGCCTGCCTGTAGTATGAGAACACCACCAACCTTCTACAGGTAGCTTTAGCTGAACACTGTGAGGTGGACGCACCCCACTAATTTGTAGGTTTAGCTGAACACTGTGAGCAGGACGCACTGCACTAACTGTAAATAGTCTAGCTGCCTGACCGTGGTACTAATAGGATCAAAAGAACACCAGTAATTTTCTTCAGATAGCTTTATATACTGTAACAAGACAAGCCTGCCTGTCAGTAGGAAGATAACAGGAAAGGATCTAGCTGAACACTGTGAGCAGGACGCACTGCACTAAATGTAAATAGTCTAGCTGCCTGACCGTGGTACTAATAGGATCAAAAGAAGACCAATAATTTTCTTCAGGTAGCTTTATATACTGTAACAAGACAAGCCTGCCTGTCAGTAGGAAGATAACAGGAACGGATCTTGCTGAACACTGTGAGCAGGACGCACTGCACTAACTGTAAATAGTCTAGCTGCCTGACCGTGGTACTAATAGGATCAAAAGAACACCAGTAATTTTCTTCAGGTAGCTTTATATACTGTAACAAGACAAGCCTGCCTGTCAGTAGGAAGATAACAGGAACGGATCTAGCTGAACACTGTGAGCAGGACGCACTGCACTAAATGTAAATAGTCTAGCTGCCTGACCGTGGTACTAATAGGATCAAAAGAACACCAGTAATTTTCTTCAGGTAGCTTTATATACTGTAACAAGACAAGCCTGCCTGTCAGTAGGAAGATAACAGGAACGGATCTAGCTGAACACTGTGAGCAGGACGCACTGCACTAAATGTAAATAGTCTAGCTGCCTGACCGTGGTACTAATAGGATCAAAAGAACACCAGTAATTTTCTTCAGGTAGCTTTATATACTGTAACAAGACAAGCCTGCCTGTCAGTAGGAAGATAACAGGAACGGATCTAGCTGAACACTGTGAGCAGGACGCACTGCACTAAATGTAAATAGTCTAGCTGCCTGACCGTGGTACTAATAGGATCAAAAGAACACCAGTAATTTTCTTCAGGTAGCTTTATATACTGTAACAAGACAAGCCTGTCTGTCAGTAGGAAGATAACAGGAACGGATCTAGCTGAACACTGTGAGCAGGACGCACTGTACTAAATGTAAATAGTCTAGCTGCCTGACCGTGGTACTAATAGGATCAAAAGAACACCAGTAATTTTCTTCAGGTAGCTTTATATACTGTAACAAGACAAGCCTGCCTGTCAGTAGGAAGATAACAGGAAAGGATCTAGCTGAACACTGTGAGCAGGACGCACTGCACTAAATGTAAATAGTCTAGCTGCCTGACCGTGGTACTAATAGGATCAAAAGAAGACCAGTAATTTTCTTCAGGTAGCTTTATATACTGTAACAAGACAAGCCTGCCTGTCAGTAGGAAGATAACAGGAACGGATCTAGCTGAACACTGTGAGCAGGACGCACTGCACTAACTGTAAATAGTCTAGCTGCCTGACCGTGGTACTAATAGGATCAAAAGAACACCAGTAATTTTCTTCAGGTAGCTTTATATACTGTAACAAGACAAGCCTGCCTGTCAGTAGGAAGATAACAGGAACGGATCTAGCTGAACACTGTGAGCAGGACGCACTGCACTAAATGTAAATAGTCTAGCTGCCTGACCGTGGTACTAATAGGATCAAAAGAACACCAGTAATTTTCTTCAGGTAGCTTTATATACTGTAACAAGACAAGCCTGCCTGTCAGTAGGAAGATAACAGGAACGGATCTAGCTGAACACTGTGAGCAGGACGCACTGCACTAAATGTAAATAGTCTAGCTGCCTGACCGTGGTACTAATAGGATCAAAAGAACACCAGTAATTTTCTTCAGGTAGCTTTATATACTGTAACAAGACAAGCCTGCCTGTCAGTAGGAAGATAACAGGAACGGATCTAGCTGAACACTGTGAGCAGGACGCACTGCACTAACTGTAAATAGTCTAGCTGCCTGACCGTGGTACTAATAGGATCAAAAGAACACCAGTAATTTTCTTCAGGTAGCTTTATATACTGTAACAAGACAAGCCTGCCTGTCAGTAGGAAGATAACAGGAACGGATCTAGCTGAACACTGTGAGCAGGACGCACTGCACTAAATGTAAATAGTCTAGCTGCCTGACCGTGGTACTAATAGGATCAAAAGAACACCAGTAATTTTCTTCAGGTAGCTTTATATACTGTAACAAGACAAGCCTATCTGTCAGTAGGAAGATAACAGGAACGGATCTAGCTGAACACTGTGAGCAGGACGCACTGTACTAAATGTAAATAGTCTAGCTGCCTGACCGTGGTACTAATAGGATCAAAAGAACACCAGTAATTTTCTTTAGGTAGCTGTAAATACTTTAACAAGACAAGCCTGCCTGTCAGTAGGAAGATAACAGGAACGGATCTAGCTGAACACTGTGAGCAGGACGCACTGCACTAAATGTAAATAGTCTAGCTGCCTGACCGTGGTACTAATAGGATCAAAAGAACACCAGTAATTTTCTTCAGGTAGCTTTATATACTGTAACAAGACAAGCCTGCCTGTCAGTAGGAAGATAACAGGAACGGATCTAGCTGAACACTGTGAGCAGGACGCACTGCACTAAATGTAAATAGTCTAGCTGCCTGACCGTGGTACTAATAGGATCAAAAGAACACCAGTAATTTTCTTCAGGTAGCTTTATATACTGTAACAAGACAAGCCTGCCTGTCAGTAGGAAGATAACAGGAACGGATCTAGCTGAACACTGTGAGCAGGATGCACTGCACTAAATGTAAATAGTCTAGCTGCCTGACCGTGGTACTAATAGGATCAAAAGAACACCAGTAATTTTCTTCAGGTAGCTTTATATACTGTAACAAGACAAGCCTGCCTGTCAGTAGGAAGATAACAGGAACGGATCTAGCTGAACACTGTGAGCAGGACGCACTGCACTAACTGTAAATAGTTTAGCTGCCTGACCGTGGTACTAATAGGATCAAAAGAACACCAGTAATTTTCTTTAGGTAGCTGTAAATACTGTAACAAGACAAGCCTGCCTGTCAGTAGGAAGATAACAGGAACGGATCTAGCTGAACACTGTGAGCAGGACGCACTGCACTAAATGTAAATAGTCTAGAAGATAACAGCAATGGATCTAGCTATACTGAATACAGTGTATATATATATATGCAACACCTGGGATGCATATATATACACAATACACTTTAAGTGCAGCTAACTGACTGACTGTCCTGTCTAATCTAGCTAACTCAAATGAAATGACACTGTCTCTCTCTCTCTCTAAGCACACCGGGACACACTGCACAGGGCCGCCGTGCTTTGGCCAATTACGGCTCTCTGTTCAGGCGGCGCTGTGATTGGCCAAGCATGCGGGTCATAGTGCATGCTTGGCCAATCATCAGCAAGCAATGCACTGCGATGCCGCAGTGAATTATGGGCCGTGACGCGCCACACGAATTTGGCGCGAACGGCCCATATCGTTCGCAATTCAGCGAACGACCGAACAGCCGATGCTCGAGTCGAACATGGGTTCGGCTCGAACACGAAGCTCATCCCTATTGGGGGCATAGAAGGAGGCCAAATTTACCCTGATTCCTCCAATCAGACCTTTCAGGAATAGGTATTGACCCCTCTCGTCCACAAGGGATTCTGAACAGGTCCATGGAACCTTATTAGAAGTCATAATAGACACTCTCCTCAACCTGGAAACTGGGTTAGTAGCGGGTTAAGCTACTGGAAATGCTCTATTTCTAAGTAGAGGGAGTTCTCCCTGAAGTGTGTTTCCTGTAAAAATGCGATGTCCACCTGAGATCTCTTCAGATCTTGAAAAATATACGCTTTTTTTCCAGGGTATTTAGTCCCTTAGTGTTAAGGGACATTATATAAAGAGTATAGGCATACCCCCTTTTTAAGTACACTATGGTGTTTGTTTACTAAAGCTGGAAAGTGCAAAATCAGGCTCACTTCTGCATAGAAACCAATGAGCGTCCAGGTTTTATTACCAAAGCTTAATTGAACAAGCTGGGGTTAGAAGCTCATTGGTTTCTATGCAACAGTGAGCCTGTTTTTGCACTTTTCAGCTTTAGTAAATAAACCCCATTGTGTACTTAAAAGTGGGGTATGCCTGCATGCATTTCTTATAGCCTTCCCTTATCTTATTGGCTCTATGTGGGGGTGGGGAAAAGAGGAGAATTGAAACCAAAAAAAGAAAACCCCAACCCCTAGAAACCTTCTAGGCTTGTTAACTATGGCCTCCTGGGGTGGGTACCTAATGGTGACCTCCCCAAGGGTCCCTAAAGCAAATTGATTTGGGCACTCGGCCTTCTTTGAGCAATATGAGTTCTATCCTACTGGGGGGGGTAGTTGAGCATGACTGAGTAAGGGGAGCACCTGACACGCTCCGTCGGCCCTATATGTTGAATTGGAGAAAAAAAATACACACTGAACAATACCATTATCAAATTATTTTAATCCACTCTACTACATTTTCTCTAGAGATCATCTATTATTACCAAGCAGTTCATAGTTACCATCAACAGAGCAATAAAAAAAAAAAAAAAAAAGAAGAAGAAGAAGAAGAAGAAGAAGAAGGGAGGAACGAGGGTATTTTGACTTTTGTGAATATGTCTAAAAATGCAGGTCTGGAGTCCCTGGTAAAACTGTATTCTATATTATGTGAGAAGAAATTATAGGGGAAAGAAGAGAGAAGGAAAAACAATTTAAAAAATGTTATATAATAAAAAAACTAAAAAAAAGGGGGAGAAAAACAAACAAAAACAATATCACCAATTAATCAACTCCCCTTCCCCTTTTAAGTTCCTTCCAACTCCACCTAATCCGTGCCTCAATTCTTCACTCTCTCCCTGAAGTTCTAATATAGTCCTTAGTAAATACGTGCAAGAAAAATAAAAAACTATTTAATGTGAGTATTCCCCTCCCCCCCTTCCCCTTCCCCCTCCCCCTTTTTCCCTCCCTCCTCTGGTGTTTTATTGTGTATTGATAGCGTAAGAAAAAATAGTCTTAAATAGTGTAATAGTGTAAGAAAAGAAAAGAGAATTGTATAAAAGAATTTTAAAAAATGTGTGAATTGGTGATTTCACTTCCGTGTGTATCTATAAAAAAAGAGAAGAAAAAAAAAACAAAAACAAATGTGTGAACTGGTGATTTCACTTCTAAGTGTATCTTAAAAAAAAAAATAAAAAAATGGGGGGAAAGAGAAGCTTCACCCCCCCCTCCCTCCCCCACTGCCTCATTCTCCCTCTCATTCTCTTATCCTATAATAAGACCCGACTCTTCATACCCTTCAATAATTATTACGAACTTAGGAATATTTCCCTTCATCCTGGTTCATTCCAATGAAAGACCTCCTCCCTCCTTGATTCCCTCCCTATCCGGTGTGAGGTATGACTTGGAATGTCATTCAAACAGCTCCTGTCACCATTTAGACTGTCTACCCTAATATCCAGATAAAAAACAAAACAGAAAAGGGGCAGAAAAAAAAACAATTTCAAGAGAAATACCATAATAGATTATAAGTGTGCTCACGGCGGAGCATCCCCGATCCTTAATATTTCAAAATCTTCATATCCTTCCATTCCATTCTTGTATTTCTTTATATAATTGTCCGTCTATCTGAAGAGACAGCTCTATAACCCAATACAGTTATAGTTTTCGCAGCTTTCTACCTATCTAGTACATCTACTCCCGGATCCTGCCTCTTCTCTATTTATTGTATAAGTTTGACCGACTACATGGTCACTGCTCTCCTACGACCTCCTGTCTGCGGGAGTATCTGCCACCAGTCTGGTACCGCGAAAGGTTCGATCTCCAAAAAGGTGAAAAATTCTGGAAGATCTGCCTGAGATCTGAACGTGACGAAGGACAGGTTTTTCCGTATTGTAATAGCAAAAGGGAACCTCCACTGATATGTGCAACCTGACTGTCTTATCTGATCAAGTATTGGGCGGAGTAGGTCTCTACAATGTAGTAGTAGCTTTTGACAGGTCAGGTAGTATTTTAACCCGCGTGCCATCCAATTCCACCAGGCTTGCCTCCCATGCCTTTCTAAGTATAGTCTCCTTTTGCGATAACGGAGGCGGCAGATCACATCTCGTGGGCAGTTGGGATCTGTGGGTTTAGGGCCCAGTGCCCTATGGACCCTATCCAGTTCCACATTAGCAGGTGCAGCTTCACCAAAAAGCTCATGCCCCTTACCTTGTCACTGAGAGTCACTTGGTCCACGTTCTCTGAAAGGCCATGTAGTCGTAGATTATTCCTGCGGCTCCGGTCTTCCAGCTCTTCCAATTGTAATTGAAAAACTATTGCTATTTCTGTATGAGAGGTCTTGTCCTTCTCCAATGCTGTCACCCGCTGCTCTAGGGCATGAGTTGTGGTTTTATCTGCTGCAAGACACTCTAATATTGTCTTTATCCCCCCCGCGTATAGTCTGTAATTCCTTACGGTGGGCATCCTCTACTCTGCAGATAAGAGCTTCTATGTGCACTCATGTGGGAAGTGTTTGTTTTAATATTTTATTGTCCTCTTCCTTCTTGTGAGATGATAGCAGGTCCTCTTGCTGGAGAGATGTCAGAAACCATGAAATCAGACATGCCATGAGCCCAGTCCTGACAGTACCCCCTCCTCAATGACCCCTCCCCCTCAGAGGACCACTAGGCTTGAGGGGAAAACGTCTATGGAAAATCACGGAGGAGGACAGGGGCATGTACATCCGAGGATGAGACCCAAGAGCGTTTGTAACGCCATGGCAAACTGATCCATGCAGTGATCTTGCTCCTCCAATCTGGAAAAAATATTACTAACAAGTGGATTGACTGTATCTTCTGAATTCATGGCCTTCGCCTACTGTCAGAAACCATGAAATCAGACCGAGACAGAAGTACAGTTAAATCACACTTGTTTAATAATAAAAGTCAATAAAACAAAACAGATAGTCAGACAAGCCAAACGTCAGGGAGCCGTAGATGAGCATAGTAAAACAGCAAGCAGGATCTGGAGCCAGAAGGGATGTCAGCCAAGCAAGTCTTTTAACAGGAATGCAGGAGAGTCTCTGTGATGTTGACTAAGGTGATGGCAGAGATCCACTGGGCTGAACGGCTTAAGTAGGCAGGACTGACGAGCAGGATATCATCAACAGCTGAGTAATGCCCTGTACACACGGTCGGACTTTGTTCGGACATTCCGACAACAAAATCCTAGGATTTTTTCCGACGGATGTTGGCTCAAACTTGTCTTGCATACACACGGTCACACAAAGTTGACGGAAAATCCGATCATTCTGAACGCGGTGACGTAAAACACGTACGTCGGGACTATAAACGGGGCAGTAGCCAATAGCTTTCATCTCTTTATTTATTCTGAGCATGCGTGGCACTTTGTCCGTCGGATTAGTGTACACATGATCGGAATTTCCGACAACGGATTTTGTTGTCGGAAAATTTTATAGCCTGCTCTCAAACTTTGTGTGTCGGAAAATCCGATGGAAAATGTCCGATGGAGCCCACACACGGTCAGAATTTCCGATAACACGCTCCAATCGGACATTTTCCATCGGAAAATCCGACCGTGTGTACGGGGCATTACTGTGGAGAGATAGGAGCTGGCAATTAGCTGACAGCTGAGTGGCCAGCTCTGAGAATGAAGGGCTGATCCCAGCCCTGACAAGAGAGAGCCATCTTTCCAATGCCAGTATCTGCTGAGCTTCTGAAGAAATATTCTCTGTTATTTTGGCAGCTCAAGAAGTTTGTGCTGTCTGTGAGATCTTACTCCCAGTGGACTGGCCGCATGTATCTGCCATATTAGTCCCGGAGTCTCGTCTGTTTGCCACTGTAAAATGGATCTCAGCCTGTGCTTCACCTGCTTTGATCACTTTGGCGGCTTTGTGGGAAGTTTTTGTCTCCCTCTGCTTATATGAGCTCATACCGCTGTAATAAATCAAGAAGATAGGGACACCAGACTGTAATGTTATTAATTGAATAAGAGGAGAGAGAATTTATATAGTTACATAGTTACATAGTAGGTGAGGTTGAAAAAAAAACACAAGTCCATCAAGTCCAACCTATGTGTGTGATTATATGTCAGTATTACATTGTATATCCCTGTATGTTGCGGTCGTTCAAGTACTTATCTAATAGTTTCTTGAAACTATCGATGCCCCCCGCTGAGACCACCACCTGTGGAAGGAAATTCCACATCCTTTCCGCTCTTACAGTAAAGAACCCTCTACGTAGTTTAAGATTAAATCTCTTTTCTTCTAATTTTAATGACTTATCAGTGAAAAGAGCAGTAGATCCCGTACCTGTGCCGTGAACAACCGTAGGTGTCAGGCAGACAGGAGAATCCCCTACTTTCAGGGGAGGTATCAGGCTAATCCAGCCGTGATCTGTAGCAGCGTGCACAGCAACAGCTGATTAGGGAGAGTATCTGAAGCCGCATTAGCTGAATCTTGCACACTGACAGGTAATGTAAGCAGTGTAAGGGATAGCAGGCAGCTCCGGTGGGACACAAGCTCAGCTCCTGTCAAGAAGCTGAGTAGCGTGAGTGGGCGGGTAGCTGTGAGTGTGAGAGGCGATCAAAGGCACTGCCAGTGTTTTTGATGCAAGCGATGCTATTAATGAATGAATGGAATGGTAAACTCTCTCTTTAGGAGGCAGCTCCCTGCTCCATGCCGCTGTATTTCCAGACTGTTCAAGCGTGTATTGGGTTAGTCGAGAAAAATTAGCTGCGCTCTATTTCTCCATTTGCATTTGTGTGTATCCCACTTTGTGTTGCAGCTTTCTGTCAGATAATTTCCAGCGCAGTTTTTTCCTTACCACTGTATTGGGTTAGGATCGAAGGGATGGGAGCTCCTGCTGCAAGCGTCCTCACCCAACCATGTCAGACCACGCCCCCTGCTCTTTCTATCTATGTACTTCTATATAGGAATGTGGTGCCGTTGATTATCCAACATCGAGCAATATTTATCGTAAATATTTAAAAATTATGGTGGAAGACATCATTTTCTTGCTGGGTGTTTGAAATTCAAACCAAATTAATTTAATTAACCACTTCAATACAGGGTATTTTCACTGCCTTCCTGCCCAGGTCAATTTTCAGTTTTCAGCGCTTTCGCACTTTGAATGACAATTGTGCAGTCATGTACGACTGTACCCAAATTTAATTTTTATAATTTTTTTCTCACAAATAGAGCTTTCATTTGGTCATATATGATCATCTCTGCGGTTTTATTTTTTGCACTATAAACAAAAGAAGAGCGTCAAGTTTGAAAAAAAAACAATATTTTGTAGTTTGTGCTATAATAAATATCCCAATTTAAAAAAAAAAGTTTAGGCCGATATGTATTCTTTTACATATTTTTGGTAAAAAAATTGCAATAAGCATATATTGATTGGTTTGCGCAAAAGTTATAGTGTCTACAAAATAGGGGAGAGTTTCATGGCATTTTAATTTTTTAATTTTTTTTTTTACTAGTAATGGCGGTGATCTGAGATTTTTATTGTGATTGTGACATTGCGGCGGACATATCGGACACTTTTGACACCATTTTGGGACCATTCACATTTATACAGCGATCAGTGCTATAAAAATGCACTGATTAGGCGCATGCACAGCGGCGCCCAAGATGGCCACTTAGACCGGGAGCTCTGCGCTACTCCGACCTAACGCCCATCACAGCTGCAGCCTATGCCCTCGTCCCGGCCCGGCACACATATCTGCTGATCAGGGACACTTCCCGCTACTGCTAGATGTCTTTGAATCCTGCCCGGAGGAATCTCATCACCGCACTGAACGACTCCACAGCGCGGCCCGGCCATCCCAAAATGGCGGCTGTCCCCTCACAAGGCCTACCCTGTCTGATTCCATCGCAGACCAGGATCAAGAAGCTCTTCCGTCCTCTCAATCCTCTGCTGTCACAGTGAATACTCTCCATGGGACCCCCTCACCCACATCCACCGAATCTCTTATAGGGAGGACACTAGGAGGGGGAGCTCTCACCCCTCAGCAGGACCTGCTGCACAGCCCGGATCCATGGGACACACAGGCCAGGGATTTCTCCCTCCCCCCTACTGACTTTCCCTCCATGATGTCCGCATTCTCTCAGATGCTTTCAAAAGGCCTTTCCCAAACAGCAGCACAGATCACAGCCTCCATACACACGGATATGCAGCAGACTGGAGCCAGGATTGAAGTGATCGAACAAAAATCTGACCAAGCGATTCTGAGAATTAACCAAAATACTGCTAGAATCCAGGTACTCCAGGACCAACTAGAATCTGCCACCTCTAAAATAGACAACCTCGAGAAAAGCTCGAGACGTTACAACTTCCGCATTAGGGGGCTCCCCGAATCCGTTAAGGACACCTACATGGCAGACCAAGATTTTATCAAAAGTTTAATCCCTAACATTCCAGCCCATCGTATGGAGCTTGACAGAGCCCACAGGGAACTACAACCCCCTCGCCCTGATGGTCTTCCAAGGGACATCATCGTGAAACCGCATTTCTATGCGGTTACGGAAGAGGTGATGAAACTTTCCAGAAGCTGACGATCCAGGGGCACCAGATTCAGATCTTCGCGGACCTATCCCCATACACAGTACAAAAGCGAGAGGCCCTGAAACTGCTACTGCAAGTCCTGGCGGGCAAAGAGATCACCTATAGAAGGGCCTTCCCGCTGTGATTAAACTTCTCCTACCGCAACAAACCATATAGCTTCTCTTCCTTCCAGGACAGGGAATGACTTCTTCTACACCTCGGATTAATTACTCAGGAAATTCCACAGATTTCTTCTTCTCGAGGAGCATCGTCTGTCATCACCCACCAGCCCAGTGTCTCCAGTATGGCATAAACAACTTCCCAAACGATCGAAAGAATCCTTTCCTCCATGACCAGGAATGCGGTCTGTACAGAACCTGTCTACGGTCTTCATTTTGGACTGTGTCAGTGACCTGTCTACTGCCATATTAATGGCAACTTACTTCACGTGAGTAATCCCCAGGATTACTTCAAGGATCCTTATGGGTTTAACTTTCATTATATTATTATTTATTTTTTTTTTTCATTTACTTTTCAGGGATTCGTGATCTTTCCCATTATGCACTAGCAGGGCTTAGTCTGCAAAAATGTTTATACCGTCACAGGTTTGCTAAGAGGCGGCAAGTGGTCATAGTGTGCCTCCCTCTGGCTCTGATAGTTGAACTCTATGTCTTTCTCCTATCAGACCCAGACTTCTCGACCCTCAGGTCGTAGTGCACTTCTTTTGGGTACCTGCCCAGGCAGGGATGGGTCCCTCCCTGGTCCGCGGGGGTTGGGGTTACTACTGTTTGATACACTATCTAATGACTTGTCTTTTCACTCCTCTCTCTATCTCTATATTGTTGCTCTTTTTCATTCTCCTCTCCCCTTCCTTCTCCACCCCCTCCCTCCCTCCCTCCTCTTCGGATACAGGATCTCGCTGGATTTCTTCCTTGCCGTACCACAGATCGAACCCACCATGCTACTGGGGTCACCACCTATCTGCTAGGGACAGCAACGAGGTCAGGTGAGATTCACACCCACATAGTAATTCACCTAATGTTTCCCCATGACTGACGCCACACTGGCGACCGGGATAAGATATTCTCCCACAACGTACAGGGCCTTAATTCCCCCGTGAAGAGACGCAAAATACTGCAACAGCTACACACACTGAAGGCAGATGTAGTACTGCTCTAGGAAACTCATTTTCCTGCTACCTATCAACCCAAGTTTCTTCACAAAAACTTCACGCATTTCCACCTAGCTAATGCTGACAACAAAACGAGAGGAGTGGCGGTCTGCTTCTCCAGCAGAACTCATTTTTCCCACTTGAAAACCGTTGCGGACCCCAAGGGTCGTTACATACCAGTGACTGGAATGAGTAATGGTGAGGCTTACACATTTGTCTCATATTATACACCGAACACACATCAAGACCTTTTCTTTGACGCTACCCTAAAGATCCTAAAACCGCATTTTGCGGGCACAGTGATAGTGGGGGGAGACTCCAATACCCCATTCGACTTCTCCTCAGATAAATCTAACCTCCTGCAGCCCAAAACAAAAGGCCCCCTAAACGCAGCCTTCGAGTAGCGCAGATCGTCTAATCGTTTGGCCTGATTGATATCTGGAGGGAAATGAATCCCCAAACTAGGGACTACACGCACTATTCTGTTCCCCACCATACTTTTGCCAGGATAGACCATATCTTTGTACCACCACACATAATCCCGAGGGTAGTAGCCTCCAAAATATATGACACGCCACTGTCTGATCATTCTATAATGACACTGACGCTAAGGGGTGGGTCGGGAGTGAAGGGACCCTTTAGATGGCGCCTCAATGAAACTCTCTTGAGTAATCCAACTCACTGCACAATACTATAAAAAGCTTTAACTGATTACTTTCATGAGAACGACACAGAGTCGATTTCGCCGGGCTGTCTGTGGGCAGCCCACAAGGCGGTGATGAGGGGCAGGCTCTTACAACTCTCCTCTCAACTCAAGAGGGAGAGCAAGGCAGAATTCTCACGACTTACAGCAGATTTTTGCCTGTTGAGTAAGAGACATAAACAAAATCCCACGCCGGACAGCCTGGCCAAACTTGACTCTGCTCGAGTAAAACTTAATCTCTCACCACTTCAGCTGAGAAACATTTGAGGTGGTCAGGTGCACACTTCTATTACCAAACAGATAAGATAGGCTCCAAGTTAGCAGCCAAACTAAGCCCAAGGGCTCGCACCTCGGTATTTCCCAAAATTCGTACCTCGGCAATCTAACACAAAATCCAACAAGCATTATGAAATCATTTTAAAATTTCTACTCACACCTTTATGAGAAATTACCCCACACTCATCACAAGGCCAGAGGGATGTTCCTCCAGGACATTAACCTTCCTCACCTGTAGCAAACACATCGAGAGCTTCTAGACGCACCCTTCTCATCAGATGAAATACTAGATGTCATTAAATCCTTGAAATCGAACTCGGCGCTGGGTCCGGACGGTTTTTAGGTCTGTTAATATAAGAAGTTCGGCCCCCAATTGGCCCCTTACATGGCCCAGTTCTTCAACTCCCTTCGGGATGGAGCCCCTCTCCCAAGTGATTTAAACGCAGCTTTTATATCGGTTATACCCAAACAGGGTAAAGACCCAAACCAGGTTGGCAGCTACCACCCTATCTCGTTAATTAACAACGATCTCAAAATAATGACAAAAATCCTAGCTAATAGGATGTCTAATTTCATTGCAAGTTACATCCACAGAGACCAAGTGGGCTTCATCCTGGGGAGACAGGGCCCGGACCAGGTTCGCAGAGATATTGATTTGATTTCCCTTCTGCAGACCCAGTGGGACGGCGGCTCTGCTCAAGAGGGTTTCCTGTTGTCACTGGATCTGCAGAAGGCCTTTGACTCCGTGTCGTGGCCCTACCTTTTTGATATCCTAGAACACTGGGGATTCGGTGACGGTTTTCTTACAATAATTCACACACTGTATTCATCCCCTACAGCTCAGGTACGCTTAATGGGTCACTACTCCGAGTCCTTTGACATTCGTAGGGGAACCAGACAGGGCTGCCCTCTTTCGCCCTTGATTTTCGCTATTGCGATCGAGACACTGGCTATAGCCATAAGAACAAATGAGAACATCAAAGGGGTGAAATGCGGACTTGAGGTACACAAGTGTGCCCTCTTTGCTGACAACATGTTATTGTTCTTGACAGCCCCTCTTATATCCACTCCAAATGTCTTCCGCCTTCTCAGGGACTTCGGCGTTGTCTCAGGGCTTCAGGTGAAAGTAGCCAAATCTGTAGCCCTCAACGTTTCAGTCCAGGCGCCACTAATCGACCAACTCAAACAACATTTTCCCTCGCGTGGGCAGGAGACTCAATCCCCTATCTAGGTATCAAACTGACTAAAAACATTGGAGACTTATACGCCGCCAACTACCCCCCCATGTTCCGCTCACTGGAGCTGGACCTACTGAAATGGTCAAGGGAGGGCCTGTCCTGGCTGGGTAGACTCAACGCAGTCAAAATGAATCTCTTGCCCCATCTTTTATACCTTTTCCGCTCACTTCCTATTCCAATTAAAAAATCTATCCTGTCCAAATTTCAATCCAGGGTGGTTAGATTTGTCTGGGGAGACCGGGGTCACCGCTTTGCTAGGGATATTCTGTTCAGACTTAAGACTCAAGGTGACCTAGGTCTACCGAATTTGTGGCTTTACTATTAGGCAGCACAGCTGGCTCAGTTTTCAGCCATATATGCAAAAAAACGCAGACCTGATTGGATATCCCTTGAGAAGCAGGCTGTTCCACATTTCACACTCAACTTTTTGGCATGGAGACCTTCGAAACATAGACCGGCCATTTTAGCCCCTACCTTATCTCACTCCTTGGCCCTCTGTGGTCAATTACATAAAAATGTTAACTTGATATCCCCTCTACGGCCTCTCACACACCTGTTTCATAATTCCGACTTCCCCCCAGGGATGAATATATATGCGTTTCATTGGTGGCTGAACAAAGGCCTCTTCAGGATAGGCCATTTCTTTACCCTAACCTAATGGCTCTATCTCCTTAGGCCATTGCCTGAGTACACTAGAAATGCCTGCCTCAGAAACATTCAGACTGTCGCAGATCAGGCACTTCCTACGTACACTCTGGACTGACAAATTGAGCAACCCCAAGGCCACGATGTACGAGCTTTGGTGCTCTTCCATAGGTCCTCAAAAAGGCGGGATCTCCATTATTTACGCTTCCCTGGCAGATAGGACAGACGTCCCAGCATACGCTCGATCCTGGGAGTCGGATCTGGATATCCAGTGGGATCCTGACATGTGGTTCCAGGCCTTCTGCAGATCACCTAAATGTATCTTAAATATTGCTTTGATAGAGGCTAACATTAAGGTCTTCACTAAATGGTACTATGTCCCAGCCAGGCTCTCCAAGATATTCCCAGATTCCTCCCCTCTATGTTACAGAGGATGTGGTCATATGGGCACGATGCATCATGTTTGGTGGACGTGCCCCCCGCATATGAAGCTACTGGAATAAATTTCTCCATCTTCTACGGAGGGTCTCTGGGATAGATGTACCACAAGATCCCACATACATCCTGCTTAACCACAGAGTACACAACACGCCTAAAGCCACACAACAACTTATTTTCTTTATGTGTTTGGGAGCCAAAATCACATTAGCGAAAGCCTGGAAAACCCCCACAGTATCCATTTTGGCCACCAAACGGAAAATCTTGTGGATCATGTCACAGGAACAAATAGTGGCGAAACTGCGGGACACGGTCCGGGACACAGTCTCTATGTTCTCAATATCAAAGAGACATTGAAGTTCTTGATATGGAAATCAAAAAGCTGTATACGGATAACAGTAAACGAATAGCTGATTCAACATTTCATGAAAAAGAAAATGATACCAACACTAGTTTAGGGGACTTTCATCCAGTACCCTAATCGGGGGACGTTCGCACAGCACCCATTTTTTTTTCCACAGCCCACTCTGGATCCCAAAAAGATCTTCAATGCACAGTCACCGATTTCCACAAATGTGATCAAGACGGGTTACAAATCTGTGGAAATCTGTCTTCTCATTCTTTAACCGAAGATCCAGGTGTTAAGCCTGGGTCTTACCTTCTGTCCCACACAAGAGGTCGATAGCTTTGAGGTGATAAAGGATGTGCAGTTATTTGCCAGAAAGCTTATGTATAAAACTATTTTTGATAAGAATTATCAATCATCTAGGTCAAGATTTCCATCTGATAATATTTGGAAGGATCTGTCCCTAAATTATATCAAGGCTCTTAATGAGTCAAACCGTTGATTATCTAAGACCTCATGTGATGGTTCTGAGTTCCTATATTCAGGACACCGCTGATCTGTTGAGAGCGGTGTTGTGGTGCCTGAGGGAGCATGGTTGGTGGCCATTGAAGTAGAGGTCCTCTACAACTCAATTCCCCATGATTTGGGAGTTCTGGTTATAGAGGGCTACATTGTGGAAAGAGGCAGTGGTGCTGCCAATTACAATGCATTCATTCTAGGATTATTACACTTTTATTCTGACCAACAAAATTTTTTTGTTCAATCGCTCCCATTACCTCAAGGTGCAGGGGGTTGTGATGGGGACATGTTGTGTCCCATCGTATGCCAACCTGTACCTGGGGGGATGGGAGTGATATATTTTTTTATGTGAGGAACTACAGGAGAGCCTAAGTGAGGTACTTATTTACGTTTAATACATTTTTATTGTTTTAGTACATTTTTAAACATAAAAAAAACAAGAAAAGGACCAGACATCAGACAGAAGGTGTGCAGGTCGAATAGAATTGAAATATGTGAATATTAATATAGTGCATTCCGTTACATACCTATAGATAACTTGGAAGGGTGTCAATGAAATGATGATTCCTACATAGTGCTGACATTCAGGTGGCCGCCTTCCCCGACGGTCTGGATGCCCCTATGGGATCCTGCCGAGTCCAGGAACCGAGGGAGTAGATGTGTCTAAACCAATCATTACTAATTTCAGAACCCAGGTTCAGAGTACTTTCAAGTCTCTCAACTATCTGTAGTACTCATACCAAGAGCCAAGAGTATTTGTAATCACATGGAATGGCTATCTATAACTAGGGATAGGAGAGGTAGGAAAGGGGAGAAGTAATAGTAGAGGGGGAGAGCTGATGGGGAGAGAGAGTATTTTAGAAATAAAAGAAGAAAAAGGGGGGAAAGGGGGGGCAGGGGGTGGCGAGACAGCGGGCCTCATTCCTTTGCGGGTTTATCGGTTACGGATAAACAAGCATGAATTAGGGGGAGTTCAGTCTCTCAAAGAGTACTTACTGATGAGAGTCTGTGCTTCAGTTTATCTGAAGTAGAGTAATGCCTCCAAATACTCCAGATGAATTAAAAATGTTCTTCTTTTTCTATAGATTTAGCCTGCATCTCCTCCATAAGCATAATGTCATTTATCTCAGCCACCCAGTCAATAAGGGATAGGGGGAGGTAGTTTTCCAGTATCTAGGAATTAAGTGTCTCCCCGCACTGAGAAAGAATTTTAGGAGGCTATGCTTTTGGGATTTAACAGTACCGGGCAATATGGAAAGAAGTGCTACAAAAGGGAAAGGCGTGAGTGGTTTGTTGTATATTTCAGTATAAATTTGGAAAATTTTGTGTCCAAAATGGACGGATCACATCGCATTCCCACCAGATATGTTTGTACGTACCCTTCACAGAATTACATCTCCAGCAGATATCGGTGGCAGATGGGAACATAATCCTGAGATTTGTTGGGTCCCGATACCACCTTGATACCAGTTTATAATTTTTTTCCTGAGTGTAACTCGAGATGGATGATTTATGGGTAAAGATAAAAGCCTTACCCCATTCTGCCTCTGTTATATCCCTCCCGAGCTCCTCTGACCATGCATTGGTGTATTTAGGAAGGGTGTCATAAGTGCGGTCAAGGATCATCTTGTAGATCAGTGATAGGGTGTGATGAGGGGTTTCTGTAAGAGTGCATAACTGTTCAAATCCAGCCAGAGGTCTGTTTGTTTGTTTGGAGTCATGAAGTTTCTTGCAATAAGAGGTCAAGTGTACACGGGTAAGCCATGTAACCTTATAGGTTATGGTGTTGTGGTGAGTCACAAAAGTGCCACTATCAGTATCAACAAATTGTTGTGCTGTGGGCCAGGAGTCTCTATTGCAGCTGTCCAAAGTGTGTGTTGATCTACCCTCCGGGAGGGCCGGGTTGACGTATAGGGGGGTGAGGGGGCTCGGCTCTGTAGATAGTGAGTAGGTCTCCCTTCTTTAGTACCATATCGCTAAGGCATCTCTGGTAAGGGGGGACAATAGTGTAAGAGATTTATGAGTCTTTTCGAAGCCCCAGAGGAGTGCTCTGAGGTCGTCTGAGGACAGGTCTTGTTCCACCAAGGTTGAGGCTTTGATCAGAGGGCGGGGGAACCACTCCAGCATTCGAGAGATTACTGCTGAGGTATAATATAGCTCGAAATCTGGCAAGCCCACCCCGCCTTTAGAGGTGGGGGAGCATAAGAGCTTGTGTTTCAGTCTGGGGTGGCTCCCCCTCCATACAAACGGAATTGCCATAGAGCGAAGGGCACGGAAGAATGCAGATGGGAGAGCTATCCGGAGAGCTTGAAATAAGTACAATAATTTAGGAAGTATATCCATTTTTAATATGCTCATGCGACCAAATCATGACACCGGTAGGTCCATCCGGTCCTCGTAGAGGTCGTCTCAGTTTTGTTAGGAGTGGGTTGAAATTTAGGGCATAGATCTCTGATGTGTGTTTTGGGATGGCTGTACCTAGGTATGAGATGGAGTTCGTCTGAAATGAGAAATTGGCTTTGAGGGAGGCCAGCGTGTGTTGTGCTAAGGAAAGGTTCAATGCTTCTGTTTTAGAGATGTTTAACTTATAATTACTGAAGCAACCGAACCTGTTAATCTCAGCAAGTATTGATTCTATGCTAATATGAGGTTGGGTCATATAAAGGAGTAGATCATCTGCATATAAGGAAAGTTTACATTGGGAGGAGGTCTGAATACCGTGTATATATTCGAATTTGCCCTGATAGCTTGGGCTAGATGTTCAATCACTAGGGCGAACAGAAGTGGGGAGAGTGGACAGCCTTGCCTGGTGCCATTGGGAATTGTAAATTTTTCAGATTGTGTACCGTTTACTAATATCATGGCTGATGGTTTAGAGTAAAGGGACATGATGCGTGATAGCATTCTAGGGCCTAATCCTATCTGGGAGAGGGTAGATTGAAGAAAGGGCCGACTAACCCTATCAAAGGCCTTCTCTACTTCAAAGGAGAGAAGGTAAGTTGGTATATGCAGAAATTAAAAATAGTTATTCCCGCGCTATCATGTGTGGGTATATGAAAGGGTGGAAAAGCTGCTTGCACCGAATAGGGTCCCAGTCAACCCTATACTAGCAGAAAACTTAGTGAAGGGTATGGTGCTGCGCTAATCCAGTAGTAAAAATAGGTAGGGAAAAGTAGGGAAAATGCATAAGCTAGTGAGCACAAATAAAGTGCAAAGTGCAGTATCATTATCCATAAACCGCTTTTGCACTTTGCACTGTATTTGTGCTCACTAGCTTGATATTTATTTTTTCTTAGCTTATGCATTTTCCCATTAGGGACTTCTATGCATACTGCTACCTTTAGCAGCACTGTCAGTTTACTACTGGATTAGCGCAGCACCATACCGTTTACCAAGTTGGTACATGATTGCATTGAGCATATGCTATAAGGTGTATGGTTTTGGTGGTGTTGTCCCTGGCTTCGCGTCCAGGGACAAAACCCACCTGGTCTCTATGTATTAACTCGTGTAGGAAGAGTGAGAGGCGATTAGCAAGAATCTTGGCAAACAGTTTTAAACCTATATTTAATAGGGATATCGGTCTATAGTTGGGACATAATGAGGGATCCTTACCTGGTTTCGGAATAACTACAATTTGGGCTTGGAGTAGGGTTGAAGAAGGGGCTATCTTTTCATCTATAGCTGTAAATGCTTTCGCTAGGAGAGGTGACAATAGTAGTGGAAATGTTTTATAAAAGCGTGGTGAAAACCCATTTGGGCCGGGGCTCTTACCATTTTTAAGGCTTTTTATGGCTTGTAGAAAGTCCGTATCTGACAGGGCGGACTCCAAATCTTACGTGTCGAAGGTGGGATGGTGGGGAGAGCCGTTTCTTGGATGTACGAAGGCAGGTCTTGTGCAGGGATACCTGAGTGGGGTTTAGGCGGTGATGTCTGAGAGGGTAGATTGTATAGGGTCGCATAATATAGGCGGAATTCTTAGAAGAATTAATAAAGGGGATAGGTCTCCTAATTTGTCGATGGTGTAGCATATTTGCTAAGTGTCTGCCACATTTGTTAGCTTGAGAGTAATGTATGAATCGCCCTTTGTTCCTTGCCACCAAAGAGCGCTCTGCAAAAATTCGTAGAAGGTCTCTCCTGGCATTAGTCAGGTCTAATTGTGTGGTCGTGTCAGGGTTGTGTTTGTGTGATTTTTCCATTGCGGCTATGGTGGCAAGGAGGCATGCAATTTTTTGCCGTGCGCCCCCGTTTTCATCTAGAGCCATGTTGGATGAATTTACCTCTAAGGACGCATTTAAGCGCCTCCCATTTTGTGAGTGGGTTAATATCGTCATGTTCATGGTCGGTGACAAAGTGTTTGATGGTCTGTATGATGTCCTGAGTACAAACTGAGTCAAATAACAAGTTGTCATTCAGTCTCCAAGAGGTTCTACTCTTGCATGTTGGGATCTTCCCTAAGCTCAAGTGAATGGGAGTGTGATCAGACCAAAGAGTAAGGCCTATGGAGGTGTCTGGATTGTAGTCTAGTAATGATTGGGAGATGAAAATATAGTCCAACCTGCTTGGGAGGCTGGGGAAATTGAGGACTTACCAGTAGAGGCATCGAGACGAGGTATCAAGGCAGCATTGAGGTCACCTCCCAGGATCATGTTGGTTGTGCTGAATCGTTTCAGGCGAGATGTCACCGAAGAGAGAAATTGTTGCTGATTCTGATTTGGAGAGTATTGCCCCGTACACACGGTCGGATTTTCCGATGAAAAATGTGTGATAGGACCTTGTTGTCGGAAATTCCGACCGTGTGTAGGCTCCATCACACATTTTCCATCAGATTTTCTGACACACAAAGTTTGAGAGCAGGATATAAAATTTTCCGACAGCAAAATCCATTGTCGGAAATTCCGATCGTGTGTACATAAATCCGACGGACAAAGTGGCACGCATGCTCAGAATAAATAAAGAGATGAAAGCTATTGGCCACTGCCCCGTTTATAGTCCCGACGTACATGTTTTACGTCACCGCGTTCAGAATGATCGGATTTTCCGACAACTTTGTGTGACCGTGTGTATGCAAGACAAGTTTGAGCCAACATCCGTTGGAAAAAATCCTAGGATTTTGTTGTCGGAATGTCCGAACAAAGTCCGACCGTGTGTACGGGGCATAAATGTTAATAACAGTGTAGATCATAGTCATGTATGACAATTTAAGAAAAACATATATCCCTTGTGGGTCTACGTAGGAATCTAGCACATCTGGTGTAAATGTAGCCTGAAATGCGATGGAGACCCCCTTTGATTTAGCAGATGGGTTGGTGCTGTGGAACCAGGTAGGGTATTGTTTAGGGAGGAAATGTGGGACAGTGTTAAAATGGGTTTCCTGAAGGAGGAGAATTTGTGTACGAAGTTTATGAAAATGGTACGATATTTGCCTTCTTTTCTCCGGGGTATTAAGGCCCCTACAATCTAAAGAGGAGACTTTCAAGGAGGGTTGAGTTGCTATGAGAGGGATAATGTGAATGGAATAATAGGGTGGATATAGGTGAGGCCTGCTGTCCCAAGAAAGGGGAGGGGGGAAAAAGGAGGGGATGGATCGCCATCTAGTGGTGAACATAAAGAAGATAAGTACAGGAAATGTGAAAGTGAGAAAAAAAGAGGAAGTGAAGTGAACCAAGGCCTCGAGGGCCATAATAATAGTGTTGTATTCAACAAGTCAGCTAAGACCGCTATGGGCGCTGAAAATCCTAAGAGGGGGTACGTGGTCAGCGCACTGAGGAGCCCGCACACATAGGACAACAACAGTAAACTTCTGATATTAACATTGTAACTCAGAATCCTACATTACAGCCTATACTTTATTTCCCTATATTTATGTAGGCTACCACAAGGGGGACCCCAGTAATGCCTATTACATATCTAACAGCATAAAGGGTCTAATACCTGGCTTCAAGATAAAACTGAGTATAACCAAATATTATAAAGAGGTGGGGGGGGGGAGAAGGGGGATCCAAGGTGGGGTGAGGAGAATGGGTACCGACAGGTGTAAATCTCAGTTGTAAGGATATTACATATTTAAGGGAACAATCAAAACCTGCAAGTAAAAAAGAATTGTTAAAGTGATTTAGCAGCTCAGAGTCCCAACATAACTATGAACCAGGACGGCTTCACGGGTCTAAGGCCTGTGAAGAAAAGGGTAGTTAGTCAAGGAATGGGCAATAAGGATTCATCCAGCCGTCGACTTGGAGGTTTCTGATTTGGAACGTTTGTTCTTCCTGGATTGCTTTTGCCAACCAGTAGTGGTCTGGAAACCAGGAGTTGCCGCATGAAGTGGCCAGTCCGGTAGAGGGATCTGTGGCAGCTCAAAAGTTCCTAGGAACTTTGGGAGATCACTCAATGTGCAGAATGTTGCTGACTTCCCTTCGTGGGAAGCGAACAGATTAAATGGAAATCCCCAGCGATACTTGATGTGTTTTACTTGCAGGGCTCCTGTAAGGGGTTTCAGGGCACGGTGCATGTCCAGAGTCAGCTTAGAGATATCCAGGAGCAGGGATATTTGAGTGCCGTTAAAGTAGATGGCTTCTTGCATACGTGCGGCTTGCATTATGGCATCTTTGATCGCGTAGAAATGTACTCTGCATATAATGTCCCTAGGGTGCTCCAGGTTTGGATTTTTAGGACCCAGAGCTCTGTGCACCCGATCTAGCTCCAGAGGAGCGTCTTTGTCTTTCTGCATCAGGTCGTTGAATATGACGATAACTGCAGGGGCCAGGTCTTTGGTATCAACTGACTCTGGAAGGCCACGGATGCGTATGTTATTACATTTGGCCCTGTTTTCCTGGTCATCCTGGTGGTATAGTAATTGCTGGATCTGCAGGGTGTGCTAATGTAGAATGACTTCATGAGTTTACAATGTGGTAAGTCTCTTCTACATTATGCTCCACTTCCTCCAGTCTATTAGTAACATCTCTGCGCAGCTCTGCTATCTCCTGCTTGTATGAGCGCTCCATTCTCTGCACACAGGCCTCAAAATCTTGTTTGTTAGGGAGGGCCTTAATGTAAGCTTCCATATCCCAGCTACTGTATGATCTGTGCGATGCAGGGGAATGGCAAGCGGACCGGACAGAGTGATTTTCAGAATCTGCTAGGGATCTAGTGCGCCGTCTGGTTCTCCTGTTCGGCATGGAGTTCTGTGAGACAGCCCCCTGTGAGGCTGCATGTGAGCCTGAGGAGCGGGTCGGGGCCATCTTGGATGAGGGGGGCCGCGGTGATTCGGTCCAAGTCGGGTGAAGAATCGGTCTATTTCCCTTTCTTTTTGTGGATCAGGGGTGTGCTGGCCTTCTCCCCCACCTCTCCTTCTCATTACCGACCTCTTATCTGGATCTGTGAAGCGCTGTGAGCCATGGATAGTCCGGTGTGTGTGTGAGCTCCAGGAAGACACGTCCTATCGCTCCATGCACTTGGCCACGCCCCGAGAGCTACTTACTTGGCGTAGATTCATTGATAGTATTTTTGTGATATGTGCAGAGTCCAGGGAGGAATTTCTTTCTTTCCTGGAAGTCCTAAAACTCAATAATTTCAATTTAAAATTCATGATGAACTATGACCAAAGGACCATAAGCTTTCTTGATATTCAGATTTTTATTAATGATGATGGAACTATAGGCTCTTCTTTATTCCATAAGCCCTCAGCAGACAACACGATACTCCATTCTACCAGTTCCCACCCCAGACCTCTAGTTTTGAGCATACTGTACAACTAGTACTTTAGGTTAAAAAGAAATTGCAGTAGACAAGACTATGAGACTGAGGCCAAGGCCTTACAAAATTGTTTCTTAGCAAGAGGCTATAGTCGATTGTGTGTTAAAAAGGCCTATCATCAGGTCAATTTGAGGAATAGACATACTCTAATCTTTGCCAAAAGAAAAAAAAAACAAAATAGTAGATCAAAAAGTTAATTTAATAACTAGTTTCTCAGGGTAACATTGTCAGGTTAGGTATATTATTCACAAATATTGGCATTTACTAGTAGCAGACGACGTGATTTCCAAATACATCAGTCCCTATCCTCAAATGACATATAGAAGGTCTCAATCTCTTAGGGATCAACTTGTCCTTAGTCATTTAATCACTAAATTCCCACAGCATTCTCAAAAACGTGCCAGTACTGGGTCGTGTTGAAAATGCAATTTTTGCAGGTATATGATGAATGTTGGTAAGATAAAGCTACCCAATGGAGAAGTGTATAAGCCCAAGTTCTATGCCGATTGTCAATCTATTTGCATAGTCTATTATATGGAATCCCAGTGCAAGGCCTTCTATGTCATAGGGTCAGAGACCGTGTGTCTTTGGTCTCAAAGAAGACAATGGAAACTCCAATCAGCCAACATATGGGGCTTTATCATAGTTTTAAATTATCTAAGAGGACATGTTTTGCCCTTGAACATATACCTGTACATGAAAGAGGGGGTGATGTTGATAAACTTCTCCTGCAGCACGAGAATAAAAGGAACCACACCTTAGCAGCTATGAAACATCCTGGACTGAATGAGTCCATCAGCTACAAACCCTTGCTTTAAGCCATTAATTTCTCTTTTGCCTGTGAAGGATAATTTTTCATAATTTGATATTAAAAGATGATATAATGTTTGTATATTTTTGTTTAATAGTTTTTTGTAACTCATTTATGCGTGGATTTGCAAGGCCTTTCAGATATCCCTGACTTTAATATATCCTTTTTCTGTCTAGGAAATTGTTCCTTAGATATCTGGCTCATATGTTAATAACACATGTGTTTTATATGCTGGGGTTGTACTTCCCATGCTTGGCCACTAGATGGCTTTTTTTGATTCTTTAAGAGGTTCATTGTTTGGAGATAGGTAACCATATGGATGCCCAGGGGGTCACCATCATTCCCCTTTAAAAGGTTTTCTTAGTGGGTAATTTGGCGCTGGCGCCATTGGCCACTTGATCAGCATGCCCCCATAGCAGGATTCTGCCCTTTTGCCCTTATTCCTGTTGGGGCTTGGGCACGGTTTTGAATGGCTAAGGGCTGTGCAGCCTGAAGCCACTACCTGATCTGAGCAGATCTTCTAACATGGCGCCGCAGTTTTCGTCGCGCCTAGGTGTGACGCCACTTCCGGCACAGTTTGCGCATGCACAGTGGCTATTCTAGGCGTTCACGCTTCCCTCTGTGCCACTGGATGCTGGAGGAAGTGGACGGGGCATAAAAGGGCTCCTTAGCCTGCCATTTTTGCAGTGGCCTGACAGGAAGGAAGAGATGTGTGTGGTACCACCCTGGGAAGGTAAAGAAAAGGTTTGGTATTGTTTCAATCCCCCATCTCTCTCTCTCTCTCTCTCTCTCTCTCTCTCTCTCACGCTCACGCTCACGCTCACGCTCACGCTCACTCTCTCTCACTCTCTCCCATTGGAGTTTAGAATACCTGACCTGATCCATGAGTAAGACACAGGCCTGTGCTAGAATGTGCACTGTGTGTGAAGGGCTCAAGCAGCATTGACCAGGAGTATGGTCAGGGAAGGGCTAAAGCTGTCATCTGTGCATGCTACAGTAAGTGGATTGGCCTGAGCAGCATGTTCTGCCCTGCAACCTGTATATTTAGGGGGTGATCCAATTGTGTGTGATGAAACCCTACAGATGGATGAGTAAATTTGCTAGATTAGCGAATATTAATAATTAATTAAATAGCGTTTTCAGTTTGTGATGCTCAGTTACAGTAAAGTTTCTCTTTAAACATAGTGATGCTACTTCAATGAACAACTTTGGTCTTGTGGAGTATTTCTAGAGCTATATTGAATAAATGGTTATAATTGTAATTTACAGTACATTATGAAAAATATCCCAGAGATAGCATGACAGTATTTTTTTTACTTTACGGTATGTGTTGGAAACAACATGCAGAACTCCAGCAAGCATATCTTAACATTATGGTTAAAAGGAACAGGTCCTAGACTCAGTCAGCTTATGCCAACCAAAATAATATAATTGCCATGATTCTTCCAATGAAAATGGGATTTTCCTTCTAGAAACTGTGATCTAAATGGAAAAGAAAGGTATTGTTTTAATATGAAGAGTTGATATAATCTCAACATACTACTACTTAACATAATCCTATGCTAATCCTTTTATAAGTAATTGTCTTGCCTATAATCACACACCACAAGGTGAAAGCTATCATGTTTTAATTTCATTTTGTTATTGAAGCCTAAAGTCCCTTGACTTCATTCCTAAGCCCTTGCAACTAAATGATGGAAGTTGGTAGAACATAGTTGTCAGAGCAGTGGCGTAACTAGAAACCTCAGGGCCCCGGTGCAAGAAATCATGAAGGCCCCCCCCGAAAAGCATGATTGATGACTGCTACAATAGATCAATTAAAAACATATCTAGACACATGAAAACACTGAAAATAACTGGCTTTAATTGTGGAATGTGTGCGATGGGAATATGGACTGTGGGTGAGATATCAGGGGGTCTAAACAGACCTCTGATGTTTCATCTTTGAAACAGAGAAATGAGATTGAGGACACAGCCCACAATCTCCATCTCTGCAGCCTCAGCTCCACAGAATGAATGGACAGAAATAGCTCCATACAGAGCTTCCTGTTCATTCACAAACGGAAGCATAGTAAACACAGTTTACTATGCCTCAGTTATAAATGAACTGGGTTCTATTCATTAAGACATGGGAGGAGCCGGTAAATTAAACATTTATCGGCCCCTTCCCCACTCTCCATCCAGAAAGCATTCCCCCCGCAGCAGCCGGGAAGGAGAGGAGAGGGGGAAACCCCACAGCACTGTGGGGGATGAGGGGGCCAAAGAGTACACAGGAGCTTGGGGCAGCAGGTGATGGATAGCGAGGGGCGGCATATAGAGGAACAGTTCCCCTTCATTTTCCTCCTGCAGCCTTTCAGCCCCTGCTTCAACCCCTGCTGGTGGGATGGGATGAGTGACAGTGTTGGAGGATGGGATAAGTGGGATTGCTGGGGGGGGATGAGTGTCAGTGCTGGGGGGAATTGGATGAGTGGCTGTGGTGGGTGAGTGGGATGAGTGTCAGTGCTGGGGGAGGATGGGGTGAGTGTCAGTGCTGGGGGGGATGAGATGACTGTGCTGGTGGGGGGGTGGAATGAGTGTCAGTGGTGGGGGGATGAGTGGCTGTGCTGGGGGGTGGAATGAATGTCAGTGCTGGGGGGGTGGGATCAGTGTCAGTGCTGGGGGGGTGCGTGTCAGTTCGGGGGGGTGGAATGAGTGTCAGTGCTGGTGGGGGGGTGGAATGAGTGTCAGTGCTGGGGGGGATGAGTGGCTGTGCTGGTGGGGGGGGGTGGAATGAGTGTCAGTGCTGGGGGGATGAGTGGCTGTGCTGGTGGGGGGGTATGAGTGTCAGTGCTGGGGGGGTGGGATCAGTGTCAGTGCTGGGGGGATGAGTGTCAGTGCTGGTGGGGGGTATGAGTGTCAGTGCTGGGGGGTGGGATCAGTGTCAGTGCTGGGGGGATGAGTGGCTGTGCTGGTGGGGGGTATGAGTGTCAGTGCTAGGGGGGTGGGATCAGTGTCAGTGTTGGGGGTATGAGTGTCAGTGCTGGTGGGGGGTATGAGTGTCAGTGCTGGGGGGGTGGGATCAGTGTCAGTGCTGGGGGGGTGAGTGGCTGTGCTGGTGGGGGGTATGAGTGTCAGTGCTAGGGGGGTGGGATCAGTGTCAGTGCTGGGGGGGTGAGTGGCTGTGCTGGTTTGGGGGTATGAGTGTCAGTGCTGGGGGGATGAGTGTCAGTGCTGGTGGGGGGTATGAGTGTCAGTGCTGGGGGTGGGATCAGTGTCAGTGCTGGGGGGATGAGTGGCTGTGCTGGTGGGGGGTATGAGTGTCAGTGCTAGGGGGGTGGGATCAGTGTCAGTGCTGGGGGTATGAGTGTCAGTGCTGGTGGGGGGTATGAGTGTCAGTGCTGGGGGGGTGGGATCAGTGTCAGTGCTGGGGGGGGGGTGAGTGGCTGTGCTGGTTTGGGGGTATGAGTGTCAGTGCTGGGGGGATGAGTGTCAGTGCTGGTGGGGGGTATGAGTGTCAGTGCTGGGGGGTGGGATCAGTGTCAGTGCTGGGGGGGTGAGTGGCTGTGCTGGTGGGGGGGGTATGAGTGTCAGTGCTAAGGGGGTGGGATCAGTGTCAGTTCTGGGAGGATAAGTGTCAGTGCTGGTGGGGGGTATGAGTGTCAGTGCTGGGGGGTGGGATCAGTGTCAGTGCTGGGGGGTGAGTGGCTGTGCTGGGGGTATGAGTGTCAGTGCTGGGGGGGGGTGGGATCAGTGTCAGTGCTGGGGGGATGAGTGTCAGTGCTGGTGGGGTGGGATCAGTGTTAGTGCTGGTGGGGGAGTATGAGTGTCAGTGCTGGGGGGTGGGATCAGTGTTAGTGCTGGTGGGGAAGTATGAGTGTCAGTGCTGGGGGGTGGGATCAGTGTCAGTGCTGGGGGGGGTGAGTGTCAGTGCTGGTGGGGGGTATGAGTGTCAGTGCTTGGGGGGTGGGATCAGTGTCAGTGCTGGGGGGTGAGTGTCAGTGCTGGTGGGGGGGTATGAGTGTCAGTGCTGGGGGGGTGGGATCAGTGTCAGTGCTGGGGGGGTGGGATCAGTGTCAGTGCTGGGGGGGTGAGTGGCTGTGCTGGTGGGGGGGATACAAGTGTCAGTGCTGGGGGGATGAATGTCAGTGCTGGTGGGGAGGTATTAGTGTCAGTGCTGGGGGGGTGGGACCAGTGTCAGTGCTGGGGGGGTGAGTGTCAGTGCTGGAGGGGGGGTATGGGTGTCAGTACTGGGGGGCGGGATCAGTGTCAGTGCTGGTGGGGGGTATGAGTGTCAGTGCTGGGGGGTGGGATCAGTGTCAGTGCTGGGGGGGTGAGTGTCAGTGCTGGTGGTGGGGTATGAGTGTCAGTGCTGGGGGGTGGGATCAGTGTCAGTGCTGGGGGGATGAGTGGCTGTGCTGGTGGGGGGTATGAGTGTCAGTGCTGGGGGGGTGGGTCACTGTCAGTGCTGGGGGGATGAGTGGCTGTGCTGGTGGGGGGGTATGAGTGTCAGTGCTGGGGGGGTGGGATCCGTGTCAGTGCTGGGGGGATGAGTGTCAGTGCTGGTGGGGGGTACGAGTGTCAGTGCTGGTGGGGGGTACGAGTGTCAGTGCTGGGGGGGTGAGTGGCTGTGCTGGTTGGGGGTTATGAGTGTCAGTGCTGGGGGGGTGGGATCAGTGTCAGTGCTGGGGGGATGAGTGTCAGTGCTGGTGGGGGGTATGAGTGTCAGTGCTGGGGGTGGGATCAGTGTCAGTGCTGGGGGGATGAGTGTCAGTGCTGGTGGGGGGGTATGAGTGTCAGTGCTGGGGGGTGGGACCAGTGTCAGTGCTGGGGGGGGTGAGTGGCTGTGCTGGTGGGGGGGTATGAGTGTCAGTGCTGGGGGGATGAGTGTCAGTGCTGGTGGGGGGGTATGAGTGTCAGTGCTGGGGGGGGTGGGATCAGTGTCAGTGCTGGGGGGTGAGTGGCTGTGCTGGTGGGGGGGGTATGAGTGTCAGTGCTGGGGGGGTGGGATCAGTGTCAGTGCTGGGGGGGTGGGATCAGTGTCAGTGCTGGGGGATGAGTGTCAGTGCTGGTGGGGGGGTATGAGTGTCAGTGCTGGGGGGGTGGGATCAGTGTCAGTGCTGGGGGGTGAGTGTCAGTGCTGGGGGGGTGGGATCAGTGTCAGTGTTGGGGGGATGAGTGTCAGTGCTGGGGGGGGGTATGAGTGTCAGTGCTGGGGGGTGGAATCAGTGTTAGTGCTGGTGGGGGGGTATGAGTGTCAGTGCTGGGGGGTGGGATCAATATCAGTGCTGGGGGGTGAGTGTCAGTGCTGGTGGGGGTATGAGTGTCAGTGCTTGGGGGGTGGGGTCAGTGCTGGGGGGGTGAGTGTCAGTGCTGGTGGTGGGGTATGAGTGTCAGTGCTGGGGGGTGGGATCAGTGTCATTGCTGGGGGGATGAGTGGCTGTGCTGGTGGGGGGTATGAGTGTCAGTGCTGGGGGGGTGGGTCACTGTCAGTGCTGGGGGGATGAGTGGCTGTGCTGGTGGGGGGGGGTATGAGTGTCAGTGCTGGGGGGGTGGGATCCTTGTCAGTGCTGGGGGGATGAGTGTCAGTGCTGGTGGGGGGGGTATGAGTGTCAGTGCTAAGGGGGTGGGATCAGTGTCAGTGCTGGGGGGGTGAGTGGCTGTGCTGGTTTGGGGGTATGAGTGTCAGTGCTGGGGGGATGAGTGTCAGTGCTGGTGGGGGGTATGAGTGTCAGTGCTGGGGGGTGGGATCAGTGTCAGTGCTGGGGGGTGAGTGGCTGTGCTGGTGGGGGGGTATGAGTGTCAGTGCTAAGGGGGTGGGATCAGTGTCAGTGCTGGGGGGATGAGTGTCAGTGCTGGTGGGGGGGTATGAGTGTCAGTGCTGGGGGGTGGGATCAGTGTCAGTGCTGGGGGGTGAGTGGCTGTGCTGGGGGGGTATGAGTGTCAGTGCTGGGGGGGGTGGGATCAGTGTCAGTGCTGGGGGGATGAGTGTCAGTGCTGGTGGGGTGGGATCAGTGTTAGTGCTGGTGGGGGAGTATGAGTGTCAGTGCTGGGGGGTGGGATCAGTGTTAGTGCTGGTGGGGAAGTATGAGTGTCAGTGCTGGGGGGTGGGATCAGTGTCAGTGCTGGGGGGATGAGTGGCTGTGCTGGTGGGGGGTATGAGTGTCAGTGCTGGGGGGGTGGGTCACTGTCAGTGCTGGGGGGATGAGTGGCTTTGCTGGTGGGGGGGTATGAGTGTCAGTGTTGGGTGGGTGGGATCCGTGTCAGTGCTGGGGGGATGAGTGTCAGTGCTGGTGGGGGGTACGAGTGTCAGTGCTGGTGGGGGGTACGAGTGTCAGTGCTGGGGGGGTGGGTCACTGTCAGTGCTGGGGGGATGAGTGGCTGTGCTGGTGGGGGGGTATGAGTGTCAGTGCTGGGGGGGTGGGATCCGTGTCAGTGCTGGGGGGATGAGTGTCAGTGCTGGTGGGGGGTACGAGTGTCAGTGCTGGTGGGGGGTACGAGTGTCAGTGCTGGGGGGGTGAGTGGCTGTGCTGGTTGGGGGTTATGAGTGTCAGTGCTGGGGGGGTGGGATCAGTGTCAGTGCTGGGGGGATGAGTGTCAGTGCTGGTGGGGGGTATGAGTGTCAGTGCTGGGGGTGGGATCAGTGTCAGTGCTGGGGGGATGAGTGTCAGTGCTGGTGGGGGGGTATGAGTGTCAGTGCTGGGGGGTGGGACCAGTGTCAGTGCTGGGGGGGGTGAGTGGCTGTGCTGGTGGGGGGGTATGAGTGTCAGTGCTGGGGGGATGAGTGTCAGTGCTGGTGGGGGGGTATGAGTGTCAGTGCTGGGGGGGGTGGGATCAGTGTCAGTGCTGGGGGGTGAGTGGCTGTGCTGGTGGGGGGGGTATGAGTGTCAGTGCTGGGGGGGTGGGATCAGTGTCAGTGCTGGGGGGGTGGGATCAGTGTCAGTGCTGGGGGATGAGTGTCAGTGCTGGTGGGGGGGTATGAGTGTCAGTGCTGGGGGGGTGGGATCAGTGTCAGTGCTGGGGGGTGAGTGTCAGTGCTGGGGGGGTGGGATCAGTGTCAGTGTTGGGGGGATGAGTGTCAGTGCTGGTGGGGGGTATGAGTGTCAGTGCTGGGGGGTGGAATCAGTGTTAGTGCTGGTGGGGGGGTATGAGTGTCAGTGCTGGGGGGTGGGATCAATATCAGTGCTGGGGGGTGAGTGTCAGTGCTGGTGGGGGTATGAGTGTCAGTGCTTGGGGGGTGGGGTCAGTGCTGGGGGGGTGAGTGTCAGTGCTGGTGGTGGGGTATGAGTGTCAGTGCTGGGGGGTGGGATCAGTGTCATTGCTGGGGGGATGAGTGGCTGTGCTGGTGGGGGGTATGAGTGTCAGTGCTGGGGGGGTGGGTCACTGTCAGTGCTGGGGGGATGAGTGGCTGTGCTGGTGGGGGGGGGTATGAGTGTCAGTGCTGGGGGGGTGGGATCCTTGTCAGTGCTGGGGGGATGAGTGTCAGTGCTGGTGGGGGGGGTATGAGTGTCAGTGCTAAGGGGGTGGGATCAGTGTCAGTGCTGGGGGGGTGAGTGGCTGTGCTGGTTTGGGGGTATGAGTGTCAGTGCTGGGGGGATGAGTGTCAGTGCTGGTGGGGGGTATGAGTGTCAGTGCTGGGGGGTGGGATCAGTGTCAGTGCTGGGGGGTGAGTGGCTGTGCTGGTGGGGGGGTATGAGTGTCAGTGCTAAGGGGGTGGGATCAGTGTCAGTGCTGGGGGGATGAGTGTCAGTGCTGGTGGGGGGGTATGAGTGTCAGTGCTGGGGGGTGGGATCAGTGTCAGTGCTGGGGGGTGAGTGGCTGTGCTGGGGGGGTATGAGTGTCAGTGCTGGGGGGGGTGGGATCAGTGTCAGTGCTGGGGGGATGAGTGTCAGTGCTGGTGGGGTGGGATCAGTGTTAGTGCTGGTGGGGGAGTATGAGTGTCAGTGCTGGGGGGTGGGATCAGTGTTAGTGCTGGTGGGGAAGTATGAGTGTCAGTGCTGGGGGGTGGGATCAGTGTCAGTGCTGGGGGGGTGAGTGTCAGTGCTGGTGGGGGGTATGAGTGTCAGTGCTTGGGGGGTGGGATCAGTGTCAGTGCTGGGGGGTGAGTGTCAGTGCTGGTGGGGGGGTATGAGTGTCAGTGCTGAGGGGGTGGGATCAGTGTCAGTGCTGGGGGGATGAGTGTCAGTGCTGGTGGGGGGTATGAGTGTCAGTGCTGGGGGGGTGGGATCAGTGTCAGTGCTGGGGGGGTGAGTGGCTGTGCTGGTGGGGGGGATACAAGTGTCAGTGCTGGGGGGATGAGTGTCAGTGCTGGTGGGGAGGTATTAGTGTCAGTGCTGGGGGGGTGGGACCAGTGTCAGTGCTGGGGGGGTGAGTGTCAGTGCTGGAGGGGGGGTATGGGTGTCAGTGCTGGGGGGGCGGGATCAGTGTCAGTGCTGGTGGGGGGGTATGAGTGTCAGTGCTGGGGGGTGGGATCAGTGTCAGTGCTGGGGGGATGAGTGGCTGTGCTGGTGGGGGGTATGAGTGTCAGTGCTGGGGGGGTGGGTCACTGTCAGTGCTGGGGGGATGAGTGGCTTTGCTGGTGGGGGGGTATGAGTGTCAGTGTTGGGTGGGTGGGATCCGTGTCAGTGCTGGGGGGATGAGTGTCAGTGCTGGTGGGGGGTACGAGTGTCAGTGCTGGTGGGGGGTACGAGTGTCAGTGCTGGGGGGTGGGATCAGTGTCAGTGCTGGGGGGGTGAGTGGCTGTGCTGGTTGGGGGTTATGAGTGTCAGTGCTGGGGGGGTGGGATCAGTGTCAGTGCTGGGGGGATGAGTGTCAGTGCTGGTGGGGGGTATGAGTGTCAGTGCTGGGGGTGGGATCAGTGTCAGTGCTGGGGGGATGAGTGTCAGTGCTGGTGGGGGGGTATGAGTGTCAGTGCTGGGGGGTGGGACCAGTGTCAGTGCTGGGGGGGTGAGTGGCTGTGCTGGTGGGGGGGTATGAGTGTCAGTGCTGGGGGGATGAGTGTCAGTGCTGGTGGTGGGGTATGAGTGTCAGTGCTGGGAGGGGTGGGATCAGTGTCAGTGCTGGGGGGTGAGTGGCTGTGCTGGTGGGGGGTATGAGTGTCAGTGCTGGGGGGGTGGGATCAGTGTCAGTGCTGGGGGGATGAGTGTCAGTGCTGGTGGGGGGGTATGAGTGTCAGTGCTGGGGGGGTGGGATCAGTGTCAGTGCTGGGGGGTGAGTGTCAGTGCTGGTGGGGGGGTATAAGTGTCAGTGCTGGGGGGGGTGGGATCAGTGTCAGTGTTGGGGGGATGAGTTTCAGTGCTGGGGGGTGGAATCAGTGTTAGTGCTGGTGGGGGGGTATGAGTGTCAGTGCTGGGGGGTGGGATCAGTATCAGTGCTGGGGGGTGAGTGTCAGTGCTGGTGGGGGTATGAGTGTCAGTGCTTGGGGGGTGGGATCAGTGTCAGTGCTGGGGGGGTGAGTTTCAGTGCTGGTGGTGGGGTATGAGTGTCAGTGCTGGGGGGTGGGATCAGTGTCAGTGCTGGAGGGATGAGTGGCTGTGCTGGTGGGGGGTATGAGTGTCAGTGCTGGGGGGGTGGGTCACTGTCAGTGCTGGGGGGATGAGTGGCTGTGCTGGTGGGGGGGTATGAGTGTCAGTGCTGGGGGGTGGGATCCTTGTCAGTGCTGGGGGGATGAGTGTCAGTGCTGGTGGGGGGTACGAGTGTCAGTGCTGGTGGGGGGTATGAGTGTCAGTGCTGGGGGTGGGATCAGTGTCAGTGCTGGGGGGGTGAGTGGCTGTGCTGGTTGGGGGTTATGAGTGTCAGTGCTGGGGGGGTGGGATCAGTGTCAGTGCTGGGGGGATGAGTGTCAGTGCTGGTGGGGGGGTATGAGTGTCAGTGCTGGGGTGGGATCAGTGTCAGTGCTGGGGGGATGAGTGTCAGTGCTGGTGGGGGGGTATGAGTGTCAGTGCTGGGGGGGGGGTGAGTGGCTGTGCTGGTGGGGGGTATGAGTGTCAGTGCTGGGGGGATGAGTGTCAGTGCTGGTGGGGGGTATGAGTGTCAGTGCTGGGGGGGGGGGTGGGATCAGTGTCAGTGCTGGGGGGTGAGTGGCTGTGCTGGTGGGGGGTATGAGTGTCAGTGCTGGGGGGGTGGGATCAGTTTCAGTGCTGGGGGGATGAGTGTCAGTGCTGGTGGGGGGGTATGAGTGTCAGTGCTGGGGGGGTGGGATCAGTGTCAGTGCTGGGGGTGAGTGTCAGTGCTGGTGGGGGGGTATAAGTGTCAGTGCTGGGGGGGTGGGATCAGTGTCAGTGTTGGGGGGATGAGTGTCAGTGCTGGTGGGGGGTATGAGTGTCAGTGCTGGGGGGGTGGAATCAGTGTTAGTGCTGGTGGGGGGGTATGAGTGTCAGTGCTGGGGGGTGGGATCAGTGTCAGTGCTGGGGGGTGAGTGTCAGTGCTGGTGGGGGTATGAGTGTCAGTGCTTGGGGGGTGGGATCAGTGTCAGTGCTGGGGGGGTGAGTGTCAGTGCTGGTGGGGGGGTATGAGTGTCAGTGCTGAGGGGGTGGGATCAGTGTCAGTGCTGGGGGGGTGAGTGGCTGTGCTGGTGGGGGGGTACGAGTGTCAGTGCTGGGGGGGTGGGATCAGTGTCAGTGCTGGGGGGTGGGATCAGTGTCAGTGCTGGGGGGATGAGTGTCAGTGCTGGTGGGGGGGTATGAGTGTCAGTGCTGAGGGGGTGGGATCAGTGTCAGTGCTGGGGGGATGAGTGTCAGTGCTGGTGGGGGGTATGAGTGTCAGTGCTGGGGGGGTGGGATCAGTGTCAGTGCTGGGACGGTGAGTGGCTGTGCTGGTTGGGGGGTACGAGTGTCAGTGCTGGGGGGGTGGGATCAGTGTCAGTGCTGGGGGGATGAGTGTCAGTGCTGGTGGGGGGGTATTAGTGTCAGTGCTGGGGGGTGGGACCAGTGTCAGTGCTGGGGGGGGTGAGTGTCAGTGCTGGGGGGTGGGATCAGTGTCAGTGCTGGGGGGTGAGTGTCAGTGCTGGTGGGGGTATGAGTGTCAGTGCTTGGGGGGTGGGATCAGTGTCAGTGCTGGGGGGGTGAGTGTCAGTGCTGGTGGGGGGGTATGAGTGTCAGTGCTGAGGGGGTGGGATCAGTGTCAGTGCTGGGGGGGTGAGTGGCTGTGCTGGTGGGGGGGTACGAGTGTCAGTGCTGGGGGGGTGGGATCAGTGTCAGTGCTGGGGGGTGGGATCAGTGTCAGTGCTGGGGGGATGAGTGTCAGTGCTGGTGGGGGGGTATGAGTGTCAGTGCTGAGGGGGTGGGATCAGTGTCAGTGCTGGGGGGATGAGTGTCAGTGCTGGTGGGGGGTATGAGTGTCAGTGCTGGGGGGGTGGGATCAGTGTCAGTGCTGGGACGGTGAGTGGCTGTGCTGGTTGGGGGGTACGAGTGTCAGTGCTGGGGGGGTGGGATCAGTGTCAGTGCTGGGGGGATGAGTGTCAGTGCTGGTGGGGGGGTATTAGTGTCAGTGCTGGGGGGTGGGACCAGTGTCAGTGCTGGGGGGGTGAGTGTCAGTGCTGGAGGGGGGGTATGGGTGTCAGTGCTGGGGGGCGGGATCAGTGTCAGTGCTGGTGGGGGGGTATGAGTGTCAGTGCTGGGGGGTGGGATCAGTGTCAGTGCTGGGGGGGTGAGTGTCAGTGCTGGTGGGGGGGTATGAGTGTCAGTGCTAGGGGGGTGGGATCAGTGTCAGTGCTGGGGGGATGAGTGTCAGTGCTGGTGGGCGGGTATGAGTGTCAGTGCTGGGGGGATGAGTGTCAGTGCTGGTGGGGGGTATGAGTGTCAGTGCTGGGGGTGGGATCAGTTTCAGTGCTGGGCAGAGGGGGTGAGTGGCTGTGGTGGGATGGAATCAGCGGTGGTGGTGGGGACTGGGTTCATTGGCAGCACTGGGTGCCGGGATCAGAGACACTTACTTGCTGTCAGTGTCCACTCGGTTTCCCCTTCATTGCTCTGTGCCTCTCTCAGCTCCCTGCGCTCCACGTGTCACTGTCTGTATTCCAGTTCTTACACAGCGGCCGCGACCTCCTGCAGCTCCTCTCCCACCTTCATCTTACTTGATGTTAGCAGCATGCGCCCCGCCTCCCTACATTCTCTCTGTCTCTGGATGGGCGGGGCGGTACACAGTATCAGCGCTGCCTCTGCCTTCTTTCTCTCCGCTCAGCGAGCGAAATCCCCCCTCCCCGCGGCGGCACAAACTGACACATGCTGCCCTCACAACAGCAGCCAGAGCGAACGGACGGGCGGCGGGCTTCTCACACTGGCGGGCGGCGGGCCCCCCCTGAATTGGCGGAACTACAGGGCCCAGTCGCAAGTGCGACTGCAGCGACCCTGATAATTCCGCCACTGTTCAGAGATGTCTCTAGTTACACAATAAAACTAAATCAGAGAATCACACACTTGCGTGTTGTACCTTATTAACCACTTTAAGACCAGACCTTGTAGATATAATGCATCAGGCGGCCGCTCTGCACCAGATCATGTACCTAGTACGTAATCTGGCACTTCCGGGTTTGGGGTGTGCGCCACCGGAGACCCGCTCCCACTGTGATCACACACAGCGGGAGCCCAGCGGTGATTACCATTTACTCGATGTCCATCAGATGTCTGCCGATTACACAGGACACAGGCAGAACGACAATCTAAACAAGGCAGATTGTCATTCTGTCAGAAGGGAAGGCATTGATCCTGTGTTACTGCTAAGCAGGACCACAGATCTTTGCCTTCCCCTAGTCAAACCACCTCCCCCACAGTGAGTAAGCACAACCTAGGCACACAGTTACCCTTTGATCACCCCTGATGTTAACCTCTTTCCACTCAGTGTCATTATCGGAGTGTCATGATCGGAGACTTATCTGGACTTATCGGAGAGGACGCTGGTGCTGTCTGTTCACCGCTTCTCCAGGAGTGTGAGGAGTGTGTGGGGTGAGCCAGGAAGAGCTGTGGCTGACCTGCAGTGTGAGAGGTTGCTCTACTCAAAACGGCTCTGAACCTCGCCAGAACCCATCCCCCCCCTGGCTGGTTAAGCTGGATACTAGTCTTCAGTGAAATGCTGGACGATCAGTGAACACCCTCCGTTGCTCCCGCTATGACCCCAGCCAACAGATTGTTTGACCGAGAGGAAGCTCTGTGCTGGAGCCGTGCTGAAGCCGTGCTGAAGCCGTGCTGAGGATCCAAGACAAGGGGAGACTCGGCAGTCGGCTGAGCGTGGATTCTTTGATGGCAGTGATAAGCAGGGACAGGTAAAGGGAGGAATAAGAGCGGAATGTGACCGGAGACCCTGAAACTGTGTCGGCTGAGTAGGAAGTGCCGTTGTGATCAGAGACCAGAACCTGCTTGTTAGCATTCCTACTGGCTGACATACCTGCCTGTCTATAGACTTGTCTATCTGCATACTTGACGGCCTATACACCTTCCTGGCTGCATACCTACCTGTCGGTACCCTTGCTTGTCTGCAGACCTGCCTGTTTAGAGACTTGCCTATCTGCACATTTGATGGCCCGCACATCTACCTGTCAGTATATCTGCCTGCTAGTATCCCTGCTTGTTTGCATACTTGCCTGTTTATAGACTTGTCTATCTGTATATTTGGATGGTCTGCACACCTCCCTGTTTTGCACACCTGCCTGTTGGTACCCCTGCTTGCTTGTATATCTGTTCCCCCAGAAAGTTTGTCTGCTTACAGACAAGCCATATCATCTCAGCTCTCTGGTCAGCAACGCGAACTGTCGCTCCACGCATGCGTCATCAGAGGGCTGTCTCCTATCGGATATGTAGTTTGGACGTCTCCATGACAACACCTCTCAGTGAGCGGAATGGGAAACGTAGAGTGGACTTTAGTCTGCTACGGCCGTTGCAAAGACTTGTTGCATCATCAAGTAGCAAAATTGAACTCTTAAATGCACAGTCTATTATAAATAAATCCTGCCTCATTCATTATCATATCCTGGATAAATGTCTGGACTATATGTGCATTACAGAGACCTCGCACGAACCAAATGCCTTGTCCTCTTTAAATGAGAGCTGTCCCCAAAGATATAGCTATCTCCAAAAAGCTGGCAGTACAGGGCACGGTGGGGGCTTGTCAGTCATTCATCGCAGTGATCTGGAGCTATCTCTGAAGCCATTACCTGAAGTGTCTTTGTTTAAATGCCTTGCATTTAAATGTAAGTCCCCTTCCCCTGTGCTGTTTTTTCTTATCTATTGATCACCAAAACCAAACCCATCATTTATCACTGAAATGTCAAATCTTCTCACAACTTTCTGCACATACTCTGCTGATGTTATAATTTTGGGTGATATGAACATCCACGTTGACATCCCTTCCTGCCATTTTGCAGCTGAATTTCTTCAACTACTGGATTGTTTTAATTTAAAACAACTTGTTGATGTCCCCACACACACCAGGGGGCATACCTTGGATCTGGTCATTACAAACTCTGCTCTCACCAACCTGCAGGTGTATGACCTAGGTGTGTCTGATCACAAGGCCATCTCCATGGATTTGCCATCCCCATCTGGCCTTTACAGGCCTAAGTGGAATATCTGTTTCACCCTCCCACCCCCCTCCACCCCCACCAGTGGCCCAAGAGGAAGCCGGAAACGTAAGCCAGAGAGCCCAACAGCTGAGGAACCTGCCACCTCCACTAAACGGCCCAACGGGGTCCAACGCGACAGCAATGGACCCGAGCAAGTAGTGGAGGACCTAGAGTCTGCAGGAGAGGAGGAGGAAGGGGAGGAGATCGTGGTCGACCCTGAGCATGACCTCCCCCCCAACGTCCACATCAGCCAGCAGATGATGGAGTCTGTCCTTGAGGAGCTGGGCCTGGCCCAGAACACAGGACAGGCAGAAGACGCAACAGAAGAGCCACCCCCCCCCTCCGGGGAGGTAAGTTCGGACCCTTGTTAACTAGACCCTCATACCCTTTTTCATTATGGCTGAGATCTCAATCTTTTCCATTAATGTGAGGAGTATCAAGGATACATCTAGAAGGCAAGCGGTCCTGACCTTTCTTTCAAGTCAGCAGAGTGATGTCTACATGCTTCAGGAGTGCGTCCTTCCTCCCTTGAGGAGGTACACTCATCTGTCCTCCCAGTGGACCCTTGGTCCCTCCTACTGGTCCGGGGTGGCGATTGCAAGTCTGCAGGAGTAGCCATTCTGGTCAGGGGTGGGCGCTTCACGGTTGACTCTATCCATGAGCTAGTCTGTGGCCGTGGGTGGAAGAGCCAGTTAGGCTCATCAACGTGTACGCCCCCCCAGACAAGAATGCGCGGCTGGAACTGTTCCAGACCCTGCGGACCCAACTCGTCACCACCAGAACAGTAGTGATCGGCGGTGATTTTAACTGTCCGATCGAGGAGGATGGGCGCAGCTCCAGCATATACGCAAAACTTGATGCTACTTCTAGGCTGCTCAAGGAGATGATCTCGGAGGCCTCCTTGCAGGATGCCATGGGATCCATAGGGAAAGGGACCGTGAACTATTCGTGGTGCCGACCCGATGGATCTGTGCGTTCCAGGATTGACTTCAAGAACAGTCAAGCATCGTGAGTTCTCCATGGTCCCCTGCTTTTTCTCTGACCACAGGGCTATTCACTTTTGGGGTGACCTGGGCGAGGGCTTTGCCCCCGGACCGGGTTCCTGGAAGCTGAATAGCACCCTGCTGGAAAACGAGGAACTGATGGGGGAACTCCGGGAGGCCTATGCCACCTGGACGGAGGAAAAGAGATTCTTCGGAAGGGTAAGTGACTGGTGGGAGTTTGTGAAGGTTAAGCTGCGCAGCTTCTTTCAGGCAAGGGGACGCCAGCGTGTGTGCGCCAGGAGGAGGGAACTCAGGAGACTGCAGCGTCAGTTGCAGTCCCTGCAGGACCTTCATCACTGCGGCTGGGACGTTAGGCAGGACCTGGAGGACACCAAGAAGAGCCTGAAAGGACACTTCGAGGAAGAATCCAGGCACATTGTCTTCCGTGCCAAGGTGGAGAATCTTGAGAAAGGTGAGAAGTGTAATTCTTTCTTTTTCAGGAAACTTCACTCAGGACACACACCCTTGTCAGAGCTGCGTGACGAGACCGGAACACTCCAGAAGGGGAAGAAGGCTGTGATACAAGTGGTCAGCGACTACTACACCAACCTCTACTCCCCGAAAGAAACGGACACACAGGCGGCCGACAGGTTCCTGTCAGGTATCTCTAACCAAATTGATCCTGCAGGTTCATCAACCGTCAACGCCCCCTTGGTGTTGGAGGAGCTGCACTCTGCCGCTAAATCCTTTAGGCGGGGCAGGACCCCGGGCTGCGATGGTCTCCCAGTTGAGCTCTATGTAGCACTGTGGGATCTCGTGGGCCCGGACCTGCTTGAGCTGTACGAGGAGATGGTGGTGGAGGGCAGAATGCCTCCGTCACTGAGGGAGGGGATGATCACGATTTTGTATAAGCGGAAGGGGGAGAGATCGGATCTTAAAAATTGGCGTCCGATCTCTCTTCTGAACGTGGACTACAAAATCCTCGCCAAGGTCCTGGCCAACAGGCTGAAGTCTGTCATCGGACAGATCATCCACCCGGATCAGACTTGCGGCATTCCTGGTCGCAGGATTGCGGACAGCCTTGCGCTTGTCCGGGACACGGTCCAGTACATTCATGGCCGCCGTGTGCACGCGGCCCTGGTCAGTCTTGACCAGGAGAAGGCCTTTGACCGTGTCTCCCATGAGTTTATGTGCAGAGCTCTGCGCAGGTTTGGTCTTGGGGAAATGTTTTGTTCGTATGTAAATGTGATGTACACTGACATTTCTAGTTTGGTGCTGGTTAATGGCTGGAAAACTGACCCCTTTCCAATTTTGTCTGGGGTCAGACAAGGCTGCCCTCTCTCACCTCTGCTTTTTGTTTGTTGTATAGAGCTCTTCGCCCGAAGCATCAGATGGAACCCAGAGATCAGAGGGATCACCGCACCAGGACCGGACAGACGGGAGGTCAAGTGCTCACTCTACATGGACGACGTGACGGTGTTCTGTGCTGATCGGTGCTCCATCGACACACTCGCCCAGACCTGTGAGGACTTCGGCCAAGCAGCAGGGGCAAAGGTCAACTGCGGGAAGTCAGAAGTCATGCTCTTCGGAAAGTGGTTCCTGCCTTCTTCTGCACCAATTCCTTTCAGCGTCAAGACGGACTTCATCAAAATCCTTGGGGTCTGGTTTGGAGCTCAGGGCGCAGCCCTGAAGTCCTGGGAGGAAAGACTGTCTAAGATGCGACAGAAGTTTGGACTTTGGAGCCTCAGAGAACTCACCATCGAAGGCAAAACACTGGTACTCCGCAGCAAGATCCTCCCTGTGTTGCAGTACCTCGCCCAGGCATGGCCCCCTTGGGTCAACACCTGTAAGGCCATCACCAGGGCGGTGTTTCACTTCATCTGGAGCTCCAAAATGGACAGAGTGAAGCGGGCGGTTATGTTCAAGGAACCCCTCAAGGGCGGTAAGGGCGTGCCCGACATCGCTACACTATTGAGTGTGTGCTTTGCTTGTAACTGCATCCGCAGGACATTGGTGGACAGAACTGTGGACTCTGGTGGTAACTCTATGTCCCGCTTTTTCCTCCTGCCTCTATGGAGGACCCTTGGCTGGGACAAATGGGACAGCTCCATCCCCTACAACTGGGACACCCCTTGGTACTACTTGGACACCTTCAAGTTTATTAAGGAGCTGGGGCTACATGGAGTGAAGCCCGACTTGTGGAAGCCAAAAACTATCCACAAGTTGATCAGAGCATCGGACATTGATGAGACTGTTCCAGGCCTCCCTTCAGCCACTTGTAAAGTGGTCTGGAGGAATGTTTCTTCAAAGAGACTCACCAACAGGCACAAAGATCTGGCATGGATGGCAATCCAAGGGGGGTTGCCACTCAGGACATTCATGCATGCCAGAAACCTGTGCAGATACAGGCACTGCCCCTTTTGCATCATCCAGGAGGAAACTGCTCTGCATGTTTTCTGGGAGTGTCCCTTTGCACAGGACCTGTTGAGGGCCTTGGAACCTGAACTCAAAGACTTTGTACCACAGACTTCTATCACACACTTTGGTGTGTTGAACGGACTCTTCTGTGGAACTCATTCACAGGAGGACATTGACGGTGCCTGGCGGGTGCTGTGCTGCTTTAAGGACGCTTTATGGTGCGCCAGAAAGCGCCTCATCCACCAGCGGGAGAGGATGTCCATCGAGGACTGCCGCAGACTGGTTCACAGTCTGCTCAGAGACTATCACTTGATGGACTTCAAGGAGGAAGAGGAGGTCTGAAGATTTCCCCACCCGTGTATCCTTTGGCAGTTCAAATAAAGCTTCGGGCCTGTGAACTCTTTACTCCCTCCCCTACCCCACCTTCTCCACCCCCCCCCATCACACCCGTTGCCCATTTGAACGTTATTTGACTGTATGACTGGACTTTTTGTGAAATGGTTTTAAAGTACTGCTTTCAGGGTAATGCGGCGTCATGCATGATGTGATGTTTCGGGGTATTATTACTGTGCGCAACACATTAGGCATCATACCGCAGGATGAATGTAATTTATTTGTATGCTTGGCAATGTACTGTTATGTAGTGTATTTATGCGCTGCGTCGCAGTACTGAATGTACCCTGTTTAAGTATTTGTTTTTTGTATATTTTCTTGCAAAATAAAGTATACATTTTCAATCAAAAAATCTGTTTCGGAGACTTCTCGGCCTTTTGGCTAAGATCAAGTGTAGTATCTGTTCTTATCAGTTTCCAGAGGAGGCGCTGTGTCACTCTCGTTGGGGAGGGCCAGCAAATCCAATGGTGTCATAGTACCTGGAAAGGCGATACTCAGCAGGGACTACGCCGTGTTGCCCGACAGTATACTGGGATCCGGCCAATGGTTGAGTCTGAGCCGTGTGGAAGGGTGCTCCTGGTGGGGATGGGTGCTGCATTTTGGTCTGGACGAAGGGTCGGGTCCCTGGCCTTCTGGCCTGGATTGTGGTGGCTCTAGCTGCTGACAGTTATTTGGGTAGGAGAACGCTTACTCCCCTTTTGCTGGAGGGGGGGAGTGGCTAGTATCCATTTACCCAAATGTGAAACTGGAAGGGGTGATGGGAGTGACGGTGGAGCCTTCGGGGCAAGGGCTCTCACCAAGCTTCCTGAACCTCATGCCTTTTCTGTCTGCGGTGGGGGCTATCGTGGTCTAGGCTGTGGGCCAGGGTAGGTCTTGAAAGCCTATGGAGTAGTGCCCCTGGAGTGGCAGTCCAGGGGTGCCATAAGATCACTGTGAGTGGCAGTCACTTTGATTTTGGGCACCACGGTCACTGCACCATAACACAGCTTTTTTTGCACCTGCCTCTTGGGCCGGGCCTTTTGGCTAGGACCAGAATAATTTTTTATTCCTGGCCGGAGGGCCTGGTCATTGTGTTACACAATGGCCACTTCTTTTCACTCTCCTCTCCACTATCCCTTCCCCCACTTTTTATTTATTTTTGATTGAACCTATGTAGTCTGGTCACGTCTTGTTTTTGTCACGTTTGTCTCACTGTGTGATGAGTAAGGATGCGGGTCCTGGGGCCAGCCCTGAAAGTCTTGGGAAGGGGTGGACATGGCCTTTTGGCTTAGTTCGCCCTCTCTCATGGGGTCTCCCTTCGGGGGAGCCTCACCTAGTACTTGGGTGGGTTCTGTCTCGGCAGGCCCTCCAGAGAACGGGGTCTGTCTGGTTTCGGCCAGATAGACCATTGTAAGTACCTTTGTCCCCGCAGGAGCCTAACGCCCCGGGGGATCAGGGAATTGGCACGTCTTGTGTACCCATTGCACTTTTTTGTGAGCACTCTTTATGTGTGTGCACATTTTTTATGCACCGGGTGAAGTTTTTGGGTGTGTTTTGCACGCCATAGGCTTTCAAAAAAAAAAAATCTGTTTCAGAGACTTAAAAAACATAAACCTAGAACTCTTGGCAGCAGACTTTCAGCATCTTTCCACACATTTTTCATCAGTCGACGAAGCAGTGGAATTATTACAACAGCCAACTTAGCAGCCTCTTGGACCTCCATGCCCCTGTTAAAACAAGAACAGTCACCTTCACCTCCCTGGTTCACAGATGAGCTTTGTAAGATGAAGGCAACAGGGCTGGTCCTTGAGTGGCGCTTCAAAGCCTCTGGCCTCACTGTCCACAAACAAATTTAAAACAAATGGTCACATTCCTCCTGTTTTAAAAACTGCCATTATCAGACAATTGCTCAAAAAAAACACTCTTGATCAGGAAGTCCTATCCAACTTTAGGCCCATCTCCAATCTCCCCTTCATATCAAAAGTACTTGAGAAAGCAGTTGCCATTCACCTTCAGGACCACCTCAAACATAATAATCTCTTTGAAAAATTTCAGTCAGGTTTCCGCTTTGCTCACAGCACAGAGACTGCCCTTGTCAGAGTTACAAATGACCTCCTCATATCATCCGATGCTGGCTCTCCCTCCCTCCTTATCCTCCTGGACCTTTCTGCTGCATTCAAAACTGTTGACCATGGCATTCTTTTAAACCGGCTCCACCTCACCATTGGACTTAATGACACAGCCCTCAGTTGGTTTAAATCGTACCTCACAAACCGGACAGAGTATATCTCCTTGGGTCACTTAAAATCAAATCCACATACAGTTACTTGTGGTGTCCCCCAGGGGTCAGTTCTTGGCCCCATCCTCTTCATTCTCTACCTTACCCCCCTTGGCCAAATTATTAGCCGCCACAAAATTTCATTCCACTGTTATGCCGATGACACACAGCTATATGTAAATGCAACAGCTGAAACCCCACCTTCACAGTTATCCCTATCAGTACTCACCACCTGTCTGGAGGAGATAAAGGTATGGATGGAGCACAACTTTCTTCAATTAAACAGTTCTAAAACTGAAGTCATCTTGATTGGCACTTCTTACCAGACCAAATCATCATCGATAACCAGCATCACCTTTTCTGGTTCTAACATCCCCCTCTCATCAACAGTCACAAATCTTGGTGTAAAATGGACTTTCAACTCACTTTTGAAGCCCATATAAATCATTTATGTAAGACCTCTTTCTACCATTTCCGTAACATCTCTAAACTCCGTCCTATTCTTTCCTTCTCAGATGCCGAAAAAACTGGTTCATGTCTCCTCCAGACTGGACTACTGTAATGCACTTTTCATTGGGCTTCCTAGAAAGAGTCCTGATGAGAATGCGGAATAATGAGCACATTACCCCTATTCTCCACTCACTCCACTGGCTTCCTGTCTCCACCAGGATTGAGTATAAGGTTTCCCTGCTTGCGCACCAATGCATCCATGGACATGCCCCCCCCCCCCCACCTCAAAGAACTTCTCAAATCACAACACGTCTCCTTCGCTCCACTCATTCAAACCTTCTTCATATACCCAGAACTAGACTTAGGACAATGGGATACTGGGTCTTTTGTGCAGCTGCCCCGTGCCTGTGGAATGCCTTTTGGCTAAGATCAAGTGTAGTTTCTGCCTTGTTCTTGTCATTAGGTAACGACCGGTGCCAGTCCCTCTCGGCCTTGGGGTGTTTCCTTCGGGTGCATCCCATGCTGCTATTGGGGGGGGACGCCACTGGAAGTGTACGAGAGTGATCGCCTTTCCATACCATCCATGAGTTGGCTGTGGGATTGGTGGGCGTAGATATGGTGGGGCCGCCGAGCGCACCAAATACTTTGAGGCTGGTCATGGCCGAGTCTAGACGGAGCGAGGTTGGATTGCACTTCATTCAGAAGCAATTGATTGAAGACCTTTTTGGGATGCCGAGAGAAGCAATTTTTTGCATGCAGTGTTTTCCTACTACTGGAATGTATGATGTTACTTTCTGGAAAAAGGAAGATCTGCAGACATGTATGCTACGGAAGGGCGAGAAAGAAGGTGATGAGATGCTGGAAGGGATCACATTCCTGTCGAGTGAGACGAAAGTGCGGGTCCACATCACTGTGCATATGTACAATCCTTTTGTGCAGGATGGGGAAATCGCTGCCTTTTTATTCAGGTACTGCGAGTCAGTTTCAGCAGGCATGAAGCTGACGAATGTGCTAGGTACCTTCAACGGGCAGCGTAAATTTTGGATAACCTTTAGGGCGGATTCGGAGGGTATAGGTGGTGTCAGGCACCCCCCTCAGTCCTTTTCCATCGAAAGGAACCGTGGCTATCTTTGGTACCATGGCCAGCCCCTCTTTTGCAGGCAGTGCTTTGCTTTCGGGCACACCAAGGACCAGTGCGAGTCCGGGTTAACATGCCGCAATTGCTTCAAGCAGGGTCACAGAGCCGGGCAGTTTCCGGAGAAGAAGAGCTGCCACATCTGCGGTAATAAAACGCATCTTGAGAGACAGTGCTCGAAGGTAAACAGAGCGGCTGAGCCCACTACAGAAGCTGTGGCGGTAAAAGCTGTGGAGGCGGGGGGCAAGCAGGTGTTGTCCTACGTGGATGTGGCCAGACTGGGATCCATTCCAACCACCGCGGTGAACTCTGTAGAACAGACCATAGTGCTACCCGAGGAAGTGGTGGTGTGGGCTGATGTCTGCCTACCTATGGAGGGTGAGCCAGGTCCCTCCCCTGTTGACGCCGTAAGGGAGGAGGGGGCCTCTCCTGCACCTGAGGAGAGTGTCCCTGGGCACCTCCTGGCCGAGGGGGAGTCGGAGGGGAGCAGTGAGGAATCGGAGGACTCAGAGGAGGAGGAGGAGATGGAGGTGGGATAGCTCTCCCTAAAAAGAAAGATGGCTGAGTCCTCCCAGGTCATAGGCTCCTTCCCGGACTCTCCAGGCCCTGAAGCATCGGATGTGGTGATTGACTCGGACTCCTCACAGGCATTATCTTATGTGAGCACTGGTCAGGTGTCCGAACTGCAGGAGGTGATGGGGTACTGCAAGGTACCAAAGGGGAAGGCGAAGAAAAAATCTGGGGGGGTGAGCCTGGGGTCTGGGGTGGGACCGAGGACTAGGGCCAGGAATAAAAGTGGGAAAATGAAGAAATCCTGACAGGAATGTGATCCCTTCTTAATTTTCTATGCGCTTACGGGTATCTTCCCTAAATTGCAGAAGTATTGGGACGGCATCTAGACGGGCAGCAATTTTTAACATCATATCTGGTTATGCTGACGATATTTTTTGCCTACAGGATGGCAATATGAGGGAGGAGCCATATTCTGCAAGATGGACCCGGGGGGATGCGGTATGGTCGCTGGGTCGAAGCAGGAATAGTGGCGTGGGGATTCTGATTAAAAATAATAAAATTAAGATTTTAAGGAAGGTGGATGTGGAGGTGGGATGATGTTTGTTTGTTACTTTGGAGTATGGGGGTGTTTGTTTTAAGTTATTTTGTGTGTATGCACCAGTTGATAAAAAGGGGAGGTTGGATCTGTTTGAGAAAATGAAGTTTTTTCTGGGGGGAGGGATCCTTTTATTGTGTTGGGGGATTTTAATTGTATTTTACATAGTGGGGATAGGTTTGGTGGTGGGGATGTTGATAAATCTGGGAAGGAGTTGGGTGAGATTTTGCGGTTGTTTGGGTTAAGGGATGTGGGTGAAGGTGGTGGGTTTTCTTATTTTAGTGATAAGGGTACTGTAAAATCTAGGATTGATTTTTGTTTTGTTTCAAAAAATTTGCAGCCGGAATCCTTTATGATTCAGCGGGAGCCTTTCTCGGACCATGGTCGGATCGAGTGTGTTGTAAGTATGGAATCAGAGGTAACGTATGGTAAAGGTGTGTGGAAGTTGAATGTGGAATTATTGGAAGATGAAGGTGTGAAAAGAGAGTATGTTAAGTTTTTTGGGAAACTTAAAAGGAGGAGGAATGATTTTTTAAGTGTGATTGAGTGGTGGGAGTGGGTGAAAGACCAGACTAAGAGGTTTTTTGTAAGAAAGGGTTGTGAGATTGCGAAAAAGGAACGTGAGGCGTATGAATGGTGGCTGAAGAGATTGGAATATTTGGAAAAACTAAGGGAATGGGGGGAGAATGTGGGGTGTGAGTTGGTGGAAGCAAGAGGAAAATTGAGAGTTTTTATGGAACGGAGGGGGAGAGAGATTATGTCGCAAGCAAGGATGGTAGTGAAAGAGAAGGATGAGAAGTGTATGCATTTTTTCTTTAAAAAGGTATATGGTGGGAAGGTGGATTTGTCAAGTGTGTTGGATGAGAATGAACTTGTGGTAAGTGGGAAAAAGAGGCTGGGAGATAAAATCTGGAAGTTTTATTCTGACTTATATATGGAAAAGAAGAGGGATGAGAGGGTTGAGAAGGAAGTGTTGGAGCAGGTGGAGATGTGTCTGGATATGAAGGATAAGAGTATGTTAGGGGAGAAAGTGAGTAAAGGTGAAGTTGATGAATGTCTGGGGAGTATGAAGAAAGGTAAGACGCCTGTGAGTGATGGTTTGTCAGTTGAGTTTTATTGTACGTTTTGGGAGGTGATTGGTGACTGCGTGTATGAGATGGTGATGAAAGTTTTGGAAGAGGGGAGGATGCCTGAATCTATGTTAAAAAGTGTGATTGTTTTGTTGTATAAAAAAGGTGACAAGCGAGAGTTGAAAAATTGGAGACCTATATCATTGTTGAATGTAGATTATAAGGTGGTGACGAAGGTATTGGCAAATAGGTTGCGTGCGGTGGTGGTGAAATTGGTGGGGGAGGAGCAAGCGTGTGCGGTGCCTGGGAGGTCTATCGCAGAAAGTTTGGTAAGCTTGAGGGATGTGTTATGGTTTTGTAAGGAGAGGAAGCAGGAAGTGGCTGTGTTGGCTGTGGATTTTGAAAAAGCGTATGACAGAGTGTCGCATGAGTTTATGTTTAAAGTATTGAGGAGAATGGGGTTACCTGAGGTTTTGATTGGGTGGATTAAGTGTTTGTACAGAGGTATGGTAAGTAAGGTGTTGGTGAATGGGTTGATGACGAATGATATAAGCATTAGGTCGGGTGTGAGACAGGGTTGCCCGTTATCACCCGTGTTGTTTATTTGTGTGATTGAATCTTTGTTAAGGATGTTGATGAAAGATAAGTGTGTGAGAGGGGTGGAGGTGCCAGGGAGTGGTGGCAGGGTTTTGAAAGTAATAGGATACATGGATGATGTTACGGTAATTTGTAGAGATATGGAAGGTCTGAAAAGAGTGAAGTTGTTGATTGAGATTTTTTGTATGGCAAGTGGTTTCTGTGTGAATATGGGGAAAAGTGAGTGTAAATTGTTTGGTGTATGGAGGGGGATTGAACAGTGTGGTTGGATGTTTTGTGAGGGTGGAGTGAGGATTTTAGGTGTCAAGTTTGATTCTGATTTGTATGGGGGAGCGAGTTGGCAGGATGCGTTGGTGAAAGTAAAAAAGAAAATTGATTTTTTGTCTTTAAGGACTTTATCGTTGGAAGGGAAGGTGTTGATTGTGAAGGCTGTTGTGATTCCGATTTTGTTATTTTTATATTACTGTATGTGTTTCCAGCTCCAGATAGAGTGATGAAACAAATTGTGAGAGTGTGTTTTTCCTTTTTTTGGTCGTCTAAGATGGAGAAGTTGAAAAGAGAGAAAGTAATGAAAGGAGTAATGAATGGCGGGAAAGGTATGGTGTGTATTGAGAAATTTCTGGTGGTGAAGTATGTAAGTATGTGTGTGAGATTAAGTGAGAAAGAGAATGATGCAGGGTGTATGGTAAAATATGCATGTGGGAGTGTGTTACGGAAATATAAGTTGTGTGAAGTTGATTTGAGGAAGCCTGTATGTTTTGTTGCGCCTTGGTTTTATGTGAGGATTAAAAGGTGTATGAGGAGGTATGGGTTGCAGGATGTGACGCGAGATAAATGGTGTGAGAGTAAGAAGGTTATGCAGATACTGAAAGAAAGGGAGGAGATGGAAGGAATAGGTGGTTTAAGAGTAGCCGAATGTAAGAAAGTCTGGAAGAATGTGTGCTGTAAGGGAGTGGATAATAGACAAAAGGATATTGCATGGATGGGGGTGCATGGGTGTTTGCCTACAAGAGTTTAAGAGAAGGAGAAGGTTTGTGGACAGTGAGGTGTGTCCAAGGCTGGGGTGTGGGGGGATTGAGAGGGTGGTACATGTGTTCTGGGAGTGTCGCTATGCAAAGAAAGTATGGAAAAGGATGGAGAAGATCATTGAGGGGTTGACTGGTGTAAATAGTGTAACGTATGAGATGCTGTTATATGGTTTGTGTGATCTGGGGAGGAATGAGGAGAGGTTGTTATGGATTGTTGTGAATTGTATAAAAGAGTGTTTGTAGGATGTTCTGAATATTTTAATTTTTAAGCAGGAAGTGGTTAGGGTGAAGGAATGCGTGGCCATGGTCCGAGGAAGGATTTACAATTATGCGTATTATGATTATAAGAAGTTAGGAGAGAAGGATGCAAGGAAATTATGGAAATTGGAGGAGTGGAAACAATGGTGTATATAATGTAAATATGTGAATTATGTTTTTGATGTTTGTCTTTAAATGATTAACCTTTTTTATTTTTGTTTTTCAGGGTGAGTACAGATGGTGATAAAGGGACAGTGTGGAGAAAGAATATAGGAGTGTTTTTGTTTGTGTAGGGATAGGGTGGAGGGATAGTATATAATAGGGATAGTTTGCCATGTATTTGCTATGAGGGATGGGAGTGGGTTGTTTTGTTAATGTTCTTTGTTATCTTTATTGTTTGTTTTGAAACATTCTTGATATATTTATTGTTGTGAGATGTCTTTATTTTTACTGTTGTTATGTACATTTTTGCTTTTTGTGGGTGGGGTTTGGGATGGAAGTGGGTGGGTTTTGGGAGGGAGGTGGGAGGGTTATGTAAATATTGTAAATACTTGTCTGATAAATGTACTTCAATGTTATTTTTATTGTTCAAACATATTCTTTTGATTTATGTTATCTATGTATTTTACTTGTGAAATCTTAAATAAAAGAATTAAAAAAAAAAATCTGTTTCAGAGACTTAAAAAACATAAACCTAGAACTCTTGGCAGCAGACTTTCAGCATCTTTCCACACATTTTTCATCAGTCGACGAAGCAGTGGAATTATTACAACAGCCAACTTAGCAGCCTCTTGGACCTCCATGCCCCTGTTAAAACAAGAACAGTCACCTTCACCTCCCTGGTTCACAGATGAGCTTTGTAAGATGAAGGCAACAGGGCTGGTCCTTGAGTGGCGCTTCAAAGCCTCTGGCCTCACTGTCCACAAACAAATTTCAAACAAATGTTCACATTCCTCCTGTTTTAAAAACTGCCATTATCAGACAATTGCTCAAAAAAAACACTCTTGATCAGGAAGTCCTATCCAACTTTAGGCCCATCTCCAATCTCCCCTTCATATCAAAAGTACTTGAGAAAGCAGTTGCCATTCACCTTCAGGACCACCTCAAACATAATAATCTCTTTGAAAAATTTCAGTCAGGTTTCCGCTTTGCTCACAGCACAGAGACTGCCCTTGTCAGAGTTACAAAGGACCTCCTCATATCATCCGATGCTGGCTCTCCCTCCCTCCTTATCCTCCTGGACCTTTCTGCTGCATTCAAAACTGTTGACCATGGCATTCTTTTAAACCGGCTCCACCTCACCATTGGACTTAATGACACAGCCCTCAGTTGGTTTAAATCGTACCTCACAAACCGGACAGAGTATATCTCCTTGGGTCACTTAAAATCAAATCCACATACAGTTACTTGTGGTGTCCCCCAGGGGTCAGTTCTTGGCCCCATCCTCTTCATTCTCTACCTTACCCCCCTTGGCCAAATTATTAGCCGCCACAAAATTTCATTCCACTGTTATGCCGATGACACACAGCTATATGTAAATGCAACAGCTGAAACCCCACCTTCACAGTTATCCCTATCAGTACTCACCACCTGTCTGGAGGAGATAAAGGTATGGATGGAGCACAACTTTCTTCAATTAAACAGTTCTAAAACTGAAGTCATCTTGATTGGCACTTCTTACCAGACCAAATCATCATCGATAACCAGCATCACCTTTTCTGGTTCTAACATCCCCCTCTCATCAACAGTCACAAATCTTGGTGTAAAAATGGACTTTCAACTCACTTTGGAACCCATATAAATCATTTATGTAAGACCTCTTTCTACCATTTCCGTAACATCTCTAAACTCCGTCCTATTCTTTCCTTCTCAGATGCCGAAAAAACTGGTTCATGTCTCCTCCAGACTGGACTACTGTAATGCACTTTTCATTGGGATTCCTAGAAAGAGTCCTGATGAGAGTGCGGAATAATGAGCACATTACCCCTATTCTCCACTCACTCCACTGGCTTCCTGTCTCCACCAGGATTGAGTATAAGGTTTCCCTGCTCGCGCACCAATACATCCATGGACATGCCCCCCCCCACCTCAAAGAACTTCTCAAATCACAAAGCACAACACGTCTCCTTCGCTCCACTCATTCAAACCTTCTTCATATACTCAGAACTAGACTTAGGACAATGGGATACTGGGTCTTTTGTGCAGCTGCCCCGTGCCTGTGGAATGCCCTACCTGACACTTTGAGGGCTCCTCAATCCACTGACTGTTTTAAAAAATGTCTTAAGACATTTCTTTTTAGCAAAGCTTTTTGTCCCTTTTAGATGCTCGTTTTTCATTGTATAAATTGCTCATTTCTTTTTTAACCTGTAGCACGTTGAGATCTTTTGATGAAAAGGGCACTATAAATAAAATGTATTATTATTAATATTATTAGTACAGTGACAGTGCATATTTTTTAGCACTGATCACTTTATTAGTGTCACTGGTTGGCAAATAGTGTCAGTTAAGCATCTGATTTGTCCGCCACAATATTGCAGCCCCACGATAATAGGGCGTACACACGGTCGGACTTTGTTCGGACATTCCGACAACAAAATCCTAGGATTTTTTCCGACGGATGTTGGCTCAAACTTGTTTTGTCTACACACGGTCGCACAAAGTTGTCGGAATTTCCGATCGCCAACCACGCGGTCTCGTGCACCACGTACGACGAGACTTGAAAAGGCCGGTTCAGAACCAAGTGCGGCACCCTTTGGGCTCCTTTTGCTAATCTCGTGTTAGTAAAAGTTTGATGAGAGACGATTTGCGCTTTTTCAGACTCGTGGCTTTCAGATCGTTTTCTGCCGTTCAGTTTGTGCTTGTGGGTTTGTATCTGCTCTTCAGTGCGTGCAGCAAGTTCCGCGTGACTTTAAGTAGTCATTGTATTCTTGTTCGTTACTGTTTTTTAGGTCGCTCTTCACAGGCCTTGCTGTTTTTCAGTGCGTTCTGTTACAGCGTTCTGAGCAGCCGACCGTTTTCTAGCCATGTTGCGTATGCGTACTCCTCATAGAGTTCGTGCTGTGCGGGGGATTGGTGTTGTGGTCCTGACCTTGACACAAGTCCAGTCCATGAACAGGGTGGGGAGGAGTTCATAACCCAAGAATTGGTTGCTTCAGCGTGACCAGTTCTCTCATATGCCTTTGCTCCGTGAGATCCGTGAGAATAATCCTGATGATTTCAGGAACTTTCTCAGGATGACGGACCCCGTATTTCACCGTTTTTTGGCTTCGCTGACCCCCTATATCAGCAGGCAGGATACCTGCATGAGGCAAGCCATCAATCCGGAGCAGAGGTTGGTCACTACCCTGCGGTATTTGACGACAGGGAGAAGCCTGCAGGACTTAAAGTTCTCGACAGGCATCTCCCCCCAGGCTCTGGGGATCATAATTCCAGAGACCTGTTCTGCCATCATCCAGGTCCTGCAGAAGGAGTATATGAAGGTAAGATTTTTATCCTTTAATATCAAATTTTATTGTATTGAATGTTTGCTAATATATTGTATTTCTTTCCTCATTCCCTAATTACCATGATTGTAATATGCTGCGAATGTCCCCTTTGTTCTCATGCATGCTGGTTTTTTATGTAATTATTATTTTAGGTCCTTCATACATATTTGCCCTTCAATAACCTCCCCAGCATGGTGTCTCCTGGCCTATATTCACCTCATGTAGTCACTTAACAATGTATTTTTTCTACTCCATAGTAGTGCTTTACCCCAAACACCCCCTAAAATGTTTGGAAATGTTATTTTTGCTTTAAATTCAGGCAGAGTGCCAGAGGCTTTTTTTGTGGTGTCCCCAAATAATTATTAGTAACCCTCCCTCCCCCAACGGCTAAGTCAGCTGATCCCAATTCTCTATCTATCCTCAATCATCTATCTGCTGACTTTGCCAAACCCATACACACTATACCCATCTCTTTTGTGGTCTGATTTATGGATGAATTCCCCAAAGCATGTAGTACAAGGGCCTGCCTGTATACTTTCAAATGGTACTGTTTAAAGTTTTGGGATCCTATTATTATCTTGATAGGTAATAGCAGAATTTTCAAATGTCCTAAAATGTGTACAGTGTGTATTTCTATCTTTGTATTATGACACTTCTTACCTCTCCAGTGGGCTGCCAATAGTGTAACTAAGGAGGGGCTGTTCCAAGTAATACCCATTATTTAGGCATCCATCTCTCAATGAAGTGAAGAGGGTTACCTGTCCAAGATTTCCACACACCCCCTATAATGTTAGAAATGGCCCATGAGAGGGGGGGGGGAAATATGATAGGTGTACCTTATACTTTGGCGTTGTTAAATTCCCCTTAATAAATGCTATCTGGAGGTTGCCCCATAATGTTTGTGCCTAATCTGCTTGCCATGTTTCAGAGTAAAATTAGTAATGTTTATTGTCTTTTCCTCAACAGTTTCCTTCCACGCCACAGGAATGGCAGACTGTGGCCTCCCACTTTGCCGAGCGGTGGGACTTTCCTAACTGCGGAGGGGCAATTGATGGGAAACACGTCCACATCGTCCCCCCACCCAACTCGGGGTCATACTATTATAATTACAAGGGGTTCAATAGTATAGTGATGTTGGCGGTGGTGTCGGCTAATTACGACTTCTTGTATGTGGACGTGGGGAAGAATGGCCGGATGTCCGATGGTGGAGTCATCGCCCAGATGGAGTTCTACAGGCGTCTCCAGAATGGCAGCTTGGACTTGCCAGCTCCAGAGGACAATGTGGAAGGACTCCCATTTGTGTTCGTTGCTGATGAAGCGTTTGCGCTGGGGGACCACCTGATGCGGCCATTCCCAATGAGGACCCTCACCCCGGAACAGAGGTTTTTTAATTAACGGCTGGCCAGAGCCCAAAGAGTGGTGGAGAACACATTTGGAATCCTGGCCAGCCGGTTCCGCCTATTTATGACACCCATCCATATGGTGGAGTATAAACTGAACCATATTATACTTGCGTGTGGTGTTCTCCATAACTTTTTAAGGAAACATTCGGCCAACTATGCTGGCTCAGTTGGGCCTGAGGCCGGAATGATACATCAAACCAAACTGACGGCGCTTGAAAGTGGCCGTCCTGGCTTGCCCTCCCTGAGTGCCCGTGATGTCCGGCTACGCTACCTGGAGTTCTTTGCAGGTAGGGGGGCTATCAATATGCCAGACAATCTGTGAAGCCTTTTTATAATAAAAAAAAAAGAAATTCTTTGTGGACCTTTACTGCTTGTGTTTGTTTTAGCTGACCCTGACAGAAATGTGTTGAGTCCAGAAAATGTTGTGATTGTGTAACCTTATTATACAAAGCACTGTTGGCTGTTATTTACTAAATGCAAAAACACATTTCACTACAAGTGCACTTGCAACTGCACTGAAACTGCACTTGTAGTGCAAAGAGGATTTGCCCTTAGGAAATAACCCTCATTTTTGCAGAAAACAGCAATTACATCACCCCAAAAGTGTTGTAGTGTTGAGAAAATAATCCACACATTCTTGAGTAACCAACTTTTTTATACCTGCACAATCACATGTGCATTTACCACAGGTTTTTAAAACAAACCAACATGTTTGTTGTATAACAATTTTTGGGGGGGCATTATCAAAAATCGAAATGTCCATTTAAGATAAAACAGGCCTGTGTAAAACCAACAAGAAAGACAAAAAACTTGAACTTACAAAGTTCACATTAGGTAAAACCTGAAGGCTATATCAGACATCAGTATTTAGGAACTGGGTTTGATCTAGCGTTCAGATGGGGGGAAATCACCCCTGGAAAAGCCAAATTTGGAAGATGCACACCAATTTACAAATGTCAACATGTGCTAGCTGCCATCAGGGGGGATCAAGGGACGTGTTTTGGGGGACCCTTCCTCACCACTACTTTATAATTGAGGAAGGGGTTGCACCCCCAAAACGCGTCCATTGATCTCCCGTGATGGCAGATAGCACATGTTGGCACACTGTGTGCATCCTCCAAATTTGGCTTTTCAAAACATTGCAAAAAGTTTTAAAAGATTGGACCACAATCCAAAAAGTGATTTTGTGGGGTTTTAAATTCGCCCCAAAACATCAATGATGTTATTATTTTTTTTAATCACATCATTGATTTTTTGCTGTATGTTTTGCAGTTCTACATTACACCCCATGATCTCCCTGATCAGGATCTGGGCACTTTCTGATGTGAAAGGATCTGGATCACGATCACCTAAAAAGAGAGAAACAAAACAAAAACAAGTATCAAAAATCTGCCGGCATCCATCTCTTACCTGAGTCTGTGGTCGCAGACACTCACCTGTTGTGGTGCCAATCTCCACCACATCTTCTTCTTCCTCCTGCTCAGCTTGGGTTGGTGTTATTTCCCCTTCTTCCATAGATGGGGGGTCTGTGGTCTCCTCGGATGAGGGGTGTCCTCCGAGTCTTTTCTCCCCTATGTAAAACAAAAATGGTATAATTAGCACACAGATATTTGATGGTAGAACTAGAAATAGGAAACATTGCTTGGAAGTGGGGTACAATTGTCTATTTTAGCCAAGTTCCAAGATGTCTTTTTTTTATTGCCCTTTGTCAAGCTGCAATACTTTACCTGTTTAGTACAAGCTTCACAGATGGAGACCCCCCTATAGTATACACTGGAACACCTGTGTGGGCCCCCTAATAAAAATGGTGTTCTGGGGTCCCACACTAGTGCTCCAGTGTCCAGATGTGAAAACAGCTGCTCAGTGTTCTCTCCTTACACAGAATCTAGTTTGCATTTCATTCTAGTAACAAACCCATCTACACAAACAAATATTTGGCATCCAAGTAGGCCCAAAAAAAATGTGGGAAAATGCATGTGGCCTAAACAATGGTGCTTTAGAGGCCGAAAGAAAAATGTTTGATACGAATGAATAATGGGCCCATGAACATTAAAGTTGCCCTTTTAAACGTTACAATTAAGAAAAGCATATGGAGCAGCACGAACAGAATAAAGACAGAAAGAATAGGAACACAGCACAACTACTTACTTTTTTGCAGCACTCTCCGGATCTTTCGGTACTGCTCTGGCTCTCTTAATTTCAGGTCCGACCACCGCTTCCTGAGCTGATCTTTCGATCGTCGTACCCCGAAATTCCTGTGAATACTTTTGACCACTTTCGCCATGATCTTGGCCTTTCTGATATTGGGGTTAGGTAAGGCCCATACTTTCCGTCATAGTCGGACTTCTTCATGATGTCGACCATCTCCAACATCTCCCCAAAGGACATATTTGTGGCCTTAAAACATCTCCTTCTGGATCGGGACGTGTCCGGATCCGGGCTTTCCTCCTCCTCCTCGTTCCTGCAATTATCACGCACCTGCTGTGACTCCGCCATGTGCTCTTCCCCCACTGCGCCGAACGAAAAGAATAGAATAGACTAGAAAGAACGTCAGGGGCGGGCGGAGTTACACGCATGCGCAGTGTGTATAAAGCGTAACACGCGTGCGTATTACGTACGATCTGTGAGCGGAGGAAGGAGCATTGGACGCGCCGATCTTAAGAACGAAGGTAAGAGACAAACTTGTGCCTATACTGCTTCTACATTGAGACCTATATTGTAACAAGATTAGGAGAGTTTTGTCTGACATTAGGCTTTGTCTTGTGTTGTGTCTTGCAGTGAACATGGATATGCTACTGAAAGACAATGATTTCATGTCAGTATTCGTAGATATGTTAAGGGAGCTGCCATGTCTGTGGGAGGTTAACCATCCCCATTTCAAGAACCAAGCAAAGAGGAAGGCAGCACTGGTGCAATTGTGTGAAATTGTGAAGCAGGTGATCCCCACGACAGACATCACCTATTTAAAGATATTAATTGGTGGCCTGAGGAGTACATATCTAAGGGAGCGCAAGAAAGTCCTGGATTCACAGAGATCCGGAGCAGCAGATGACATCTATGTCCCCAGGATGTTGTACTATGACAGGCTGCATTTTCTGGCAGGCCAGACTGAACCCAGACCATCACTCTCCAGTCTTCCTTCCACGCTTCCTTCCCCCCCGGCTGAGGCTTCTGACGCCCAACCTGGGCCTTCCAGGCCACATGTGGAGGAGCCCAGACTGAGCCAGGTATAGCATTCCTCTAAATATTTCTGCTTGTCCAATCAATGATGTTAACTAGATGTTAGTTGGGAGTACTAATTTAGGATTGTGATTGATGAAGCAAAAAATAAAACCATGTCCCTTTTTCATACACAGGGAAGTCTCAGCCAGGAGGTGGCCGGGCCGAGCCGGCTGGCTGATCTGCAGGTCCCTCCACCCCCCCTGGAAAGAGAAAGTGGCAGGAGGAGGAGTGCCCTAGAGGAGGCTGCCAGAGGACTCTTTTGGAGGGCTACAGAGGTCCTGGGAGCACCACACACTGTGGAGGAGGACATTGCTGCCACCATTGCCTATAAAATGCAAAGGATGGAGGAGGGCCAACAAGCCATGTGTGAGTCCCTCATATTGGAGGCTCTTAACAAAGGTATGAGGGGCCAAATTACAGCTCAGACACACCTTTGCGATGGTCCTCCTCCTCCTTCTGCAGGTCCTCCTCCTCGTCCTCCCTCTCCTCCAGGTCCTCCCAGTCCTCCTCCAGGTCCTACTCCTCCTCCTGCCACATCTCCAACAGCACAGCCACAGCCCGGAAGGAAGCGTGGAAGGAAGACCAGAAAGTGAGGACCCTGGATCCAGTCTGGTCGGCCAAAAAATGCAGCCTCTTGTGGTACCACAGCCTGGGGACACAGATGTCATCTGCTGCTATCCTGATCTCTGCGAATTCTGGACCAGACTGCCCTCCCTTACATATGGACTCCTCAGGCCACCAATTTTGATGTTGAAGAATTGATGTCTGCCGTGGGGGTCCCAGGCTTCGCTAATTTCTCCTGTTGATCCAGTGTTGCCTTCCTCTTTGTTTGGTTCTGATACCTTAATAAAGGATTTTTGTTTTGAATTATACTCTCCTATGTGTTTTACTTCAAAAATGACAGTTTTTTTGTGAGGATTCAGGTACATTTCAAATATACAATGTGAAATGAACAAGGGACACCAACAACAAACAATCTCCTGGAGATTAAATGATAAAAGATATCAATGGTGTTGGGGTAACTTGACACACAAAACACACACAAAAATATTCTGGAGTAAAAATAAAAATAACATTGAACAAAGATCAGCCTTTGAAAAAATACAAACATTAAATAAAAAAAAAAAAGGCTTAAAACCCCCAAAAAAATTAAATAAAAAAAAAAAATTATGTCAGATGTGACAACTAATAACAATATATTCAGGGAATCCCAATAAAAAAAACAAAAATAAAACTTTGTGAGAAGTGTGTGTGAATATGAGCAGCAAAACTACTTCATTCTTGTCACATTATAAAGAAGAAGAGAGTGCGCTGTATTAAACCATTTTTAACATTGCAGCGTGACGAAAGTGCTGTATCCATTGTGAACGCTAAGTTTACCAGAACGAGCTGTTCCGTCTTGGAATTTCTTCTGAGCATGCGTGGCACTTTGTGCGTCGGAACAGGCCTCACACGGTCGGAATTGACACGATCGGATTTTGTTGTCGGAAAATTTTATCTCCTGCTCTCCAACTTTGTGTGTCAGAAAATCCGATGGAAAATGTCCGATGGAGCCCACACACGATCAGAGTTTCCGACAACACGCTCCGATCAGACATTTTCCATCGGAAAATCCGACCGTGTATACGGGGCATAAGTCACTAATCACTGCCATTACCAGTAAAAAAATAAAAATAAATAGAAAATATCCCATAGTTTGTATATATATATATATATATATATATATATACATATATATATATATATATATATATATATATATATATATATATATATTAATAGCATATATTAGCAGTAAGCCTAGAGAATAAAATGGCAGTCATTGCAATTAATTTTAATACAAAAAACACAATATTTAACCCACTTTTTTGGTTAAATTTAAAAGATGATGTTACGTCAAGTAAATAGATATCCAACATGTCACACTTTAAAATTGCACATGCCCGTGGAATGGTGACAAACTACAATACTTGAAAATCTCCATAGGCGACATTATTTAAAAATGTTTGCAGGTTACAATTTTAGAGTTACAGAGTAGATCCAGTGCTAGAATTATTGCTCTTGTTATAACATTTGCAGTGATACCACACATGTGTGGTGGGAACACCATTTACATATGCGTGCATGACCTATGTTTGCAATCGCTTATGTGCACGAGTACGGAGGGATTAGGGGGGGGGGGCTCACATTTTTTATTTATTATTATTTATTTTACAATTATAAAAAAAAATACACTGTCCCTTTATTTTTATTTTTTTATCACTTTTATTCCTATCACAGTCTTACTTAAAGTGGTTCTAAACCTCAGATGTGCAATATGAACAAAGCATATCTATCATGTACCTGGTGATAACTGGAATATTGTGGAGGCCTCTCTTGCAACTCCTGCCCAACACCCCTGAAGGTGGAGACAGAGAGTGTGAGGGCACAGAACGGCACAATTGCCAGAGTAGCTGGCTGGTGAAGTCCACTCTTAGGTGAATGAAGCTGGGGGTTGCAGTCTTAAGAACAGAATAATGAAGCAGCTTGCACCAGAGCAGAAGATGGCAGCAGAGCTGATATGCAGCCAGCGACCAGCGGCAGCCGAGCTACAAGGGACCAAGTCAGCAGGCAGAGCAAGTCCAGGAAGCAGGCCAAGGCCTGTACAAGCTGGGCAGCGCAGTGCAGAATCAGCAGGCAAAGACGAGTCCAGTATATAGGCTGAGGTCAGGGAGGTTAATGCAGGAGCAAAGGCAAAGTCCAGGAGAAAGCCGGGTCATATACAGGTAAGCAGGTTCAATGGATCAGATCACAGGAATACAGGCAGCGGCTGGAGCCAAACCTTTTTTTTGGTGGGGGGGCAGCAACTTCTGCGCAAACAGCAATATCTCTTCGAGCAGCCTCACATCTACATCATACAGCAGCATAGCCAACCTGCCCAGCTGCTCGATGCCCAGCTCAAGCCCAACATCTGCATAGTCATGCACAACCCCCAGGTCCGCACTTACCTCGCACCTTCCCCAGCTTCTCCTCCCAGCCAACCTGATCTTCTTCAGATTCGTCTCCTGCCCTGATTGACCGGGAGGAGAAGCTGGAAATTAATAGTAAATATTGATTTGCTATTCTCACAAATGGATGGGTTCGGGGTGCAGTGCCCAACCTTTTTCAAGCCAATAAGAACCTCAGGCTTCAATCATGTGCTTGAAAAACAAAAACTCAGAAAGCTATGAGTCTGGCACTCCGCATGCAAACTGCATGCAAATTAGGGAGGCAGCACCCCTGCGCCCCTTATGGGACCGGGGGGGGCACTGAATACAGGTTCAGGCTGAAGACCATTTAGCTCATGGTGACAGACCAGCTTAAATAGGGCACTGGGCATCAAGTATGCATGCTAATTCATATGCGCATGTGCATGTGTACGTGTTCAAGAATGTGCACGAATGCGAGCATGATGAACTGGAATAGTACTCTAGTAGTAGTAATAGTAATCTATTGTCTCTTTGACTAGCAGTATGAGCACATGAGCAAAGCACATGCACATGAATATGAGCATAAGCCCAGGGGTGTGTCCTCCAATACGTTGTCAAAGCTCTCCTCACTGAGTTCTGCTGTGTGTAATTTCAGCCTTTTGCCTCCTTTTTTCTGACAGCTCATACACGCTTTATAAATTCTGGACTTTGAACAGATGTAGAGAGAGACCGCAGATAAACTAATACAACTCATGTAGGAGGATTTGTTTCCTTGTTCAAATACCAAGACAGTGGGTCCAAAAACCAATAAGAAAAGTGTCTCAACCCAGTTGTTATAACGACTGCCTGTAAAAACGTAAAAGGGAAAAGAGTAAAGAAAGAAAACCAAAAACAATAAAAAAAGATATAAAAATAAAAAGAGGGGGTAAAAAAAGAAGGAAAAGGATCTGTTTAGTTTCTGTGTATCACCTGAGGCTAAGTCACTGTGTATATGTAAGGGTTGCCAGTTACTTTTCCCTATTCTGGCAGGCTTTATAGGAACAAAGTACTATTATAAGAAAGGCCATTAAGGAAGAAAAAAAATAAACATAACCAGTAATGTTAGCTCTTGTCGCCTTAGTAAAGTATTTATTTTATGCCAACATAGTGGTTTTCATAACCATTTTACTATTTTTTAAATGATTGTATTGTCACAAAATACAAGGATAACCATTTTCAAATGAAATACGCACCTGATACAGAGAAAAAAAACATACAGATGTTCCTTGGCTTAATTTTTTAACTGTATTTTCTAAAATGTAATGTTTTGGCAAAGACAAGTACAAATCACCCAAACATAAAGTTCAATTTAATGGAGAGTTAAATGGGAAAACACTGAGATATTTTGTTGCTTTCTGCAGTTACACTAGCTCCTAGAGAAACTCATTGATATTCAACATTATAACAGATACTGTTTGTTGTGTTGCCTGGGGAACAAACTTTTTTTTAAACATTCTTGATTTTCTTTTCTTGCATGTAGAGAAACCTTTTTTTGAAATTCAAATAACGATTTTACTTGTTTGCTTAAGGAAGGAAAGCAAAAAAAATGTAAGGAAATACATTGCTGAGGTGGGTGGTGGAACTTATGTCAAGGCATAAAGTAAAAAAAAAAAAAAAAACATAATATGCTTACCACTACTAAAACTGTTCCACAGTACAAATGTTTGTAAATGCAACCAGGATTCCAGAGTATTATGGTGAAAACAAAACCCTAATTTTCATTTAAGGGTGGACTGTGTAAAGTTGTTGCACGCCAGGTATTGATTAAAAAATTACTTTTTCAAAAGGTGTAAAGATCTGCTGCTCTCTACTGTTAGCTGCTAGTTTCCCAGTGTTATGTATAATTATGTACATCAGTGCCTGGCCCTGCTGGCTGGTCTTGGAAACCCTGAAGGAGGAAGTAAAGTGGACAGAGAAATCCTCAGACACATGTCCTGTCCATGCTACTAAATCTTGGACCAGGAGAGGCTATTATACAAGTACTCCTATGATCTAATAGTTTAACAGCAGGTTATGAGTGTATATCTAAATCTTTTTTAGTGACTATGTTGTTATTATTGACTGTGTTGTTATCATTTCACATGCACAGTGCCAGACAGCTACGTAAGTGCTACTGTATGCATGTAGTGGTCACTTTTCTGCTGTATATTAGTACGTAAACCTGTTTATTGCAATAGAGTTTATATACTGCTCTTGTTATTTTAGACAGTACTAGGGAGGGACTAAAGTGCAGAGTAGACTAACTTTGAGTTCCAGTGCCACACTACAGTTCCTGCAGGTGAGAAGTTCCATTCCAGGCTGGCCAGACATTAGTTGGAGGATACACCCCTGACAGCTGATCTTGTCTTCATGTTTCTGACACAAAGACAGATGCTACATCATCCTCAGAGGCTCCTGCAACTGGACTTTACTGCATTCATCTGCAGATATCTCTGATAATACAAGGGGTCTTTGAAAGGTTTCTGCACTGTTATATATTTAATAGTTTAAAAAAAGTGCGTAAACTTTTTAAAGAACCCTCGTAATTATATATATCTGGATATATGCACACAATTCCACCAGGACTCTTATCTGTCCTTTTTACTGATTATACCTGTTTGTACATGGATGTACACTACTATGCAAAAGCTTTAGGCAAGTGTGAAAAATGCTGTAAATTATGAATGCTTTCAGAATTAGAAATGTTAATGGTTTATTTTTTATCAATTAACAAAATGGAAACTAAATAAACAGAAGAGAAATTCAAATCAAATCAATATTTGGTGTTACCACTCTTTGCCTTCAAAACAGCATCAATTCTTCTAGGTAGACTTGCACACAGTTTTTGAGGAAACTCGAGTGGGGGGTTGTTCCACACAGCTTGAAGAACTAACTGCAGATCTTCAGTGAATGTAGGCTGCCTCAAATCCTTCTGTCTCTTCATGTAATCCCAGACAGACACAATTATGTTGAGACAAGGGCTCTGTGGGGGCAAAGCCATCACTTCCAGGACTCCTTGTTCTTTGCACTGAAAATAATTCTTGATGACATTGACAGTATATTTGGGGCCAATAACAAGTCTCCCTGATGGTATGACCTATTAGATAAGTGTAGGCGGCTCCCCAGTCTGACAGCTCTGGACCACTTCCACACAAAGACACTTAGCCAGGATCCCTCTGAGGCTTATCGAGGCTTCAGCTGCCAGCTGATACGGCACTTGTGGACTCCTCCATAGAGACATCCCGACTGTTCTCCTGTGAAGCTGCATGTGGAAGCACCTACCCACTTTAGCACTCTGTAAGTGCATCCTACATTGTTCAGGTAACCCTGTGTTTTTATTGAATAAATTGTATGCTGCTTAAGGATTTGCCTGATGCCTCTCTCTCCTTTCTCTGTCATATTAGATAAGTATTTGCCTGTATTTCTCAGCATTGAGGACACTATTGATCCTGACCAAATCTCCAACTCCGTTTGCAGAAATGGAGCCCCAAATTTGCAAGAAACCTCCACCATGCATCACTGTTGCCTGCAGACACTCATCATTGTACTGCTCTCCAACCCTTCAGTGAACAAACTGCCTCCTGCTACAGCCAAATATTTCAAATTTTGACTCATCAGTCCAGTCCATTTTTCCATGAAGACCGCTTCTGGCCAGACTTCTTGTCTACTAGTTAAAATCTTTACCCAAAAAGGAACAAACAAATAATTCTGTATTTGCATAAAAAATGGTTTATAAAAGATGCTGTTGATGTAATTTGCACCACATCCCTAATATGGACAACTGTACCAATAGAAGAAAAAACAATGGATTTTTTTGGTGCTCATGCTTTCAGAAATAATATTAGTAACACCGGTTCTGTTAAAAAATATTATATTTTATTAAATACGCAATGATTAAAAAAGATAAAAACATGTAATATTAATTTGCTAATCCTAACAGACAAGTAACCCATTTTTTTCCACTTTATTGTCTCAATACATTAAGCATATCTAATGCAATTATTCACAATTGGGGATAATATAATGTGCATTGAAAATAGGAAAAAAGATCCCACTAGTTTTAATGCATTTTGCAATGTGTCGCTTCTTCAGGAGACCCTTTGAAGTGAGGATATACATACATGCATCATTAATAGTACAATTACCACTTCAAATTACATTATTGAAGCTATACCTGTAGCAGATATTGTATTAGAATATGTGCTGCATCTTAATGCAGCACATGAATAGACACTCTAGAGCAGCCTTTTTAAACCAGGGTATCCAGGCACCCTGGTGTTCCTTAAGGTTTCTTCAGGGGTGCCTTGCAAAATGCCTAAAAATTGCCCAAAAATGTATACAAGCCAGCACATGGATCAAGCCTGCCTTTTAATTACACAAAGCCACAGGTTCGTATTGTGCACCATTTCAACCTTCAAGCCCCCGGCATAGTAACAACCAGTGATGGTTGTTAGCACAGCATCCTTGTTTGGCCCTCCCCTGCGTCTCTCAGTTAACACTGGACTCACATTAACTGCGTGATGGGGAGAAACTGAGGGTAAGGAGAAACACTGCTATACTAGTCGATACTAGTGTGAAAAAGTGTATTTGCTTTGTAAGAATAAATCACCTCTAATATTGGGTGTCTTATGTGTGTTGATGCTGCCGCATTTAGCTATTAGAATAGTTTTTTACATTTTAGGATGGGGTGCCTTGAGACTGTCCATAATTTTAATGGGTGCCTTGAGACTGTCCATAATTTTAAAGGGTTCCTTGACTGAAAAAAGGTTGAGAAACACTGCTCTAGAGACTATGACCCAAAAGATAAGGTAGGTAGCAAAGGAGCCCAGAAAAAAGAGCCATTTAGATAAAGTAAGATAATAAAAAAAAAATTGTGATATTCCTCTTACCCCCATATTCAGTAACTAGAGTATATTTCCTATACATTTATACAAAAAGGAATTTAAAATGGAAGCTAGCAGGTTCTATATAAGATGTGCTTAATGAGTAGTTAATGATGGGAGAGTGCCCCAACAGGTCCTTAGCTACTTCCAAAAATATACTGCACAACAAGAAAATCACAAATACAACTATAGGACTGGCATTAAAAATCACCAATAATACCAAAGAGTTAACCAAAAAAATCTGATGGTGATATAAAGATATTTACCACTTTAATCAGAGCCTAAAGTGGTCTATCTCTTACATGCCTATGCATGGCATGTAAAGTAAATCCCTTTGGCAGGCTTTGTATATATAATATATATATAAATAAATAAATCAGATATCGGCATACTGGAGGAATGGATCACTGAACATGCATGGCCCAGTGTTGCCATGCATGCTCAGTGGTGGCGTGGAGGTTCCAACACCCGCTGCCTCTCCAGTCCCCAAAGAAACTCTGGCTGAAACTAGGCAAAAATGACATCCTGTTCAAGAAATTAGCAGAAATTATACTAGCCATCATTTTAAATGGGCCACCAGATGTTATGCAGGCCTCAGGTACTGGCCCGAGACAGAGGGAAAGTGCAGGTGTGACCACTATATATGTCTCTCGGACACAAAATAAAATACCAAACTAACCACTGCCGAATCCAACACACAAATAAAAACAATAAAAAAAACACAAACCAGAAAAAAAATACACACCAACCAAGAAAACAAAAAAAAAACATAATGGGGGGAGAGATAGGGGGAGAGAAGAGGAGGTTTCTGGTTCACATACCTAAACGCAATCCCACCAAAAAGTGGGGTGTCAGACCATTGGAAAGAGGGGTGTCAGAGCATCGGTGAATTAAAAAAATATACATTTTTCACTGTTTGTTAAATTGCAGCCATTTGCTAAAATCATTTAAGTTCATTTTTTTCCTCATTATTGTACACACAGCACCCCATATTGACAGAAAAACAAAGAAGTGTTGACATTTTTGCAGATTTATTAAAAAAACAAAAACTGAAATATCACATGGTCCTAAGTATTCAGACCCTTTGCTCAGTATTTAGTAGAAGCACCCTTTTGACCTAATACAACCATGAGTCTCTTTGGGAAAGATGCAACAAGTTTTTCACACCTGGATTTGGGGATCCTCTGCCATTCCTCCTTGCAGATCCTCTCCAGTTCTGTCAGGTTGGATTGTAAACGTTGGTGGACAACCATTTTTAGGTCTCTCCAGAGATGCTCAATTGGGTTTAAGTCAGGGCTCTGGCTGGGTCATTCAAGAACAGTCATGGAGTTGTTGTGAAGCCACTCCTTCATTATTTTAGCTGTGTGCTTAGGGTCATTATCTTGTTGGAAGGTAAACCTTCAGCCCAGTCTGAGGTCCTGAGCACTCTGGAGAAAGCTTTCTTCGAGGATATCCCTGTACTGTGCCGCATTCATCTTTCCCTCGATTGCAACCAGTCGTCCTGTCCCTGCAGCTGAAAAACACCCCCACAGCATTATGCTGCCACCACCATGCTTCACTGTTGGGACTGTATTGGACAGGTGATGAGCAGTGCCTGGTTGTCTCCACACATACCGCTTAGAATTAAGGCCAAAAAGATCTATCTTGGTCTCATCAGACCTTCAGGTGTTTTTTAGCAAACTCCATGCAGGCTTTCATGTGTCTTGCACTGATGAGATGCTTCTGTCGGGCCACTCTGCCATAAAGCCCTGACTGGTGGAGGGCTGCAGTGATGGTTGACTTTCTACAACTTTCTCCCATCTCCTGACTGCATCTCTGGAGCTCAGCCACAGTGATCTTTGGGTTCTACATTACCTCTCTCACCAAGGCTCTTCTCCCCCGATAGCTCAGTTTGGCCAGACAGCCAGCTCTAGGAAGGGTTCTGGTCATCCCAAACGTCTTCCATTTAAGGATTATGGAGGCCACTGTGCTCTTAGGAACCTTAAGTTCAGCAGAACCTTGGCCAGATCTGTGCCTTGCCACAATTATGTCTCTGAGCTCTTCAGGCAGTTCCTTTGACCTCATGATTCTCATTTGCTCTGACATGCACTGTGAGCTGTAAGGTCTTATATAGACAGGTGTGTGGCTTTCCTAATCAAGTCCAATCGGTATAATCAAACACAGCTGAACTCAAATGAAGGTGTAGAACCATCTCAAGGATGATCAGAAGAAATGAACAGCACCTGAGTTAAATATGTGAGTGTCACAGCAAAGGGTCTGAATACTTAGGACCATGTGATATTTCAGCTTTTCTTTTTTAATAAATCTGCAAAAATGTCAACAATTCTGTGTTTTTCTGTAAATATGGGGTACTGTGTGTACAATAATGAGGAAAAAAAAACTTAAATGATTTTAGCAAATGGCTGCAATATAACAAAGAGTGAAAAATTTAAGGGGGTCTGAATACTTTCCGTCCCCACTGTATATACAGTATATAACATAGGATTTCTGGATTTACTGTAATACTGACTGGTCTAATTTTTGGATAGGCAGACATATTAAAAGGTTATTTCTCAAGTAATCCCAAGTCCTGGAAATTTTTTTACATAGAGATATTCAGTTTTTTCCAAACTGCTGGGGGTTTGTAAACAAGTCTGCTTATAGAACTGGGGATAGAAACAATGGTTTGACATACAATGATATACTCACACACCTGTGATAAAAACAAACTGAATGATGTTTACAAGAATGTGGAGTGTGAAGACACTATATATGTAAAGGTACACTACAACTACAACCTGTATTTGGCAGCCATCTTAGAAGATTCTGGTAGTGACTGTTTTAAGCCAACAGCCATTTTGAAAAGGGGTAACTATAATATATTCGGTTGATTAATTTACCTAGATCGATAAGCCTATTGCTATTTTTCTTTTGGGTAACCAGTTACTCTCCCCCTATAATATATCCATCTATGCGTGATTTGACGCTTTTTCCTTCTGCAGAGCAATAACTGTTGTATTCCACAAAGCACAGACTATTGTCTGATCATTGGTTATATATGGTTATTCTGTCTACAGGGAGAATGTAATTATTGAATTTAATTCTATACATATATATAGAGATATACATATATCATCAATTATTACAGACTATTTTGTAATTTTTATGTAAAATTGTCTTGTCCATGTCTACCTATTAATCAAACTATTTATTGTGTCTTATTGAATAAATATTAATTTATTGTTAATAGCCCAGTCCATATTCACATTGATCCTCATTGCGATCTTAAAGAATTCTGCACTGACATAAAACTTCTCAAATGAATTAATCATTCAGGCATTCTCTGAATAAATCCATAACAGGGGGAACAAATAAGAAGTAAGGTTTTATGTGGCATGTGCAGCCTATTGCATTAGAATGTGCACTCCGATGCTGAAACACACTTGCGCGTCTGTATTTGCGCGTCATGTGCATGTGGCATGTGCATGTGCAGCCTATTGCATTAGAATGTGCACTCCGATGCTGAAACACACTTGCGTGTCTGTATTTGCGCGTCAGACATATATATATGTGTGTAGCAGGGCGTGCAGGACCCCCTGAATGGGTCACAGCACAGTGAAGTAGGCAAGGACATACAGCACAATCTTTGTGAAAACAAAACAGTGGTTTATTTCCAAGTCTGTGGTTACAAGTGCAGGTATCAAAAACAGCAAAAATAAAACAAAACAGAAAATAAACTCTTGCCACTTTGGGCGTCTAACTGCAAAACAGGAACCTATCTACCTGGTCTGGAATAGCCTACCACTGCCCAAAAACAGTCTTTTAGTCTTATGCCGTGTACACACGATCTGACTTTCTGGCATTCTTGGTCCGGCACACTTTTCGACGGACTTTGTCCGCCAGGTGCGCCGGACTTTAAAACGGACGGACTTGCCCCCACACGACCGGACGGTGGGTAAGTCCGCCCGTCTTTCCGACAAACTTTCATCTGAGTTACGGCGGACTTTCTGAATGAACGCACTTGCCCACACATGGACAAGTCTGTTCATTTTGAACGTGACTCAGGTGCGACGAGACTAGAAAAGGAAGTCAATCTTGCCGCTTTTAGTGGCGAGATTTACACCTTGCGAGCCCCATCGCGGGTCATACCAGGCCCTTAGGTCTAGTATGGATTATAAAGGGAAGCCCCTACGCCGAAAAAACAGCGTGGGGTCCCCCCTAAGATCCATACCAGACCCCGATCTGAGCACGCAGCCCGGCCGGTCAGGAAAGGGGGTGGGGATGAGCGAGCGCCCCCCCTCCTGAACCGTACCAGTCCGCATGCCCTCAACATGGGGGGTGGGTGCTTTGGGGGGAGGGGGTGCCCTACGGGTCCCCCCCACCCCAAAGCACCTTGTCCCCATGTTGATGAGGACAAGGCCTCTTCCTGACAACCTTGGCCGTTGGTTGTCGGGGTCTGTGGGCGGGGGGCTTATCGGAATCCGGGAGCCCCCTATAATAAGAGGGCCCCCCACCCTATGTGAATGAGTATGGTGTACATGGTACCCTTACCCATTCACCTAGGGAAAAAGTGTCAATAATAAAAAACACTACACAGGTTTTTAAAATAATTTATTAAACATCTCCGGGGGGGGTCTTCTTCCGTCTTCGGGGGTCCCTCCGATTCCTCTTCACCTTATGATGTCACAGTCCCTGGGCATGCTGGGACTGTGATGTTTTAGGGTGTGTGGTCAACATCACCCTGTGACCACACCCCCTAAACCATCACAGTCCCAGCATGCCCAGGGACTGTGACATCATAAGGGGGCGGGTCTCCGCCTATATGGGCTTCTATCCTTAAGGCTTCTTCCTCTAAGTGATTCTTTCTACAAGTGATATGCACTTCATTCTCTGCACTAAGTTCTGCTTCACCTGATCATTCCTTCTGTCTCTTTACAGGTATGTGTCAGCTCATCCACATCTTCCACCGTTAACTGAAATTGGGATCTGCCTGCTGTCTCTGTGTGTGTGTGTCTCTGGTATGTGTCAGCTCATCCACATCTTCCACCGTTAACTGAAATTGGGATCTGCCTGCTGTCTCTGTGTGTGTGTCTCTGGTATGTGTCAGCTCATCCACATCTTCCACCGTTAACTGAAATTGGGATCTGCCTGCTGTCTCTGTGTGTGTGTCTCTGGTATGTGTCAGCTCATCCACATCTTCCACCGTTAACTGAAATTGGGATCTGCCTGCTGTCTCTGTGTGTGTGTCTCTGGTATGTGTCAGCTCATCCACATCTTCCACCGTTAACTGAAATTGGGATCTGCCTGCTGTCTCTGTGTGTGTGTCTCTGGTATGTGTCAGCTCATCCACATCTTCCACCGTTAACTGAAATTGGGATCTGCTTGCTGTCTCTGTGTGTGTGTGTGTCTCTGGTATGTGGTCTTCTCTATCTGTTGCCCTGTGCGAACAACCATGACATTATTTGTTGCTCTGACTGTCTTACCTAAGTTTTATGTGTTGATCTTATCTTGGCCTCTTGCTATTCTGACTTTTGAAGCAAAAAGTCCACTTTGATTGCTAGGCACTCCTATAGTCACTCATGATTAATTAACAAACTTCAACCCCTCCCTTATAACAGTATATATTTGAGCATCCTTAAGGGGTGAGCACATTGCTCAGGGAGCACATTGCATGGGGCTTCTATCCTTAAGGCTTCTTCCTCTAAGTGATTCTTTCTACAAGTGATATGCACTTCATTCTCTGCACTTCAGCGATTGCACAAAGCAAACAAATACAGCAATCTGCACTGGAAAGCAGCTAAACTGCAGGTGACCCTGTCTCTCTATTAAGCTCTCCTTCCACTCTGTAACATGCACTCTCTACCACTGCTTCTGACACTCCTCTCCTCTCTCCTCAAACTCTCTTACCTTCACCCCCCCTCTCCATCCGCCTGCTTATACATATCACCCTGCCTTCTGTCCTCTCCCTACTACTGCTCTTACCAACTCTCGCTCATTCTACATCCATACACTGATAAAACCTCCAATACTCTGAGACATGCCCCTTCACATAAATCACAGTCCCACATTACCTCCCTCACCCTCCTGCTTCTCCTAATCTCTGGTGACATATCCCCAAACCCTGGGCCACCATCATCTGTCTTTGCCCATCGCTCCCATCCCCCTACACCCTCTGGCAGGAGCCGCAACCCACAGAACTTGGTCTCTATTCCTCTTTCAATAACCAGCCCCCCCTTTTCCTGTGCCCTGTGGAATGCATGTTCTGTCTGCAACAAACTCACCGCCCTCCACGAACCATTCATCACAAATTCCTTTAACCTACTTGCCATTACTGAAACCTGGCTTCATGAATCGGATACTATTTCTCCTGCTTCCCTTTCCCATGGGTGCCTTCTCCGGACTCACTCCCCCAGACCAAGTGGACGGAAGGGAGGTGGAGTGGGAATCCTTCTAGCCCCATGCAGCACCTATCAGGTTCTTCACCCACCTCCCTCTCTGACACTCTCCTCTTTTGAGGCACACTGCATTCGTCTTTTCTCTCCCATTTCTCTAAGAATCGCTGTCATCTACCGGCCCCCTGGACCAGTATCAGCCTTTCTTGATGACTTCTCTGCCTGGCTACCCTATTTTCTCTCTTCTGAAATCCCCACAATTATTCTTGGGGACTTCAACATCCCTGTCAACACTAACACTACTATTACTTCTAAACCTCTCAGTCTAACCTCATCACTTGACCTGAAGCAATGGATACAGGCTCCTACCCACTCCAATGGCAACACCCTTGACCTTGCCTTCTCCTATCTGTGCACTCCGTGCAACCTTTCCAACAATCCACTCCCACTCTCTGATCACCACCTTATTAGTTTTGCTCTCTCCTTGTCTTCCACCTCTTCTCCCTCCAACCGCCTAACAGTTACACGTAGAAACCTTCTCCACTTCAACCCTTCTCTTCTCTACCCTGCTACTGATCACCTCTATGACAAAATCTCCGCCCTGTCCTGCCCCAACCTAGCTACTTTCATCTACAACAGCTCACTGTCTTCCTCCCTAGACAAGCTGGCCCCCCTCACTACACGCAGAATTAGGCCCCGACTGCTACAACCCTGGCAAACAGATGACACCAGAAGTCTCAGAAAACGTAGCCGCACTCTTGAGCGCCTGTGGCATAAGACTAAGACCCAGGAAGACTTCACACAATCTGCCCTCCTAAAATACTACTCCTGCCTTCACACTGCCAAACAGACCTACTTTATCACACTCATCAACACCTTCTCATCCAGTCCACGTCAACTCTTCTCTACCTTCAACACTCTACTCTGTCCTCCACTGCCTCCACCCACCAACTCACTCACTGCCCAGGAGATTGCCAATCACTTCAAAACTAAGATTGATACAATTCATGAGGAGATCGCCAATGCGCAAAAACCTCCCCCATGCAACACCCCATGTTCACAGACACAATCATTACTTCCCTCATTCAACCCTGCTACTAATACTGAGGTTGCTAAATTTTTATCTAGCACTCATCTAACCACTTGCCCCCTGGATCCTGTTCCCTCGCAAATGCTACGCTCACCCTCTGACTCGATTCTACGCTCTCTAACTCACATTTTCAACCTCTCCCTCTCTTGTGGCATCTTCCCAAACTCTCTAAAACATGCGCTAGTCACCCCCATACTAAAAAAGCCCTCACTGGATCCCACCAATCTCAACAACTTACGTCCCATCTCCTTACTCTCCTTTTCCTCCAAACTTCTTGAAAGACTGGTCTACAACCGACTAAGCGACCATCTGACCATGAATAAACTTCTTGATCCCCTTCAGTCCGGTTTTCGCCCTCAACACTCCACGGAAACTGCTCTCCTTAAACTCTCAAATTACCTATTAATGGCTAAAGCCAATGGACACTATTCTGTACTACTTCTCCTGGATCTCTCTGCTGCCTTTGACACAGTGGACCACCCCCTCCTCCTCAAAAAACTCCACTCCTTTGGTCTCCGTGACTGTACTCTTCGCTGGTTCTCATCATACCTATCACACCGCTCCTTCAGTGTCACTTACAACTCTACTTCCTCCTCTCCTCTTCCTTTCTCTGTTGGGGTCCCCCAAGGTTCTGTTCTTGGACCTCTCCTTTTCTCAATCTACACCACCTCCTTGGGTCAGTTGATTGCCTCCCACGGCTTTAAATATCATCTCTACGCTGATGACACCCAAATCTATCTCTCCACCCCCCAGCTCTCTCCATCTGTCTCCTCACGCATTACCAACTTACTAGCAGACATATCAGCCTGAATGTCACATCACTTTCTCAAACTCAACCTATCCAAAACAGAGCTCATGATATTTCCTCCCTCAGGTGCCACTTCCCCTGATCTCCCTGTCAAGATCATCGGCTCAACTATCAACCCATCTCCCCACGCCAAGGTCCTAGGTGTAATCCTGGACTCTGAACTAACCTTTCGACCCCACATTCTATCACTATCCAAAGCTTGCCGCCTCAGTCTTCGCAACATCTCCAAGATACGCCCCTTCCTAACCAATGACACCACAAAGCTTCTAATCCACTCCCTGGTCATCTCCCGCCTTGACTACTGCAACTCCCTCCTCATTGGTTTACCTCTAAATAGGCTATCCCCACTTCAGTCCATCATGAACGCTGCTGCCAGGCTCATCCACCACATAAACCGCTCAGTGTCTGCTACACCCCTCTGCCAATCCCTCCATTGGCTGCCACTCAGTCACCGAATTAAATTCAAGATACTAACTATAACTTACAAAGCCCCCAGCTACATCTCTAACCTAGTCACAAAATACCAACCTAATCGTTCTCTTCGCTCCTCCCAAGACCTCCTGCTCTCAAACTCCCTTGTCACCTCATCCCATGCTCGCCTTCAGGACTTCTCCAGAGCCTCCCCCATCCTCTGGAATGCTCTACCCCAATCCGTCCGATTTTCTCCTACTTTATCCACTTTCAGACGATCCCTGAAAACTCATCTCTTCAGAGAAGCCTATCTGGCCCCCACCTAACAACTGTACATTCATCTTCTCAATCAGCACATAACTAACAGTTATTACCTCTTGTATCTCTTGACCTTCCCTCTTAGATTGTAAGCTCTAAGGAGCAGGGCCCCCTGATTCCTACTGTATCAAATTGTATTGTATTTGTACTGTCTACCCTCAAGTTGTAAAGCGCTACGTAAACTGTTGGCGCTATATAAATACTGTATAATAATAATAATAATAATATAATAATAATAATAATATAAGTCAAAACGGAGCCCTCAGAGAGCAGTCCAGCCGGAGAGAGCATCGTGTCAACATCTGGAGAAGAGAAGAGGGAAGAAGACAAGAATCCCAGAAGCCCAGAAGTCCGGACCTCCGCTGGCAAGAGAGCAGCCTGAAGACAGCGAAGGAGCCGGCCGAAAAACTGGAACACCGGGAGAAGAGGCTGGAGAGAGAGGAGAAGAACCAACCGGACGCCGGGAGAAGAGAAAGCGGAGGGACCCCAGAAGCCGGAAGAAGACTCCCCCCGGAGCTGTTTAATAAATTATTTTAAAAACCTGTGTAGTGTGTTTTATTATTGACACTTTTTCCCTAGGTGAATGGGTAGGGGTACCATGTACCCCATACTCATTCACATAGGGTGGGGGGACAGAGGGAAGGGGACACCTCAAGTTCATCCAAATTAGGTTTTTAGGGGTATATAGGGGGGAGATTCAGTGAACGGCCAGGAATTGCCTAGCTTAATTATTATACCCCTAATATCACAAGTACCCTTTGTTGGTTGACTCGACAATACTTAGTCAGCAATCAAACAAGTGGTTGTTCAATGGACCATATTGCATATATGAAAGAAAGGAGGGGGAAGAAGGACCCCCAAAAAAAGATGGTCCGCTCAAGAACAAACTGGTATAAACCTAATTAACTTTATTTGTGTCACAATAGATACAGAACAACTATCCACAAACCATGTATTAAAAAATAGGACGGGAGTCCTATTATGTGCAGGTGGCCACCACAGACATTCCACATACATCTGTCACTCATGCACTCGCACCCATATGAATCATTTCAGAGAAGACCCGGGTCTGTTCAGAATTTCATAAAGTTCCTAAATAGGATTAAAATTAATTGAATATTGGACCTTCGATCTTTCCTCAATAAAGTGCAAACGCTGATGATTGATGAGATTCCATCCAAATATAATTCCAATAACCAAATAAAGGTGCATATGTCAAAGCAACATGGGGAGCTGGAGAGTCCCGGTTTTATCAGCTAGATAGCGGCAAATCAGAGGGCAAGTTCACATCTAATACAGAGAAGGCAAACCGGTGAGTAGCCATAAACAGTGTATCTCCTATGTGTTGGAGTACTACTTAGCTCACCATTTGACTTCTTCAGTGAAGGGATGGTGGAGCCCGAGAAACCTGATGATAGCCGCGCTGCTGTGGTATGGGGAAGCGTTCATGCGGTGTGTTAGTCTGTTGCCGATGTGAGCTGTCATTTCCGGATCTTCCCCAAGGGGATGTACGGTGAGTCACAGGGTTCAGACGTTCAAGCGTTCTGCGCTTGATCTATCAGATGGTTAGAGGGAGCGCTCAGTCTCAGCATCCGCCGCAAGATTCAACCCAATATCCGAGAGTCAATCAGGATGTTCCCATACAGTCAAAGGAGGGTTTTTTTCATCGATGTGTGGAGGTCTGTGTCCCACCTGTACATGGGTTAGACGCTTACGCGTTTCGCTTGTTTCCAAGCTTCTTCAGAGCAAATGTGGTGCCAGTGGCTGAGTGCTTTAATAGCATCACGGTTAGTATTCAATATCCTGCCATTATAGCCAGCACCTTGACACCAAAGCCTAACCTTAATTTGCATTCACCAATTCGTGCAATCACACTCATGCATACAGCTGTATTACAAATTTAGACAAACCATTAATAGTAGTGAGTTCATAAGGATTCTTCAATCTAATCGGCTTATGTATAGTCAAATTTTGATGTTCTGTTACTATTACCATAGTGAAGAATAATAAAATAGCTTGTCATGCAGTTACTATTGGTATACAAAGCCCTTAAATGAAGGGTACTGCGGTTTCAATCTGATCGGCTAATGTGTGGCCATGTGATGGACATAATATAAAAGGAGAGAACAGACTGTCATTTCATCTAGATTATATTTCACAGATTGGATACTGTCATCTATGTGGAAAACAGAGACATTGTTCACAAACCGAATTGCATACAGTCTGTTATCCACAGACGATGTCAATCACGATCGGGAGAAGATGTGGACTTTCAACCGCAGATTTTTAATCACTGGATGAACTTAATTAAATTATTTACTGTTAATTTATTGTTCCAAAAAAGGAGACAAATTGAATTCATTGTTCAATCCGGAAGGCTGCATACTGTTTAAATAAAAAATCCACATCTTCTCCTTTTGGTACAATATCCTATTTAAATCTCCACGTCTATGGGGCAAGTTAAATTTATATATGCCCTTAACCTTGAGGGCATCTGGTTTGCCCTCATGTTTTTCAAGGAAACGTAGGGATAGAGGTCGGTCGTCATCCTTATTAAGGATACTCTGGATGTGCTCGCCAGTCCTGATTCTCAGTTCTCTTTTGGTCTTGCCAACATAGATGAGATCACACGGGCAGGTCAACATGTAGATTACCCGTGTGGTTGTACAGTTAATAAAACTGTTAATTTTAAACTGTTTTTATTGTCAGAACTGGCGAACACATCTGTTCTATCCACATACCTACATACATGACACCTACCACAACGGTACATGCCCTTAAGCGGTGAAAGGTCAGTCAGCCAATTACGTTTTTTGGGGCGGTTGTACTCTGAATGTACCAGATGGTCCCTCAGGTTTGTTGCTCTACGAGCAGTGAGCAAAGGTTTTTTGTTAACAAGATTTCCCAAAATGGGGGCCTCAGACAAGATGTGCCAATGACGGCCCAAAATCTCCTTAATTTGGTCCCACTGTGCACCAAACTTCGTAATGATCCTTAGGAGGGGGTGATTTGAGGTTTTTTCCTTCTCTTTTTTGGTATGGTTCATCAATAAGGCTGATCTATTTGTTTGCAGTGCTCTTTTTTTAGCATGTCTGATACATGTATGTGAGTAGCCTCTGTCACTAAACCTCCCATATAGGTCATGCATTTCCCTATGAAAGTCACCTTCCTCCGTGCAGTTCCTTCTTGCACGGAGGAACTGACCCACTGGAATACCTTGTTTGAGGGGTGTAGGATGGTGGCTAGATGCCAATAACAATGAGTTAGCTGCTGTATCTTTTCTGAAGGTTTTTGTATGCAATTTATCATCTTTTACAAATACTGTGAGATCCAGAAATGATAAATTATTAGCATCATACGTATATGTTAATTTGATGTTACGGTCATTGTCATTAAGCTCCTCAATGAATCGTGTCAGTTCAGCCGGTGTGCCATCCCAAATCATGATCATGTCATCGATGTACCTCAGCCACAAACGACAGTGGCTGAGGTACATCGGCGAGGGATACACGCATTCAGATTCCCAGAGACCAAGATGCAGGCAGGCGTATGAAAGGGCCCATGGGGCACACATCGACGTGCCTCTGATTTGTTTGTAATATATCCCAAGAAACTGGAAATAATTGTTTTCCAACATAAATTGCAATAGGTCGATGATAAATTCGTTTTGTCCTGCCAGTAGTGGGAATTTGCTGTCTAAAAAGAATTGTGTCGCTCTTAGCCCCCATCTATGCGGAATTGATGTATATAGCGACTCTACATCAACCCCAACAAGTAACATACCCCTTGGTAGAGATATGTCCTCCAATCGCCCCAAAACATCCTGTGTATCCTGAACATATGATGGTAGTTCATGTACAAGTTCTTTAATCAATGAGTCCACGTATTTCCCGACCTTCTCAAGGGGACCCTTGACAGCCGATACTATCGGTCTCCCTGGAGGGTCGGTAATGGATTTATGTAGTTTGGGAATAGTATATAATAGTATATAGGGTGGGAGTGTTAAAGTCACTGACACTAAGATATTCACATTCTTTTTTGATGATTAGGCCTGCTTCTTGGGCTAGCTCAAGTTTAAAGTTCAGATCTGACACCATTTGGGGGAAGGGATTCTGATGCAGCCTCAGGTACGTGGTCTCATCACGGAGGAGACGCATGGTTTGTTCCTCATACATAGTATAAGACATGAGGACCGTGTTGCCTCCCTTGTCACTTGCTTTAATAACGATGTCCTTTGCATCCTCTAATTCCCGTAAGGCCCTCCTTTCTTCTCGGCTAAGATTGTCATGTCCTTTATATTCCCAGTTAACCCCAGTGAGGTCCCTTTTGACCTGTTCTAGGAAGAACTGGATATGTCTGTGTTTGGACAGGGGAGGCATTTTTAGGGATTTATTCGTCAATTGGGATGGACGTGGACAGCTAGGTGACAGCTGTGTGGCTTCCTCTTCTAAATTCCATTCTTGGTTTTCATCAAGAAGGGCAATCAGGGCCTCAAGAGAGTCCCGTTCTTGTTTATTTAACTGATCCATATCAGTGCATTGGGTACCCCTATTCACGTGCCAATATCTGAAAATTAATATTCTCAAAAACAAATTGATGTCTTTGAAAACCTCAAATTCACTCATTGTTGTAGTGGGAGAGAAGGATAGGCCCTTTTGTAACAGGGAGATGTGGTGATGATTAAGAGGGAACTCTGATAGGTTTACAACCTTCAGATCTAATTGTGGTTTTTCTAGGTGTTGACTAGGTGAATTTAGTTGACTGTCTAGAACTTGCGTGACCCTGACCTGAGTTCCCTTTGATTTTCTCTTCCTTCTCTTCCTTTTCCCCGATTTCCCCTGTTGGTTTGGGCATGGGTTTTAATCATGGATGTAGTTGGTTGGGTTCCTGTCCTGGGGACAACGTCCCCTTCCTGATCTAAAAAAGCCACAGTTTTTTCAGGCTGTTCAGACTCACTGTCTGTAGATGTTTGTCTGGATCTAGGTACACCTGATCGATTTCTCCTACCCTTACGCGATCTACTTCTCCCTCGGGGTACTGTGGGATCAAAAATATCTCCCTTCTCCCAATCGAGGAGATTCTGTTTGAATTTTTCTTGTTTAGTGGACTTAAGGATTTTTTGAGTTTTTTCAACCTCCTTTTTGAGCAGATCATTATACTTATTAAAGTCCTGATCATTCTTATATGGTTCTAGCAGTTGTGCACTGATATCAATCTCTTTTTTGATTTCATCCAGTTGTATTTGTTCCTCATCAATAATCATGTGCAAAACTGCTAGTCCACGTTCAAGGCAGCTTTGTTTCCATATCTCCAAAAACCGTGGTGTATGCAGATGGGCAGCAGGTACTACCTTTTCTCTTAGTCCTCTAGGTATGACTTTATGTTCAATATGGGACTTCAGTGAAGAAATGTCCCATTTCCTATTAAGGTATTTTATTGTTAATTTTTTATGTTTCTTAAATAATTTTTTAAGGGTTTCATCACTTTCAGATACGGCTGGAGATTCGTTGGAAAACGCAGATTGTATTTCCAAATCAATCTTATCTGCCAGTAAATAAGCCATTTTCTCAGGAAGGGGGGAGGGGGATGAGAGGACAATGGGAAAAGGGAAGGGTAAAGGAAGGAATGTGGAGAGAGGGGAGGGAATCAGATGAGAGTTATGTAGCAATTGCTTAACAAGCTGATACAGTTGAACATAAAAAAAATGCTAAGTCCTATGTTAAAAGTATGCACTTGAGTGTGATATTAAAAAGCATGGGGTGGGTGGTGTTACTGATCCGACAAGGAGACTAAGGGTCCAGAAAGGAAGTCAAATTCTATAATAATATATATGAGAAGACAGAGGGAAGGGGACACCTCAAGTTCATCCAAATTAGGTTTTTAGGGGTATATAGGGGGGAGATTCAGTGAACGGCCAGGAATTGCCTAGCTTAATTATTATACCCCTAATATCACAAGTACCCTTTGTTGGTTGACTCGACAATACTTAGTCAGCAATCAAACAAGTGGTTGTTCAATGGACCATATTGCATATATGAAAGAAAGGAGGGGGAAGAAGGACCCCCAAAAAAAGATGGTCCGCTCAAGAACAAACTGGTATAAACCTAATTAACTTTATTTGTGTCACAATAGATACAGAACAACTATCCACAAACCATGTATTAAAAAATAGGACGGGAGTCCTATTATGTGCAGGTGGCCACCACAGACATTCCACATACATCTGTCACTCATGCACTCGCACCCATATGAATCATTTCAGAGAAGACCCGGGTCTGTTCAGAATTTCATAAAGTTCCTAAATAGGATTAAAATTAATTGAATATTGGACCTTCGATCTTTCCTCAATAAAGTGCAAATGCTGATGATTGATGAGATTCCATCCAAATATAATTCCAATAACCAAATAAAGGTGCATATGTCAAAGCAACATGGGGAGCTGGAGAGTCCCGGTTTTATCAGCTAGATAGCGGCAAATCAGAGGGCAAGTTCACATCTAATACAGAGAAGGCAAACCGGTGAGTAGCCATAAACAGTGTATCTCCTATGTGTTGGAGTACTACTTAGCTCACCGTTTGACGTCTTCAGTGAAGGGATGGTGGAGCCCGAGAAACCTGATGATAGCCGCGCTGCTGTGGTATGGGGAAGCGTTCATGCGGTGTGTTAGTCTGTTGCCGATGTGAGCTGTCGTTTCCGGATCTTCCCCGAGGGGATGTACGGTGAGTCACAGGGTTCAGACGTTCAAGCGAGGGAGCGCTCAGTCTCAGCATCCACCGCAAGATTCAACCCAATATCCGAGAGTCAATCAGGATGTTCCCATACAGTCAAAGGAGGGTTTTTTTCATCGATGTGTGGAGGTCTGTGTCCCACCTGTACATGGGTTAGACGTTTACGCGTTTCGCTTGTTTCCAAGCTTCTTCAGAGCAAATGTGGTGCCAGTGGCTGAGTGCTTAAATAGCATCACGGTTAGTATTCAATATCCTGCCATTATAGCCAGCACCTAGACACCAAAGCCTAACCTTAATTTGCATTCACCAATTCGTGCAATCACACTCATGCATACAGCTGTATTACAGATTTAGACAAACCATTATTTGTAGTGAGTTCATAAGGATTCTTCAATCTAATTGGCTTATGTATAGTCAAATTTTGATGTTCTGTTACTATTAACATAGTGAAGAATAATAAAATAGCTTGTCATGCAGTTACTATTGGTATACAAAGCCCATAAATGAAGGGTACTGCGGTTTCAATCTGATCGGCTAATGTGTGGCCATGTGATGGACATAATATAAAAGGAGAGAACAGACTGTCATTTCATCTAGATTATTTTTCACAGATTGGATACTGTCATCTATGTGGAAAACAGAGACATTGTTCACAAACCGAATTGCATACAGTCTGTTATCCACAGACGATGTCAATCACGATCGGGAGAAGATGTGGACTTTCAACCGCAGATTTTTAATCACTGGATAAACTTAATTAAATTATTTACTGTTAATTTATTGTTCCAAAAAAGGAGACAAATTGAATTCATTGTTCAATCCGGAAGGCTGCATACTGTTTAAATAAAAAATCCACATCTTCTCCTTTTGGTACAATATCCTATCGAAATCTCCACGTCTATGGGGCAAGTTAAGTTTATATATGCCCTTAACCTTGAGGCCATCTGGTTTGCCCTCATGTTTTTCAAGGAAATGTAGTTATAGAGGTCGGTCGTCATCCTTATTAAGGATACTCTGAATGTGCTCGCCAGTCCTGATTCTCAGTTCTCTTTTGGTCTTGCCAACATAGATGAGATCACACGGGCAGGTCAACATGTAGATTACCCGTGTGGTTGTACAGTTAATAAAACTGTTAATGTTAAACTGTCTTTTATTGTCAGAACTGGCGAACACATCCGTTCTATCCACATACCTACATACATGACACCTACCACAACGGTACATGCCCTTAAGCGGTGGAAGGTCAGTCAGCCAATTACGTTTTTTGGGGCGGTTGTACTCTGAATGTACCAGATGGTCCCTCAGGTTTGTTGCTCTACGAGCAGCGAGCAAAGGTTTTTTGCTAACAAGATTTCCCAAAATGGGGGCCTCAGACAAGATGTGCCAATGACAGCCCAAAATCTCCTTAATTTGGTCCCACTGTGCACCAAACTTCGTAATGATCCTTAGGGGGGGGTGATTTGAGGTTTTTTCCTTCTCTTTTTTGGTATGGTTCATCAATAAGGATGATCTATTTGTTTGCAGTGCTCTTTTTTAGCACGTCTGATACATGTATGTGAGTAGCCTCTGTCACGAAACCTCCCATATAGGTCATGCATTTCCCTATGAAAGTCACCTTCCTCCGTGCAGTTCCTTCTTGCACGGAGGAACTGACCCACTGGAATACCTTGTTTGAGGGGTGTAGGATGGTGGCTAGATGCCAATAACAATGAGTTAGCTGCTGTATCTTTTTTGAAGGTTTTTGTATGCAATTTATCATCTTTTACAAATACTGTGAGATCCAGAAATGATAAATTATTAGCATCATACGTATATGTTAATTTGATGTTACGGTCATTGTCATTAAGCTCCTCAATGAATTGTGTCAGTTCAGCCGGTGTGCCGTCCCAAATCATGATCACGTCATCGATGTACCTCAGCCACAAACGACAGTGGCTGAGGTACATCGGCGAGGGATACACGCATTCAGATTCCCAGAGGCCAAGATGCAGGCAGGCATATATCTAGCTGATAGAACCGGGACTCTCCAGCTCCCCATGTTGCTTTGACATATGCACCTTTATTTGGTTATTGGAATTATATTTGGATGGAATCTCATCAATCATCAGCATTTGCACTTTATTGAGGAAAGATCGAAGGTCCAATATTCAATTAATTTTAATCCTATTTAGGAACTTTATGAAATTCTGAACAGACCCGGGTCTTCTCTGAAATGATTCATATGGGTGCAAGTGCATGAGTGACAGATGTATGTGGAATGTCTGTGGTGGCCACCTGCACATAATAGGACTCCCGTCCTATTTTTTAATACATGGTTTGTGGATAGTTGTTCTGTATCTATTGTGACACGAATAAAGTTAATTAGGTTTATACCAGTTTGTTCTTGAGCGGACCATCTTTTTTTGGGGGTCCTTCTTCCCCCTCCTTTCTTTCACATAGGGTGGGGGGCCGGGATCTGGGGGCCCTCTTATTATAGGGGGCTCCCAGATTCCGATAAGCCCCCAACCCACAGACCCCGACAACCAACGGCCAGGGTTGTCGGGAAGAGGCCCTTGTCCTCATCAACCCCCGATGTTGAGGGCATGCGGGCCTGGTACGGTTCAGAAGGGGGGGGGCTCTCGCTCGTCCCCACCCCCTTTCCTGACCGGCCGGGCTACGTGCTCGGATCGGGGTCTGGCATGGATTTTAGGGGGGACCCCATGCCGTTTTTTCAGTGTAGGGGCTTTCCTTTATAATCCATAGTAGACCTAAGGGCCTGGTATGCCCCGCGCTCGCCACAATAGGAAAATGTGTTTTTCCTATTGCAGCGAGCGCGAAATGCAATACCCTGCCCTTGCGTCGTATCTGGTCCGTTGGACCAGCATACAGATGAGCGGGCCTTCCGTCGGACCAGCACACAGACGAGCAGACTTTCCGCCAGAAACTGAGTCCGACGGAAAGATTTAAAACATGTTTCAAATGTAGGTCCGGCGGGCTTTTGGGGAAAAGTCCGCCGGAGCCTACACACGGTCGGATTGTTCGGTGGACTCTGGTCTGCCGGACCAAGTATGCCGGAAAGTCCACTCATGTGTACGCGGCAATACAGACTTAATCTCATCACTCAGAAGAAGCTGCTCCTCCTATGCGGTAATCTGGTTCCAGGGTGGAGCCCCTTGTTGTAGCAACCTGGGAGTTTTATAGAGCCCTGAGTGCTTCATCTGTTACACCTGAGATCGTTAACCCCTATTGAGCCCCAAACAGGCTCACTACCCAGCAGAAACCAAAAAGCAATCAGTGTACAGCATAAACCTGGTACAAATATATCATCCATCTTGAACACAACCCATAGATTTTCCTGGCTTCCTGTCACATCCCCCCCCTCTTGTTTCAACCCTAGGGTTGGGACACAGGTTGCCAGGCACGCATGCTCTCAGGACAAAGCATCTGCATTTCCCACAGTAAGCTGTGCTGCTGCTTGGCAGGATTGAATGGATCACAATTATGCTGCGTACACACGAGCAGATTTTTCGACAGACTAGGTCTGGTGGACCGGACTCCATCGGACAATTCGACCGTGTGTGGGCTCCAGCAGACTTTTTTTCCCAAAAGTCTGATGGACCTAGAAATAAAACATGTTTCAAATCTTTCCGACGGACTCGAGTCCTGACGAAAAGTCCGCTCGTCTGTATGTTAGTCCGAAGGACAAACACTGACACTAGGGCAGCTATTGGCCACTGGCTATGAACTTCCTTATTTTAGTCCGGTCGTACGTCATCACATACGAATCTGTCAGACTTTGGTTGATCGTGTGTAGGCAAGTCCGTTCATTTGAAAGTCTGTCGAAATGTCCGTCGGAAAGTCTGTCGAAAAGTCCGCCGGACCTAGTCCGTCGAAAAGTCCGCCCGTGTGTATGCGCCATTAGAATTCATGTCCCACCCCTCAGTCCCACCCCTCAGATCTCGCCCTCCTAGAGCCCTGCTTTCTGTGAAGTGATTAATTTACATAGGAAGGAAACACCTTCTTAATAACCTCTCATAGCCGTTCCTCTATAGTCTTGCAGTAAGCCATTATTATTTGGCATGCAGCGAGACAGGAATGGGACAAGAGGAGGTTTGACACATCTACACCTTTCGCCACCCACATGAAGGCACAAAGACACCAAGAAAAACTAGGACCCTCCCACATCAACTCACTGAACAAGTGATTACCATAGCACGCCCTGAAGCTACAAAGGCTCAAAGGTTAATGGGACATGTAGTATTAGGAATGAAAGAAGGAAGGAAACAGGAAATCAGAGAACTTTGAGATTCAGCAAGGAGGAGGAGTCACAGACACAGAAACGTTCTGTATACAACTAAAGGAGGTAAGTTACACACAAAATGACAGCGTGGCTGTAAGTAATTTACATGCACAATGCATTTGTTTTGGAGAGGTGAAGTTGGAGTTCTACTTTAAAGTGATAAATAAAGGTTTGTTTAAAAAATAAAAAAAAAAACACATGTTAAACTTACCTCCTTTGCACAAGCGTTTTGCACAGAGCGGGCTGATCCTCCTCTTCTGGGATCACCCAGTGGCACTACTTGCTCTTCCCTGCATTGTGTGCCCCCACAGTAAGCCTCCTTTCCTGGGGGCACTCGTGTGGGTATGCTCCCGAGTCCTGCTGCTGCGTCCATAGACACAATGGCCCCTGCTGCTATCAATCTATACAATGAGGACCTGAGACAGCAGCTGGAGCTGCTGTGCCCATCCCCGTCCCTGGAACGATCGGGTTCAGGTAAGTAAAAGGGGGTCTCTGGGGGGCTGCTACAGCACAAAAGGTTTTTCACCTAATGCATAAAATGCATAATTTGCATTAAGGTGAAGAACACTAAGACTTTACAACTCCTTTAAAGCCATTTGTATGAGCATTAGAACCCATCTTTTAGTCAGTGTTTCGCCTTTTTTACCCATGTGTTTTGCATATTATAGCCTCCATGTTTATATTTGTGTCTAACTGAATGTTCTGGGGCACGTATTGAAAAAACTTCACTGTTCTCTGAGGAAAAAAAAAAAACAGATGAGGAGACATCAGTGTCTGAATCCTGTGCTTTGGAGGTATGTTGAGTATATGATCCATATTGTGATCTAATTTTTTTTTTTTTTACAATCTTTATCTATCAAAACATTTTTTACCATAAGTTAAAAAGGAAACTTATACACATCCAAGGCATACAATAATTCTATACTTCTTTATCAAGGCACTAGTTCAGGTTTCATTAACCTTTTAATTGATTACTTAATTGATGCAAGAATGTGTAACCCCTATTCTAACCCCCCCCCCCCCCACACCCTCTGTCCTCTCTATCTACTCCAGGGGTCTCAAACTGGTGGCCCTCCAGCTGTTGCGAAACTACAAGTCCCATGAGGCATTGCAAGGCTGACAGTTACAAACATGACTCCCACAGGCAGAGGCATGATGGGACTTGTAGTTTTGCAACAGCTGGAGGGCCGCCAGTTTGAGACCCCTGATCTACTCAATCATCCCATTCATACTACCAAACCACACACACAAAAAAAAAAAAAAAAAAAAGGGTTTCCTTCTTGTTGTTTTCCATTGGATTCTATATAATTGTCCTCAATAGCCCTGAAGAGGCTCTGAACTCTTCCCATTTAGCCCAGGTGTTAAGTATTTGTATCTTCAACCCCTTCTCTATCACCATTCTTTCTTCCAGGGCACGCATGTCCGCCATCTCACACTCCCACTCCACCACAGAAGGCACACATGTGCTTTTCCATTTTCTTGCTATGATGGTTCGTGCCGCTGTCAGAAAATATTTCAATATTCCCTTTCTTATTTTCTTCACCGATCCTGGGATCATAGATAATACCGCCACTTGTATTTCTGGATATATATCAATCCCGGTCATGGCTCTGTATATCTCAAATATTTTCTGCCAGAATGGTTGGATTTCTGAGCAATAGTACCAGATATGTGACATTGTGCCCTGCGCTTTATGGCATCTCCAACAGATATCCTCGTTGTCAGGGTTAATTTTATGTAAGTCCACAGGGCACCTATACCATCTGGCTAAGATTTTATAATTTCTTTCCTGATGTTTGGCAGATATCGAGAGTTTATGGGTTACTATGATTGCCTTTTCCCATGTTTCCCTGGGGATTTCTGTTCCTATCTCTAATTCCCATTTCTTAATATAGGGTAGCTCCTGTCCTCTATTTTCTGAATTCAGGTATTTATAGATTTTAGAGAGGACATGGGTGGGTCTGTGTTCTTGTAAGAAGATTTTTTCTAAAATTGTCAAGGGCCTATCTATTACCAATTCTTTTATTAGAGATGTGATATACCGTTGGAGCATCCCATACTGCATCCATTTTGTTTTATGTTCTACAACCAACCCTTCCAGTGGGAGGAGCCTGTTCTCTTCCATCGTTTCCACCAACCTGGTGTCTTCACATCTCTTCCATTTGAGAAATGTTTTAGATTTGAGTGCCAGTGGAAATTGTGGATTACTAAATAGTGGAGTCATAGGTCCCCTATCAGTAGATCCAATCCCTCTCTTTATCATAATATCCCATACTTTTAATGTTAATACCACTAAAGAGGGCATTTCGCCATCCGGCGGTCTTTGCTCTCTTTTTATCCAGGGTAGTGATTTTAATTTTTGGGCCGTGATCTTCTCTTCAAGCTTCACCCATTGTTTGATATCCCTATTGTGGAACCAATCCACTATTCTTGTTATCAATATTGCTCTCAAGTACATGTCTATATCTGGAAGAGCTAGGCCCCCATTTTTCTTAGTTTTATTCAAGACCGACCTATTAATTCTGGGGGTCTTGCCTCCCCAGATGAATTTTCCTATTAGCTTATGCAGTTTTTTCAGGGTATTTGTTAAGAGAAAAATGGGTATTGCTTGTAGGGTATATAGTATTTTAGGTAGTATATCCATTTTTACTATACTTATTCTACCCATCCAGGAAAACATGCCTTTTTCATATTGTTGTAACGTTCTCATGGTTTTCTGCACCAACGGGGCATTGTTATACTCTTGTAGTTTATTGAGATCAGTGGGGATATATATACCTAAGTATTTAATTGCCTTCGCCTGCCATTTAAAAGAAAAATCATTTTTAAGGAGTTCCACCATAGCGCAAAGTTACTTAGTGCAATGAATCGTTTGAATTCAGATATCAGGTTTGGTATTGATATCAAGGGGTTTGTAATATATAACAAGATATCATCTGCATATACTGACATCATATATTCTATATCTCCCACCTTAATTCCCTGTATATCCTTATTTTCTCGAACTGCTATTAATAAATGCTCCATCACTAATATATATAAAAATGGGGATAGCGGGCAACCTTGTCGGGTTCCGTTTGTTATAGGTACTACCTCCGATAAATCTCAGTTTGCCTGAATCCTAGCCGTTGGATTCTGATATAAGGCCATTATTCTATCTATAAGTACAGGGCCCAACCCCCATTGAACCAAGGTCTCTCTAAGGAATTTCCATCCCACCCTGTCAAAAGCTTTCTCAGCATCAATTGCCAGTAGACAGGATGGGATGGAACCTCTCTGTGCATATTCTACTAGTGTAAGTGTTTTTAAGGTGTTGTCTCTAGCCTCTCTTCCTTTTATAAAACCCACCTGATCTAGGTGTATATGTGCAGGTATTATAAGGGCGAGTCTGTTGGCGATAATTTTAGAGTACAATCTTAGGTCAATATTTGTTAGGGAGATTGGTCTATAGTTTCCACATAAGGTATGATCCTTCTCTGGTTTGGGTATAAGTGAAATATACGCCTGTAGGCTTTGTGGGACAAAAGGCACTGATGTACAAACAGCATTAAAGGTCCGCTTTAAAATGGGGGTGAGTTCTTCTTTGAATGTTCTATAGAATCTTGGGGTGAAGCCATCAGGGCCTGGGCTTTTCCCAGGTACTAATGCATCAATTACCTCTTGTATCTCAATCTCCAAGAAATCCTGCTCTAATTGTACAGTTTCTGTCGGTGCTAGAACAGGGGGTGCAGTTTCTCTTATATATTGATGAATACTTTGTTGAAGTCCCTCCGTGTCACTTTTTGTGCCGTCATTAGGTATGTTATATAATTTCGTGTAAAAGGTCTGGAACTCTTTTAGTATCTCTTTTGGATCTTATTTCATATCTCCTTTTTCTGACTTGATTTTGACAACAGGCAATATATTGCCCCGATGGCGCAGAGCTCTTGCAAGAAGTTTACCTGGTTTATTACCCTGTTGATAGTATAAGGAACGGTTGCTATCTCTTATACGTAGTGTTTGCTCATTTATTAAAGTTTTTAATTCTGTTTTCTTTTCTGTTAATTCCCATAATATTTCGCGTGTTGGGTTTTGTTTATGTTGGGTTTCTATTTTGGGTATTTCTTTTAATAGTTGAGTCATTCTATTACTTTTCAGTTTTTTCAGTCTGGCCCCATGTTTTATAAAAAACCCTCGGATTACGCATTTTAATGCTTCCCACTGATTCGGGAGAGATGTGGTGTCATTAATATGGTCGTGTAAAAAATCTGTTATTGCCTTCCTAATTTCTGACACACAATTTTCATCATATAACAGATTATCATTAAGCTTCCAATTACCCCTACTACTTTTACTCTTAAGTGGGTCTAGTACCAAAAATACTGGCGCATGATCTGACCATAACGCGCTACCTATATCAGTCGATATAGTTATCTCCATCCCCATCTGGTTTATCAAAAAGAAATCTATTCTATAATAAGTCCCATGAACTTTTGAGTGAAACGTAAAGTCTTTTTCCGTTTTGGTTGAAAAACTCTCCAAATATCAGTTAATTGATATTTTGCCATTGTTTCTAAAAAGAGTTTTTTCTCTCTACCTGACTGTACCACTGAAGGTGCTGTAGTATCCTTCTCTCTGTCTAATACAAAGTTAAAGTCTCCCCCAATTATTGTTACTCCCTCTGCCTTCTCCATAAGCTTTTTCAGTGTTTGTGTTCCTACTTTATGTTGGTTTTGATTAGGTAGGTATATATTAATGAAAGTGTATTTTTTACCAAATATAATGAGTTTGAGTAGTATTGCTCTTCCATCCCTATTGCGCCATTCTTCCAGCACTTGGTGTGGTATTGTCTTATGAAGTGCAATAGAGACGCCTTTTGATTTTGAGTACATAAAGGAGTCGTGATACCATGTAGTGTAGAATCTGTTTTGTAGATTAGGGACATGGTCCGTACGGAAATGCGTCTCCTGAAAGAATATCACCCCCACTTTTTGTTTATGGAGAGAATACAGAACCTGAGACCTTTTTGTTGCAGAATTAAAACCTCTTATATTATATGAACAGATTTTCATAATTCAGAACCCGTAGGAGGGGAAAAAAAAAAAAAAAAAAAAAACACACACACCCTCACTTAGCACCCAAACTACCCCAAAGCTATTTGACTTATAACAAGTCTGTCTTACTAACTAAAGTAAGTACCCTATGAAGGGATAAGAAGACGCCGACGTCCAAGATCCACCGCTCTATCGGTGGCGCACGCTGCATTTTTAAATTTTAATTTCTTTTTCTCTTATTTCATGTTATCCCTCCCCTCTCCCCGCTCTCTACTTCCTATAACCTCATCCTAATCTAGCAGGGAGAAAAGCAGGAGATAAAGGGTGAAAGGGGGGCACGAGAGTGGTCTCCCCAGATATAAAGCTCTTAGAACTTATACAGATCATACGTTCATCTATATTCTCCCCTCCATCCCACCCAGCCATGAGGGAGAAATCTCTCCATCACCGCGCGCGGGGGGGGGGGGGATACAGAGGCATATCACGAAGGGGGAGAGAGAGGAGGAGGAGAGGAAAAAAAAATATTGCCCCCCCCACCCCCCCTCTTTAAATCTCTATTACACCCACCCCTCTCAGTGTCAAATCTATCAAATTCTATTATTGTGACCTTAAATAAACCTTTTCCGCCACACTCCCCTCCCTCCTATTTGATTCATTTTTCCCCCAACCTACTTGGTGTCATATCTTACAATCTATTACTGTTATATACTACCATAACGTGTTATACAGTGCTAGCAGCCATCACAATATCATACAAACAACCTGTGAATACCATTTTTGTGAGAAAAAAAAATGTATACTTTTTTTATAAGAAAAAGGATAATATTAAGATTAAACATCACCTTACATCATTATAAACTTCTAAATTTATGTCAGTGTTCCAACCCCCCCCTCTTCATCGCTCAAGCGCAACCCGTGTCCCATCAGCCTGGTCCATACCCTCGTGTAATTCATGTTGACTAGGATAAATTAGTGTATTATCCAATTATCCCTATATCAATAATGTGGAAAAAAAAAAATTTAATCCCCCTAATGCACATTCCCTCCCTCCCTCCCCCTCTCCTATCACCCCCCCCCCCATGACTTTTATTATATCTACATCTTAATCAGTGAGCTATTAATTATTCACCACTCCTCCTCTCCCACCACCCCCCCACCCCAGACTGCTCTTCAAAACTTTCTAGGTAGTTTCATATAAGAAATAGGCCAGTCCGGCAGTTCTGTATCTGACAATTTAAGGGTTGCCAAAAACAGTGGTAGATCTTCCAAATCGCTGAATGTTGCCGTCAATTCCTCTCTTTGAGCCTGTAGCTGAAATGGAAATTTCCATCTATATTGCAGATTATTCTTTCTGAGTTGCTCCACTAGAAGTTTTAGAGCTCTCCTCCGATCCAATGTATATTTCGATAGGTCCGGGAAGAGTAGTAATGGATCTCCCTCATACTGGATATTTTTATTTTGACGAGCTGCTAGCATGATTCGATCTTTTATGTGTGCATAGTGCATCTTACAGATGACGTCCCGCGGTTTGCTAGGATCTAATCTCCTTCTTCCTATTGCTCTATGTGCACAATCTATTATCAGATCTTTTATATCCATATCCCGTACTATTTCCTGAAAGATTTTCTGTATTGTTGTTATAAGGTCCTTGGGATTTACTTCTTCCTTTAAACCTCTGATTCTTATATTGGATCTTCTGCTTCTATTTTCTTGTTCGTCTAGGCTATTTATTAGTTGGTTTATTTGATTTCCTTGTTTTTGTACCCTTTCTTTTACCTTTGTTAGTTCTTGTTCTGTTTTTGATATTCTGTTGTCTAGTTTAGCCGTTTTTTCTTGTATATCTTTTGTAGATATCAGGAAGGGGATGATTAATGCGCTACCCTAAAGAATGAAGGTAGGTAGTAATGGATAAGCTGCTACAAACCATGTGACAAGAATGAATACCATAAATTAAATAAATGTAGCGCTAAAAAACACATGTATGGGTGATCTCTGTGCACATAAACATAATGTCCCAATGGTGACGTGTTGCTGAAACACAAGAGTCCCCAATCAATGTAAGTCATCCGTGTGGCAATTCATTCAGCTTCTCAACGGTGTGCTCAGAAATCTTCAAAGTAAGTGAAAAGATGGAATACGCTTACCGGATGAGATGGATTCTACTGCCGTAAGCATAGAATCGGTAAAGCTTTGTGCAACCAAGGGCAGAAATGTGGAGTGATGGAGGCAAGGGTAGAGCCTCTGTCTGGCGTAGATGTCCCTCACGGTCCACTGAAACTAGGTCAAAGATGGTGTCCACAGGTAAGTGGTTCCTCGATGCACCAGAACATGTGGAGAAAAGAGGGATGCTTCCACATAGTGTGACTCCGTATATTTTTATTGCTAAAAAACCACAGTACAGGTAACAAAAACCATAAAACGTGATCATGAATAAAAGCAGTGTATGGGGTAAGTAAAAACACCCTACGCGTTTCGATCCAAACGATCTTCAACAGGGGCATATAGGACCCTCAAAAAACTGCCGATATTTATAAAATAGAATGTACAATCAAACATATTCAAAGACCAATGGGCTGTCAAACAATGAACAATAGTGAATCCGATTGGCCAGGGGTAGGGGTCATCTAATGGGATGTGATCCACCCCCTCCTCTAGGCCAATTAGTGTGCCTGTAATAAAGTGAACTGGAAGTTTTTTGCCAATATCACCAGGCCCTCTCATCCAGATCGCCTGTGATTGGCAGATTACATAGGGCGTGTGCCCTATGGTCACATGGGCAAACTCGAAGAGTCAGGTGACCGCGGTGTGGATACGCCCACGTTATTGCTGGCTCTTCCGACACCGCGTCAGGGTTGCCTAGCGACCTGTACGTACCGCCCGCACGTGATGGACGATGGTATCACGTGGGGCGGTCCGGGTGTCACGTGACCGCCGCGCGAGCACGTGTTGTGCTTTCACAAGCTTTCCGCACTTAGCATGTGGGGTTGCCGGGCAACCTCCACGTGCGCCTTTGACACTTCTGGGTTGCGGCGTCACATGCGGGAGCCCCGCTTCGTTTCCGGGCTCCCAGCATGCACACGCCCTATGTAATCTGCCAATCACAGGCGATCTGGATGAGAGGGCCTGATGATATTGGCAAAAAACTTCCAGTTCACTTTATTACAGGCACACTAATTGGCCTAGAGGAGGGGGTGGATCACATCCCATTAGATGACCCCTACCCCTGGCCAATCGGATTCAATATTGTTCATTGTTTGACAGCCCATTGGTCTTTGAATATGTTTGATTGTACATTCTATTTTATAAATATCGGAAGTGTTATGAGGGTCCTATATGCCCCTGTTGAAGATCGTTTGGATCGAAACGCATAGGGTGTTTTTACTTACCCCATACACTGCTTTTATTCGTTATCACGTTTTATGGTTTTTGTTACCTGTACTGCGATTTTTTAGCAATAAAAATATACAGAGTCACACTATGTGGAAGCATCCCTCTTTTCTCCACATGTTCTGGTGCATCGAGGAACCACTTACCTTTGGACACCATCTTTGACCTAGTTTCAGTGGACCGTGAGGGACATCTACGCCCGACAGAGGCTCTACCCTTGCCTCCATCACTCCACATTTCTGCCCTTGGTGGCACAAAGCTTTACCGATTCTATGCTTACGGCAGTAGAATCCAACTCATCCGGTAAGCGTATTCCATCTTTTCACTTACTTTGAAGATATCTGAGCACACCGTTGAGAAGCTGAATGAATTGCCACACGGATCACTTACATTGATTGTGGACTTTTGTGTTTCAGCAACACGTCACCATTGGGACATTATGTTTATCTTTTGTAGATATCTTAAGTTCTTGAATCTCTGTTTTATATGTTTCCTCCAGTCTGTGTACATATTGGTCCATATCTGCTCTGGTTGGGACAGATTGAATGTATGTCCTCATATCCCATTTTTCTTTATCCTCTTCCCTTTGTTCATTTGATGAACCTGTTGTATCTATTGGTGAGCTGTTTCTGGGATGGACCGTTAGCTCTTCCCCTGACGATCTGGATGTTACCGATATTTCCGCGATATTTGAAATTTCCTGTGATGCGTTTAGAGCTTGAGCCGTCCGGGGCGATTGCAATTGCAATTGTTGAAAAATCTCTTTTATATCCGCCGTCTGAGTAGATTGAGCCCCTGTAGGGTTTTTATTTTTACTTTCAATTTTATCTTTCTTATTTTTTTGAGGCTGAGGTGTTTAATTTCCTTTCTTGGGTGCCATCTTTTTATTAGGGCTTCTGTCTCCACTTTTTTCTTATCTCTTATCTCTTCTCGTTCTGCCTCTTCCCCTTTTCTTCTCTCCTCTTTTTACCACTTTCAATATTTCCCTTCTTTTTTAAGTGAACACACTATTTATCCAGGTATTACTTTAAACCTTGTTTGTGTCCTACCCTCGGACCATTGATTAGTGTTGGGGAGGCAGTGGATATTATTTATATATTGTCTCTTCCGCATATAATAAGTTGTCCATTTCAAATGCACTCTATTGTCCCATAGATGTTTATGCTTACACAGAGCCCTTTTAACTTCTCAATAAGACACTTTCAAGAAAGTTAAAAAATTGATGATATTTTGTCATTACTTTTACAGTCTTATATAGTCTATGAAGGATATACTATAGCTTTACATGTCTTCCATAGACATACCTGGTGCAGAGGTTATTGAATTCCTTCCTTGCCTGGTGTGTCGTCTGTATTGCTGAAGTTTCCACTATGTGGACTGTGGAGCCTGAACGCCGGGAGATCAGCTGATGTTTCTGCTCTCTGCTGTTTGTAACCCGAGAACCTCCACCGGAGTATGCGTCCTCCCAGCGAGCCCCCCCTGCTGCCTGTGTATTCAGACAGGCAGAGACTCCCGCACGGCTTTGCGCTGTCTCCTGGTTCCGTCCTCGGTCACCGTTCTCAGCACCCGCCAGGTACCGATCCTTCCTTGGTCTCCCGGATCTATTTGCGTCTCCTCACACACCAGGTTAGTTGTGGCTCGCTCATGGCTCAATCTATTACCATAGATATCCTCTATCGTGCAGCCAGGACATGTGAACATGTAAGCATGTGTCTCAGTCAGCCGCAGCCCTCCTCCTCAGCAGCGTCTATAGCATGTGCAGCGTGTCTTCCCCTCGATCTCCCTAGGCGGCCATCTTGGGCGTCAGCTCCTCCCCCCCAAACGATTGTGATCTAATTTGAAGTGGAAATTATACTATTAATGATACATGTATATATATATATATATATATATAAGTCTCTTGAAGCAGCAACGCGTTGTGAAACACATTGGTACCAGTGAGATCTCTTCTCAAATTTTCTGTACATGTTATATTACCTCTAATTTTGAATAATTACATTAGACATACTTAATGCATGGGGTCAATAAAGTTATATATGCGGTACTTGTCTGGTTTTGAGGGCCAATTTAGAGGATTAGCAAATTAATATTTCATGTTTTTTTCTTTTTTCATCATTGTGTATTCAATCAAATGTAATATTTATTAACAATACCAGTGTTAGTAATATTATTCCTGAAAATGTGAGTACCGAAAAAATCCAATTTTTCTTTTCTTCTATTGGTACAGCTGCATAAAAAATGTTAACTAGAGTTAGACTTTAATTTTGTTACTTACCCATATCCATCTAAATTAGAGATGGGCTGAACACTCCCCCTGTTTGGTTCACACCAGAACTCCCAAACAGAGAAAAAGTTCTGACCCGAACGACGAACCCTATAGGACCGGAACTTGAGAAATAGAAATGTCCCAATGTTGAAGGCTTATATGCAAATAATTGGTCATAAAAAGTGTATAGGGGTCCGGTACTGCCCTGGGGGACATGTATCAATGCTAAAAAAAAATTTCCAAAAAGATAGTTTTTACAGGAAAAGTGATTTTAATGATGCTTAAAGTGCAACGATAAAAATTAAAAATCCCATTAAATATTGTTCCTGGGGGGTCCCCTTAGTCTTCCTGTAAAGTGGTGCATCTAGCATGTATAGATCATGCTGCAGTAAAAATGGCCTTTGTAAAGAAAAAAAAAATTAAAGAAATTACCGTATATACTTGAGTATAAGTCGTTCCGAGTATAAGTCGAGGCCCTAATTTACCACAAAAAAAATGGGAAAAACTTATTGACCCGAGTATAAGACGAGGGTGAGAAATGCACAGCTACTTTAAGTGGAAAAGAGGGTCAACAATGCCCATTTGCAGCATCACTGTGCCCATTTGCATGCCTCACTGTGCCCATTTACAGCCATAGGTCCCCTGAACTTCAAACTTGGTATTTAAGGGTTCCTAGATGCCCCCTAGCTGCAGCCAAAATTTGGGGTCTCTGAACCCAAAGGGTCCCGAAATGACATTGCTGCAGATAGACACAGTTGACCGAATTTGGGGCCCCGTATCTCGGGGCCACTTAGTGCTAAGAACCCCAAATTTGGGGACCATAACATTTCCAAAGCTGAGGTTTTCCAAAGCCCCGAGATACAGGGCCCCAAAAATCAGTTCAGAAAATGTCAAGCACTTTTCTGCAGCAGAGAATGACATTTTCTGAACCAGTTTTGGGGCCCCGTATCTCAGGGCCACTTAGTGCTAGGAACCCTAGCTTTGGATATGTTATGGTACCAGGTACACTTGGTTTGCATACCAAATTTAGGGGTTCCTAGCACCAAGTGGCCCTGAGATATGGGGCCCCAAATTCGGTTCAGAAAATGTCAAGCACTTTTCTGCAGCAGAGAATGACATTTTCCGAACCGATTTTGGGGCCCCGTATCTCGGGGCCACTTAGTGCTAGGAACTTCAGCTTTGGATATGTTGTGGTACTAGCACCATAACATTTCCAAAGCTGGGGTTCCTAGCACCAAGTGGCCCTGAGATACAGGGCCCCAAAACTGGTTTGGAAAAAGTCATTCTCTGCTGCAGAAAAGTGCTTGACATTTTCTGAACTGATTTTTGGGGCTCTGTATCTCGGGGCCACTTGGTGCTAGAAACCCCAGCTTTGGAAATGTTATGGTGCTAGTTCCCCTGGGTTTGCATACCAAATTTGGGGTTTCTAGCACCAAGTGGCCCTGAGATACGGGGCCCCAAATTCGGTTCGGAAAATGAAATTTTTTGCTGCAGAAAAGTGCTTGACTCGAGTATAAGTCAGGGGGGCACTTTCAGCACAAAAAAAGTGCTGAAAAATTCGACTTATACTCGAGTATATATGGTACATTTAAATTGCCGGCAATAAAATACCATTGTGTGGGGTCCCCCCAAAATCCATACCAGACCCTTATCCGAGGACACAGTCTGGAAGGCCAGGAAAGGGGAGGATAAGCAAGTGACCCCGCTTTTTAACCATACTGGGCCAAATTAGGGGGTGGGTGCTTTGGGACAGGGGGGCTTTGCCCCCCCACCCCAAAGCACCTTTTCCCCCTATGTTGATGGTAACAAAGGCTTCATCCCCACAACCCTGGGTTGTGGTTGTGGGGGTCTGCAAGCAGGGGGCTTATCAGAATCTGGAATATCCCCCAGAATCCGCCCCCCCCATGTGTACATAGCACTCCTACCCATTCACAAAAAAAGTTTTTGACAGTTCCCTTATTAAAAAATAAAAAAACAGTGTCCCCCGATGTAAATCCATCGTCAATCATGACACCCACAGCCTCACTGGACCCGAAAAAGAAAAAAAAACACTCCGCTGTCAACTAAGGCAAACCACCAAATGCCTGGCTTGCCGTTTCACAGTTCTTACATAGGTAAGGGGCGAAGCCACCTGGCGACCTCACCTAGTGGCACCACCCCTCTTGTGATGCCACTGACCGGTGGCCCCACCCTTACCTATATAAATACTCTCCCTTCCAGAGTGGCGATCCAACTGGCCCGCTTGCTTGGTTGGTCAAGTGTTGCCTATATGACAGTGAACTCCCTCTTCCACCTCCAGCACCATGACACCTGAACTTTAAGCTCTTAGGGTCCAGGGCTTGAACTCCCTGCCCAAGCAGTGTACAGCATTCAACTACCTCCACTCCCAAGAAAGTGATGTTGCGTACCTACAGAAAACACACTTTTCCATCAACTCCCTGGTTCTCTCACCAGTCCTACCCTACGATTTACTTAGTTTCAGAGGCATCCTTGTGGCCTTTTGCAAGAGCCTTTCCTTCATCTGCCACCAACACATCCAGGATCCCCAAGGTAGGTATCTGTTACTTCAGGGCTCCCTCCAGGGGGCCAAAGTGACCATCCTTACTCCTCAAAGATGGCTAATCTTCTGTTTCATCCCATCTCCTGCAACTAGTCGAAACACATGCTAAAGGCACAATACTGCTCTGGAACAATTCTAGCCTTATCACGCATCCTGCCCTGAATATTTCCTCAGGTACTATACGCTTACCTCAAGATTCTGCTTGCTTCCTTGAGCTCTTCACTGGCTGGCTTGGCCAATGCCTGGCACAAATTACATCTGTTGACTTTTCTTTCTCTCATACCCTCTATACATGCATTGATCACGTCTGGCTCTGCAGAACCTTTCTTCTGAAATTGCTCAAGGCATCTATTCAGTCAGTGCCCTGGTCAGACCATGACCCAGTGATTACAACCTGTCGCTCCTTGATACATAAACTGACCCCATTGGCCTGGGTTAGACATGTGCAATTAGTTTCAGTCTGAATACAAATTCAGAAAATGTTTTGGTTATTTGGAGATTCGAATGTATCTGAATCTCCAAATGAAATAGTAATGAATAGTAACATATTTTGTTGAAATCCATTAAAATTTGTTTTGTTTATGCTTTTCTAGCGAATTCCAACTTTTCAGAACAATTAGGATTCGGATCGGTCAAAAAAGAGTCAACCAATTTGAATTCTGTGTGAAGAAATAACTGGTTGTTAAACAGCTGGCCAGGAAGCCGGCCTCTCCTGTCCTTAACAACCATGAGTCATCATCTGTCAGTGGGATTCCCCACTGACAGATGAATATAAAGATAAAGAATGCCGGCAATAGAAACATTTTTAAAAAAGCGACGTAAGGTCCTCCCCCCAGTCCATACCAGGCCCTTCGGGTCTGCTATTGATTTTAAGGGGAACCCCACGCCAATTGTTTTTTTCAAAAGGAGTGCCCCCCAAAAATCCATACCAGACCCTTATCCGAGCATACAGCCTGGCAGGTCAGGAAAGGGGGAGAAGCGAATGCTGATGTGATGTCATGTGATATCAGAAGGGGGCGATGCCTTCGGGTGACGTAACCTGGTGGCCCCGCCCCTTGCCTATATAAGAGCTGTCAAAGGGAAGAGAGCGCATACGGCATGTAGCCTTTTAACAGGTAAAGCGTTTTTTGAAATTTTTCTATTTCTATTTTTTGGGTTGGCGGGTGCCATGATTGACCCGATCACCCATTCACATAGGGGAAGGGACAGGATCTGGTGGACCCCTTGTTAAAGCCCCTCACCCACAGACCCCGACAACCACAGCCCAGGGTTGTCGGTAAGGGTTTCTTGTCCCCATCAACATGGGGAAAAGGTGCTTTGGGGTGGGGGGGTGCAGAGCCCCCCCGCCGCAAAGCACCAACTCCCCCATGTTGAGGGCATGTGGCCTGGTATGGCTTAGGAGAGGGGAGGTGCTCTTTTATTCTTTGATAACAACAGACTCCCCAAGCTTTCAGTCAGCTGTTGAGACTTTATGGAAGCTGACATCACTGCACTGGAAAACACAGCTACCATCCACAATCTTAAGGTGAGTAAGAGGCCTGGATGTGATGGCTACGCTGCCCTGTTCTAGAAGAAAATTTTCAACCTTATCCCTCCCCTACAAGCAGTTTACAACTGCCTCAAGTTTGGCCACCCCTTAACCTCCTGAATTCCTCAAGGCTGATGTAGTCATAATCCCTAAATATGACACAGATCCTCACACCTGGACCAACTTTCTCCCTATATCATTTATCAAATATTGACGTCAAGATTTTAGAGAAAATCTTAGCTATCAGGCTTAACTCCTTCTTGGGTAAGTTAATCCGCTAGGATCAGGTGGGGTTTGTCCTCTTGCAAGGTGATGGAGGCAACATTCGAAAGGTTATATAACTCATACATTACTAAATCTTTCACAATTAGAAAAAGAATTGGCTATTGTAAACGTACCACATCTATTGTCTTTATCACTTAAAAAAAAAACATGTATATTGGACTTTAATGGTACAGGAAAGGACGAACACATGAAATAATATAAAAAATATACTGTAAATATTTATTACAAACTTTACAATGATAAAACCACATAGGAACAAATCCCTATCAAGCAATATAGGTCATATATATAATCTTGGCTCATAATTCGTTTTGCTGAAATGTCCAAGTGGTCGACATGCTTTACAGCAATATGTTTCTTTAGGACCTTTTATGTCTTGGCAGCAAAGAAAGTCGGCATACTTAGGAAAACACACAAGATATATAGCAATATTGTAACATATTTAACATTATACATTATCATCTGTGCCACTTATACAATGCTTAGAGAGTATAGCAAGGAGACAGTGATCAAATGGCAGGTGTCAGTATGTAGCTTGCAGGGTCAGCTGAACAAGTTATGTAGAGTTTAAATGAGGATAACCAATAGCGAAATAAATATATATCACTACTCATATATAGGGATGAGCTTCGTGTTCGAGTCGAACCCATGTTCGACTCGAACATCGGCTGTTCGACCGTCCGTCGAATTGCGAACGATATGGGCCGTTCGCGCCAAATTCGTGTGGCGCGTCACGGCCCATAATTCACTGCGGCATCGCAGTGCATTGCTGGCTGATGATTGGCCAAGCATGCACTATGACCCGCATGCTTGGCCAATCACAGCGCCGTCAGTAGAGAGAGCTGTAATTGGCCAAAGCCAGGGTGGCTTTGGCCAATTATGGCTCAGGGGATTTAGTACACACCCCACACTATATAAGGCCGCCTGCACGGCGGCCCTGTGTAGTGTGTGTTCCGGTGTGCTGAGAGATAGAGAGAGAGAGAGACAGTGTCATTTGATTTGAGTTAGATAGATTAGGCAGAACAGTCAGTCAGTTAGCTGCACTTACAGTGTATTGTGTATATATATGCATCCCAGGTGTTGCATATATATATATATACACTGTATTCAGTTTAGCTAGATCCGTTCCTGTTATCTTCTATCTAGACTATTTACATTTAGTGCAGTGCGTCCTGCTCACAGTGTTCAGCTAGATCCGTTCCTGCTATTTACATTTAGTGCAGTGCGTCCTGCTCACAGTGTTCAGCTAGATCCGTTCCTGCTATTTACATTTAGTGCAGTGCGTCCAGCTCACAGTGTTCAGCTAGATCCGTTCCTGCTATTTACATTTAGTGCAGTGCGTCCTGCTCACAGTGTTCAGCTAGTTCCGTTCCTGTTATCTTCTAGACTATTTACATTTAGTGCAGTGCGTCCTGCTCACAGTGTTCAGCTAGATCCGTTCCTGCTATTTACATTTAGTGCAGTGCGTCCTGCTCACAGTGTTTAGCTAGATCCGTTCCTGCTATTTACATTTAGTGCAGTGCGTCCTGCTCACAGTGTTCAGCTAGATCCGTTCCTGCTATTTACATTTAGTGCAGTGCGTCCTGCTCACAGTGTTCAGCTAGATCCGTTCCTGCTATTTACATTTAGTGCAGTGCGTCCTGCTCACAGTGTTTAGCTAGATCCTTTCCTGCTATTTACATTTAGTGCAGTGCGTCCAGCTCACAGTGTTCAGCTAGATCCGTTCCTGCTATTTACATTTAGTGCAGTGCGTCCTGCTCACAGTGTTCAGCTAGATCCGTTCCTGTTATCTTCTAGACTATTTACATTTAGTGCAGTGCGTCCTGCTCACAGTGTTCAGCTAGATCCGTTCCTGCTATTTACATTTAGTGCAGTGCGTCCTGCTCACAGTGTTCAGCTAGATCTGTTCCTGCTATTTACATATAGTGCAGTGCGTCCTGCTCACAGTGTTCAGCTAGATCCGTTCCTGCTATTTACATTTAGTGCAGTGCGTCCTGCTCACAGTGTTCAGCTAGATCCGTTCCTGCTATTTACATTTAGTGCAGTGCGTCCTGCTCACAGTGTTCAGCTAGATCCGTTCCTGCTATTTACATTTAGTGCAGTGCGTCCAGCTCACAGTGTTCAGCTAGATCCGTTCCTGCTATTTACATTTAGTGCAGTGCGTCCTGCTCACAGTGTTCAGCTAGATCCCTTCCTGTTATCTTCTAGACTATTTACATTTAGTGCAGTGCGTCCTGCTCACAGTGTTCAGCTAGATCCGTTCCTGCTATTTACATTTAGTGCAGTGCGTCCTGCTCACAGTGTTCAGCTAGATCCGTTCCTGCTATTTACATTTAGTGCAGTGCGTCCTGCTCACAGTGTTCAGCTAGATCCGTTCCTGCTATTTACATTTAGTGCAGTGCGTCCTGCTCACAGTGTTCAGCTAGATCCGTTCCTGCTATTTACATTTAGTGCAGTGCATCCTGCTCACAGTGTTCAGCTAGATCCGTTCCTGCTATTTACATTTAGTGCAGTGCGTCCTGCTCACAGTGTTCAGCTAGATCCGTTCCTGCTATTTACATTTAGTGCAGTGCGTCCTGCTCACAGTGTTCAGCTAGATCCGTTCCTGTTATCTTCTAGACTATTTACATTTAGTGCAGTGCGTCCTGCTCACAGTGTTCAGCTAGATCCGTTCCTGCTATTTACATTTAGTGCAGTGCGTCCTGCTCACAGTGTTCAGCTAGATCCGTTCCTGCTATTTACATTTAGTGCAGTGCGTCCTGCTCACAGTGTTCAGCTAGATCCGTTCCTGCTATTTACATTTAGTGCAGTGCGTCCAGCTCACAGTGTTCAGCTAGATCCGTTCCTGCTATTTACATTTAGTGCAGTGCGTCCTGCTCACAGTGTTCAGCTAGATCCGTTCCTGTTATCTTCTAGACTATTTACATTTAGTGCAGTGCGTCCTGCTCACAGTGTTCAGCTAGATCCGTTCCTGTTATCTTCCTACTGACAGGCAGGCTTGTCTGGTTACAGTATATAAAGCTACCTGAAGAAAATTACAGGTGTTCTATTTGATCCTATTAGTACCACGGTCAGGCAGCTAGACTATTTACATTTAGTACAGTGTGTCCTGCTCACAGTGTTCAGCTAGATCCGTTCCTGTTATCTTCCTACTGACAGGCAGGCTTGTCTGGTTACAGTATATAAAGCTACCTGAAGAAAATTACAGGTGTTCTATTTGATCCTATTAGTACCACGGTCAGGCAGCTAGACTATTTACATATAGTACAGTGCGTCCTGCTCACAGTGTTCAGCTAGATCCGTTCCTGTTAACTTCCTACTGACAGGCAGGCTTGTCTGGTTACAGTATATAAAGCTCCCTGAAGAAAATTACTGGTGTTCTATTTGATCCTATTAGTACCACGGTCAGGCAGCTAGACTATTTACATTTAGTACAGTGCGTCCTGCTCACAGTGTTCAGCTAGATCCGTTCCTGTTATCTTCCTACTGACAGGCAGGCTTGTCTGGTTACAGTATATAAAGCTACCTGAAGAAAATTACTGGTGTTCTATTTGATCCTATTAGTACCACGGTCAGGCAGCTAGACTATTTACATTTAGTACAGTGCGTCCTGCTCACAGTGTTCAGCTAGATCCGTTCCTGTTATCTTCCTACTGACAGGCAGGCTTGTCTGGTTACAGTATATAAAGCTACCTGAAGAAAATTACAGGTGTTCTATCCCAGCTTAGTGCAGCTACAGGCCATTAGTATGTCTGGAAGGCCAAGAAGGAGAGGCAGACAGTCACAAGCCAATAAGAGAGGGCAAGCAGGCTCTGTGTCTAGTGCTGGTCGTGGAGACGGTGCATCCTCATCAGCACGTGGCCATGGGACACGCTTGGCCTTTTTTTCGGCAGCTGGCCGTGTTGAGCCGCAACATGCGGAAGACTTGGTCGAGTGGATGACCAAGCCGTCCTCATCCTCCTCATCCTCTCTCACCCATGCCCAGGGTGCTTTGTCTGGCAAAGCAGCGGCCTCTTCCCTCAGCTCAATGTCATCAGTGACTCCTTCCCTAGCTCCACCATGTCCTCATGAGGATTCCCTCGAACTGTTTGACCACAGTGTTGGGTACATGCTCCAGGAGGATGCCCAGCGTTTGGAAGGCTCTGATGATGACACTGAGCTCGATGAAGGCAGTAACATGAGCACGGACAGAGGGGGTGCCCAAGAAGGACAGCAATCTGGCAGTCATGCTCCCCCTGCTGCAGCATACTGCCAGGTTTGCTCCAGTGATGAGGAGGGAGGGGATGATGAGGTCACTGACTCAATGTGGGTGCCTGATAGGAGAGAGGAGGAGGAGGAGGAGGAGGAGGAGGAGGCGGCACATCACCAACGAGGCAGGATGCCCTCCAGGGGCCAGCCTAAGGGCAGCACATTGACTGCATCACACCCCAAAGCTCCACATGTGCAGGGCGCTGCAGTCTCTGCGCGTTATTCAAAAAGTTCTTTGGTGTGGGCCTTTTTTGAGACGAGTGCATCAGATCGCACCGCTGCTATTTGCAACATATGTCTCAAGCGTATCTTGCGTGGCCAAAACATCTCCCGCTTGGGTACCACATGCTTGACCAGACATATGTTGACCTGCCATGCAGTTCGTTGGCAAGCGTATCTAAAAGACCCACACCAAAGAACAAAGAGGATCTCTCCTTGCTCCTCATCAGCTGAGATTTCCAACCCCACTAGACCTTCAGTCCTCTCTGAGACCTGCAGTGAGAGGAATGAAGGTGTAGAATTAGGTGTGTCACAGCCAAGTACTTGTGGGCAATCTGCTTTTGGTACACCGACGTCAGATTGTACCAGGCAAATTTCCCTGCCCCAGCTGCTGCACCGCCGAAAGAAGTTTACTCCCAGCCATCCACATGCCCAGCGGTTGAATGCTAGCTTGGCAAAATTGCTAGCACTTCAACTGCTGCCTTTTTAGTTGGTAGACTCTGCCCCCTTCCGTGAGTTTGTGGAATGTGCAGTTCCTCAGTGGCAGGTACCCAAACGCCACTTTTTCTCACGGAAGGCGATTCCGGCTCTCTACCGGCATGTGGAAGGCAATGTCCATGCCTCGCTGGACAGGGCGGTCAGCGGTAAGGTGCATATTACCGCTGACTCATGGTCCAGCAGGCATGGACAGGGACGTTACCTAAGTTTCACGGCGCATTGGGTGACTCTGCTGGCAGCTGGGAAGGATGCAGGACAAGGTGCAGTAGTGTTGGAGGTTGTTCCGCCACCACACCTCCAAAATGCTGATTGTGACACACCTCTCTCCTCCACCCCCTCCTCTTCTTCTTCCTCCATGGCCTCTTCCTCGGAACCAGCGGTGCTCCGTAGGCGTTCAAGGGGCTACGCAAGTACGCAGGCCAAAAGATGTAATGCGGTGCTTGAGCTGGTGTGCTTGGGGGACAGGAGCCACACTGGGGCAGAGGTTCTGTCAGCTCTGCAGGGGCAGGTTCAGAGGTGGTTGACGCCATGCCAACTTAAGGCAGGAATGGTGGTTTGCGACAATGGCACCAACCTCCTCTCTGCCCTCCGACAGGGACAAATGACCCATGTGCCCTGTTTGGCTCACGTCCTTAACTTGGTGGTGCAGCGGTTCTTGGGCAGGTACCCGGGCTTACAGGATGTCCTGAGGCAGGCCAGGAAAGTCTGTGTGCATTTCCGCCTGTCATATAATGCCAGTGCTCGGCTGACGGACCTCCAAAAGGAGTTTAACCTGCCCAAGAACCGCCTAATCTGTGACATGCCCACCAGGTGGAACTCAACGTTGGCCATGCTGCAGCGGCTGCACACGCAGCAGAGGGCCATCAATGAGTACCTGTGCGACTATGGCACCAGGACAGGGTCAGGGGAGCTTGTTTTTTTTCCCCACGCCAGTGGGCCATGATCAGGGATGCATGCACTATCCTGTCACCATTCGAGGAGGCCACGAGGATGGTGAGCAGTGACAGTGCATGCATCAGTGACACTGTCCCCCTTGTCCACCTGTTGGAGCACACGCTGCGTGGAATAATGGACAGGGCACTTGAGGCAGAACAGAGGCAGGAAGAGGAGGACTTCCTTAGCTCTCAAGGCCCCCTTTATCCAGACAGTGTTCCTGCGTGCCCGCCGATCACACAGGAAGAGGACGAGGAGGAGGAGGAGGAGGAGGAAGATTGTGTCAGTATGGAGGTGGAGCCTGGCACTCAGCATCAGCAGCAGTCTTTAAGGGATCAGTCCCAAGGAACACATAGACTTGTACGTGGCTGGGAGGAGGTGGCTGCGGACGTTGTTGTCCTTAGTGACCCAGAGGACTCCGGACCGAATGCCTCAGCAAACCTATGCTGCATGGCCTCCCTGATCCTGCAAAGCCTGCGTAAGGATCCTCGTATTCGTGGTATCAAGGAGAAGGACCAATACTGGCTGGCAACCCTCCTTGATCCACGTTACAAGGGTAAGGTTGCGGACCTTATCTTGCCATCGCAGAGGGAGCAGAGGATGAAACATCTTTGGGAGGCCTTGCAGAAAGGTCTGTGCAACGCGTTCCCAGAGACTGGGAGGTTACAAACTCCTGTTTCTGGACAACGTGTTGCTGAGGCTTCGGTCAGTCAAAGAAGGAGCGGTGGAGAAGGTGGCCGTCTGACCGATGCGTTCAGACAATTTTTTGGTCCGCAGCCCTAAGGTATGATCGGTTCCAGCAACCATCGCCAGCGTCTGTTTTACATGGTGCAGGAATACCTAGGGGCAAGATCAGACTTGGACACCTTTCCCACCGAAAATCCTCTGGGTTACTGGGTCTTGAGGATGGATCACTGGCCAGAGCTTGCACAGTATGCAATTGAGCTACTGGCCTGTCCTGCATCCAGCGTTCTTTCGGAACGCACATTCTGTGCTGCTGGAGGCGTGGTAACTGATCACAGGGTGCGTCTGTCCACCGACTTGGTCGATCGGCTGACCTTCATAAAAATGAATCAGTCTTGGATCACCACCAGCTACCAAGCACCTGATGCTGATGTAACCGAATAATTTTTTTTGAAATCTCAGATCCCTTCAAAGACTGCCTATGCTGATGCTGAGTGACTATCCCTGAGTAATTATCCTCTTCCTCCTCAATCATCACGCTGATAGCTTGTAAGAACATTTTTGGTTCTGGGCGCCACCACCAGTGCCTAAGGCACAATTTTTCAGCCCCTGTTCAACAGGGGCGTGTAATTACAATTTTTGATGCATTATTTTGCAGCAGGGCTCGTTCCTGCGTTCCAACTAGAGTGTCTGTGAGGGGTTGCAGTGTTGTGGCACCAGCACCAGTGCCTAAGGCCCAATTTTTCTGCCCCTGTCTAACAGGGGCATGTAATTACAATTTTTGATGCAATACTTTGCAGCAGGGCTCGTTCCTGCGTTCCAACTAGAGTGTCTGTGAGGGGTTGCAGTGTTGTGGCACCAGCACCAGTGCCTAATGCCTAATTTTTCAGCTCCTGTTCAACAGGGGCATGTAATTACAATTCTTGATCTAATATTTCACAGCAGGGCCCTGTGAGGGCTTACAGTGTTGTGGCCACAGCAACACCTAAGGCCCAAATTTCTGCTGAGTATATAGGGCAGGACCCTACTTTCAAACATCTAACTTACAAACGACTCCTACTTGCAAACGGAAGGAGACAACAGGAAGTGAGATGAAATCTACCCCTAGGAAGGGAAATTCTCTCCTGTAAGAGTTAATATGGGAAAACAATTTCTCCTTTCCACTGATGCTTTCCAATCCTTGTTCCACAAAAAAACCCAAATTTTCAAAAAACATTTTTCATTGGGACAAAAAAGTGAGGTGAAATCTTCTGAAGAGGAGGAAAGACAGCAAAACAAATGTCACAGGGGTGATAACCCTTCCCTATGTTTTCCAAAAAGCTTAGAAAAGATTTTTTGGCTGGAGCTAAACACGTTAAAAATGTTCAAAATTACAAACAGATTCTACTTAACAACAAACCTACAGTCCCTGTCTTGTTTGCACCGCCTGTTTACTGCTGTTCAGAGTATATAGGGCCTGGTGGCCCCACACCTTTCCTTATTTTAATTTGGGTGCGGGGTTCCCCTTAATATCCATACAAGACCCAAAGGGCCTGGTAATGGACTGGGGGGTACCCATGCCGTTTGTCTCACTGATTTTCATCCATATTGCCATGACCCGACATGACATTAAACCCGCAAGCAGTTTTAAATGAGATTTTTTCCTTTAAAAATGACATTTGGTGCAGGGACTGTTCTAAACATGGGAAACACGCGTCACTTTACAGGCATACTATAGACACCCCCCAGGTACGATATTTATAGGAATATTTCACTTTTTTTTTTTTACTTTAAGCATCATTAAAATCACTGCTCCCGAAAAAACGGCCGTTTTTAAAAGTTTTTTTTGCATTGATACATGTCCCCTGGGGTAGGACCCGGGTCCCCAAACCCTTTTTAGGACAATACCATGCAAATTAGCCTTTAAAATGAGCACTTTTGATTTCGAACGTTCGAGTCCCATAGACGTCAATGGGGTTCTAACGTTCGTGCGAACTTTCGGTCCGTTCGCGGGTTCTGGTGCGAACCGAACCGGGGGGTGTTCGGCTCATCCCTACTCATATACAGTATGAGACCAAATAGTGACTAGATCATATATAAAGCCCAAATATAGAGTTAACTACAAACAGGAATCCATGTCCCATCTGAATTTCACATACTCGAAAGGGAGCCCAACTAATATGTGTTAAATCAGCCTTATGCCATACCGGGAAGCATTTATCTTCCATCAAATTTAATACATGATGCACACAATTGAAAAAGAGGCCTAGATTCAGGACTTATGTCATATAATTAGTAGGATATATTAAGACAATGTCTTTGAATCCCACAGTTTATTTTTATTATTATAGGGCCCTATATGTACCTTGTTATCAACCGCGGGCGTATCACGCATTATTTCAGGTCACATTGCCCTATATTTCACCTGTATTATTCCGGCTTATTATAGAGAGCTTCATCCACTTCACCGGCATATTATAGAGAGTCTCATCATATTTATATATTTTGTTCACATATAGTTTCATTACATTCACTCTTCACATTTACATTGCACGTTGTCTGAATATTTTTATCAATATATTTTCTCTTTTTTTAATGAGAAATATTTTTTACACATTTTTTCCTTTCACTTAATAGTAACCCTTTTTTTGATACTTATCACCTTTCATATATACACGTTATAGAAGTACATTCATTATTATATACACGTTTATTGATAGGATTCACTATATATATATATACACACATATATATTTTTTGCCTACACATGTACATATACACATCTTTTTTCACATTCTTTGTCATCTATTTACATGTCACGGTTTTGAAAACATTTCTCAATCAGTTAACACACCAAATAGCCAGCAGATGCCGAGACCTCATTAAATTGGCTTCCAGCTGAGACTCAATGACCATCTAATTGGTCAATCATGTGATACCCCATTGAGCTATATAAGAGTTTGTCTTTTTAATATTTGTTAGCTATGAGTAAGCACTCAGTCCTGAGTGTGAAACGCGTCAGCTTACCTGTACTTTCTGCATGACAGTCTTGTTGTTTTGATGATCCAATTTTTTCAATAAAGTGACGTTTTTTGACTACATCCAGTGTGCGGCATCCAAATCTTCTCCTCCATTCAAGCCTGCTTTGCCTAGCATTCAGCCAGCACCTGGAGCTCTTCTGCTCTGAAACTTCTACTTACACCTGGGTCAGTGTCAGCCTGAGCGGTGGAAACACTTTCTTTGCTTGTCTGCATCCAAGGATATATGCTTTTCTCTTCACCTGCCCGGAGGCTTTCCCAGGTATTTCACAAATTATTTTGATTACCATTATTTTTTCAAGAGCTCATTTAATTGGGAGAAGAGTTTTTCCTTTTTACTCTATGGATCTCAATACCACCTCGACACCCATGGCAGAAACTTCGTACAGCAGAACTCTAAAGGCACCATCTGATAATCCATTGAGACAAACGTCACTGACACAAACACCTGGTGTGTCAGCTGACGATGGAGTACAGTTAATACGTAATTTCAGAAAACTGGAACATATTATGGCAAGAGAAATTAGAGCTTTTTGGGACATCAATTTTTTGAAGGACTATCTGTCCATAGCACACATACCACGGGGTTTACGGATAAAAAAATTTCCTACCTCAGAGCTGTCCAATGATGACCTCAAAAAAGAATGGACTGACACCTTGGACACCTGTTCATTCAAACTAATAATTATTCTCATTGCCTCTAAAACCAAAGAAATAGAGGTACTACAATCTGACATGTCTTTTATCCAGTCTGAACTTGCCTCTTCACAAAACCTGGCAGCTTTTACAGACCTGGACAGCCGCTTTAGCAACAAATTAGACAAAATGGAAAAATCAGTGATCGCCAGTAAGAGAGGCAAAATGGCCCGGGATAAATATGATTATGAGAACAATTAAGTTTACATTCGGAAAAGACCGGTGTTTTCCTACAATCGGTCACAGAAAATCCGCGGCAAACAGGTCAGCTTCTCTGACCAAGAGAGCGACCTAGCCGACAATTCCCTGGCACGCACTATGTCAGACTCTTCTCTAGACAGGTCTATAGGTTCTGTGGAAACAAACAGAAGCAACAACCACACCAACGCTGGAAACCCTTGCAGGTCGGGTTACACCAAGAGGAAAAAATCGTCCATAAAAAAGCAAGAAGGGGCGGTAGGAGACACAAGAACTCCAAACAACTCACATTACAGCTTGAGAGGCAAAATGAAGAAATGAGTTTCACGTATTTAATATCTCAAAGAGACTTTTTAATGAAGAGGAGATCAACCTTCTATCAAAAGGCCTTAATTTTAGCCCTAATAGACATTTTGATTTATTTCACACTATTTTGGACGTTAACAGGTTTTCTCGCTTATTAACACTTAAGAAACACTTTGGTGGTTCTAGAGAAGAGGACGTTCCAGGGAACCTTGGCGAATCAGGTGAGTCTCCCCCTTCACCCATCTTTTTTAATGAAGTGTGTGCACTGCAAGATGTAATAACACTGGCAGATGATTCGGATCCACCCCCCATGGATCCCACTGATTTACAGTAAAAACTAATAATCAGATTTAAATCTGATTTTTACCCAGTGGCATCCAGGGGCAAAGATCTTGATGTATTTCAGAGGTTGGTGGAGGGGGAATTAACTCGCTTGGCTCTTTCCTATACTGTTTGAACATGGTCATAACACCTACACTATCATGAGTCCTTATAAAGAACATTTCATGTTCATTTTTTACATTTTCACGTTTTGTCAGCCATTTTCTATTTCCTCTTGTTTTGTGTTCCGGTCAGATGGTGCCAAAATAGGAGTTTTTTCCATCTATTGACCATTGGGGCCTATGTACAAACATATCCAATCTTATACATGAATATATAATATTTACCACCTTGATTGGTATATATGCCCGACAAGTTCCCCTACTCTGCATACTCAGTATAGTAACTATGGCAGAGCAGGAATTCCCAGGGAACCATGGCCAACAATAGATGTATGCAAAAGGTCATATTAATAATAGCAATATACAATATCTTTTATTGTTTCGCGATATCCATCATGTTCGGGTGTTTTATATACCTGACCAAAGTACAAGTTAATTTTATCTGAGGATGCATATCGCGACAATATTGAGATAAATAGTTTTATTCTATTTCGTTTTCTACACATTTCTGTGTTATTATATCTACCTTTTTTATCGTTTTCTTTTGATAATTATTCATGATTTGTATCATGAGGTTCACAATTTTATTTCATTATTATTACTTTTATTCCAGCTCATTTTTCATCACATAGATATATATGGAAACTTTCATTGTCCTATACATCTTTCTAGTTGTGTAGGAAACACCTGATATATATATTAGGTTTTTACGCAATATGTTTTCACACTTTTTTACCTTATTTTATTCATTTATTCATTTTTATTTGTTCACATTTTGTACACCCTGTTGTCCATATAAATATTTTTTTGGACACCTTGGGATCATAATTCAGATATATTAAGCTTATTTATATGTACATAAACTGACATACATTGTATCGTTTGTGTTTAGTGCTTATTTTGTGAGTGTAATGTTGCAATATGAATATGTAGTTGTTTCTCTTTAGAATGCAGCATTATAATATTTCTTCTCATCGTCTTCATAGATTGGATTCACGTCGATCATTATATGCCTGTTTTCATCTGTTTCACTTGCCGGTGTTAATATATGAGTATTGTATTAGTGGATTCATAAGATGTATTATTCCAATATGTTTTGTTTGGAGGTCTTGGCATTTGCTGACACACATATACTGAGACATGCTTTTATATGAGCCACCCGAGACGGATCACAAACTAACATATTTTAACTTAATTGTCTGTCCGGATAATTTTTACGATCTCAGTCTGGTAACGTTCTCGTCCAACCTGTAGTATCTTACTTGTTTTTGATTTGTTCTTTTTTGTGACCCCTTAAACTCGGGTGACTGGCCGAGACCACCCCCAACCTTATTACCATCATTATAATTCCATCTAGACATTTAGTGTGACATAGATTAGCGGCGCTCTATTATCTTGAACACCGCTGCTTCATTTCTGAAATTCCACACACACCCTGTTCACGGCCAGGCTCATCATTTAGAATCACTACGCTACAAGTCAGTCTACTGGGACCCTGCATATATCACTGCCATTTGACCAGATCAGGGCTACCCTGATCAGCGTGATTTTATGTCTTCGTATCCCAGCTTATAGTATCTTACTTGTTTTTCATTTGTCCCTTTTTGTGATCCCTTAAACTTGGGTGACTGGCCGAGACCTCTACCAACTTTATTACCATCACTATAATTCCATCTAGACATTTAGTGTGACACAGACTAGCGGCGTTCTATTACTTTGAACCCCGCTGCTTCATTCCTGAAATTCTACACACACCCTGCTCTCGGCCAGGCTCATCATTTAGAATCATTACGTTACAAGTCAGTCTACTGGGACCCTGCATATATCACTGCCATTTGACCAGATCAGGGCAACCTTTATCAGCGTGATTTTATGTCTTTGAATCCCACAGTTTATTGTTATTATTATAGGGCCCTATATGTACCTTGTTATCAACCGCGGGCGTATCACGCATTATTTCAGGTCACATTGCCCTATATTTCACCTGTATTATTCCGGCTTATTATAGAGAGCTTCATCCACTTCACCGGCATATTATAGAGAGTCTCATCATATTTATATATTTTGTTCACATATAGTTTCATTACATTCACTCTTCACATTTACTTTGCACGTTGTCTGAATATTTTTATCAATATATTTTCTCTTTTTTTAATGAGAAATATTTTTTACACATTTTTTCCTTTCACTTAAGAGTAACCCCTTTTTTTGATACTTATCACCTTTCATATATACACGTTATAGAAGTACATTCATTATTATATACACGTTTATTGATAGGATTCACTATATATATATATACACACATATATATTTTTTGCCTACACATGTACATATACACATCTTTTTTCACATTCTTTGTCATCTATTTACATGTCACGGTTTTGAAAACATTTCTCAATCAGTTAACACACCAAATAGCGAGCAGATGCCGAGACCTCATTAAATTGGCTTCCAGCTGAGACTCAATGACCATCTAATTGGTCAATCATGTGATACCCCATTGAGCTATATAAGAGTTTGTCTTTTTAATATTTGTTAGCTATGAGTAAGCACTCAGTCCTGAGTGCGAAATGCGTCAGCTTACCTGTACTTTCTGCATGACAGTCTTGTTGTTTTGATGATCCCATTTTTTCAATAAAGTGAAGTTTTTTGACTACATCCAGTGTGCCGCATCCAAATCTTCTCCTCCATTCAATATCTGCAAGGTTACCTGCAATCTCAGGATTCTTATGTCCAATTCCAATCACAGTTGTTGATCGCCCATTCACAGTGCCGAAGCACTATATCCAGAGTGACAGCATATGCTAAAAGCCCCCAATTTCACACACACCACCTGAAAACCAATAGGGGCATACCAGTAACCACAACCTCACATCTAAGGGATGCTGTATCAGTCATGTAAACAGTGACCTACCTGGAAAATACCTCCACAGTAGCCTGTCACCATCTAAAGACCTGCAGGGCCACTGCCTGCTAATATAGTGGTGATTGGCACCAAAATAGTCCACAAATTGCTAGAGGGATGGCCAATGACGCCATTGACTTGCGCCATGTATTGGTTCCCCTCCCTAGCAAACACTCCCGCCAACTGTCATATGTGATCCTGCCTGCAATCTGTTGCAGGATCATTCCCAGATGGCCGTGTTGGTGTGTCTGTCTCCAGGCTCCACAGCTGCAGCAGTCAACATCATCAACAGGTGCGCCTGTGCATGTGCACCATGTTGCAAGCCAATAGGCCTTGCATTTGTGCTAGCAGGAACAGCAGGCTGGATCACATACTGTATGTTCTTTTTTGGGTGGGGACGGGAAGTATTCAGACCCTCTTACATTTTTCACTCTTCGTTATATTGCAGCCATTTCATATATCATTTAAGTTCATTTTTTCTCCTCATTAATGTACACACAGCACCCCATATTGACAGAAAAACACAGAATTGTTGACATTTTTGGAGATTTATTAAAAAATAAAAACTGAAATATCACATGGTCCTAAATATTCAGACCCTTTGCTGTGACACTCATATATTTAACTCAGGTGCTGTCCATTTCTTCTGATCATTCTTGAGATGGTTCTACACCTTCATTTGAGTTTGACTGTGTTTGATTATACTCATTGGACTTGATTAGGAAAGCCACACACCTGTCTATATAAGAGCTTACAGTTCACACTGCATGTCAGAGCAAATGAGAATCATTAGGTCAAAGGAACTGCTTGAAGAACTCAGAGACAAAATTGTGGGAAGGCACAGATCTGGCCAAGATTACAAAAAATTTCTTCTGCACTTAAGGTTCCTAAGAGCACAGTGGCCTCCAAAATCCTTAAATAGAAGATGTTTGGGATGACCAGAACCCTTCCTAGAGCTGGCCGTCCGGCCAAACTGAGCTATCGGGGGAGAAGAGCCTTGGTGAGACAGGTAAAGAAGAACCCAAAGATCACTGTGGCTAAGCTCCAGAGATGCAGTCGGGAGATGGGAGAAAGTTGTAGAAAGTCAACCGTCACTGCAGCCCTCCACCAGTCGGTTTCTCCTGGACTTTGCCTTTGCTCCTGCATTAACCTCCTTGACCTCAGCCTATATACTGGACTCGTCTTTGTCTGCTGATTCTGCACTGCGCTGCCTGACTTGTACAGACCTTGGCCTGCTTCCTGGACTTGCTCTGCCTGCTGACTCGGTCCGTTGTTGCTCAGCTGCTGCTGGTCGCTGACTGCATATCAGCTCTGCTGCCATCTTCTGCTCTGGTGCAAGCTGCTTCATTATTCTGTTCTTAAGACTGCAACCCCCAGCTTCATCCACCTATGAGTGGACTTCACCAGCCAGCTACTCCAGCACTTGTGCCATTCTGTGCCCTCACACTCTCTGTCTCGACCTTCAGGGGTGTTGGGCAGGAGATGCAAGAGAGGCCTCCACAATATTCCAGTCATCACCAGGTACATGATAGATATTCTTTGTTCATATTGCACATCTGAGGTTTAGAACCACTTTAAGTAAAACTGTGATAGAAATAAAAGTGATAAAAAATAAAAATAAAGGGACAGTGTATTTTTTTTATAATTATAAAATAAATAATAATAAATAAAAAATATAAGCGCCTCCCCATCCCTCCGTAATCGTGCACATAAGCGAACGCAAACGTAGGTCATGCACGCATATGTAAATGGTGTTCGCACCACACATGTGTGGTATTACTGCAAGTGTTATAACAAGAGCAACAATTCTAACACTGGATCTACTCTGTAACTCAAAAATTGTAACCTGCAAACATTTTTAAATAATGTCGCCTATGGAGTTTTTTAAGCATTGTAGTTTGTCACCATTCCACAGGCATGTGCAATTTTAAAGTGTAACATGTTGGGTATCTATTTACTTGATGTAACATCATCTTTTAAATGTAACCAAAAAAGGGGGTTAAATATTGTGTTTTTTGTATTAAAATTAATTGCAACGACTGCCATTTTATTCTCTAGGCTTACTGCTAATATATATATATATATATATATATATATATATATATATATATATATATATATAGTGGGGATGGAAAGTATTCAGACCCCCTTAAATCCTTAAATTTTTCACTCTTTGTTATATTGCAGCCATTTGCTAAAATCATTTAAGTTCATTTTTTTTTTGTCAAAAACACAGAATTGTTGACATTTTTCCAGATTTATTTTTTTTTTTGAAAATTTTTGTTTATTAACATTTTAACGGCTCATACAGTACAGTACAACGTGTACCAAAATTCCCCCCCTCTCCCTCCCTTCCCTCCCTCCTAACCCTTACCCTTGTGCAGCCCTTCACTGTTGCTGAATCTCTTGCACAGCCTTTGAATATTGCTTTCACTATGGCTAAATCACATTCCATACTCATAAAATATTTAGTTTGCTAGAGATCCAATGATACACCCAATCCTCACACAGTCAAATAATTATCTAACCAGGATTACATCATCATTTTACCCAATACTTAGAGTGCTTGCTGAAGCACTCCCCCACCGTAGCAGATCAATTCAAAGTGTCCTTGTTATGCAGCCAACATTGCCATACTTTTTCGAATTTTTTTGGACAACCCCTGCTTAAGTATGTTGCTTTGTAAAAAGGTAATGCTTTATTGATTATGCCTTTCCAATAAGACACTGTGGGCAGTTCAGGTTTTTTCCAACACAATAAAATAGCTTTACGTGCATAAAAAAGGGAGAGAGAAATCAGAGTTCTTTGCGCCCTCCGGGGCGCCAGCTCCTCCACTAGACCAAGCAAACAGACTGCGACCGTAACAGGAATCGGTACCGAAAGTACCTTCTGTATAGTACGTGATACCCCCTTCCAGAACTCCCTTATCGGCTGACACTGCCAAAATATGTGGTCAAAATCAGCATGACTAACCGTGCATCGCCAGCATTCTGTTGCACCTGTACCATATATCTCGGCTATCCTTGCAGGAGTATAATACACCCTGTGGAGTATTTCAAATTGAATGAGCCTATCCCTGGCCGACACCAGAGCCAGGAACGGGTGATCCCACATGTCGTCCCAATCTTCCCCCCCAAAATCTGTTACTAATGCACTCCATGTATCTTTACATTTGTTAAGCATTTTGGGTCTTTCCACAAATAGTTGTTTGTAGACTGTTGATAGCGGTTTTGGTAGGTCCTCAGCCCCGAGCATGTTCTCCAATGGGTATGTGCCCAGCTCTAGTGTGTCAGAACTGAACTGAGTAAGAAAAGCATGTCTCAACTGGAGGTATCTAAATAGATACCAGTTAGGAAGATTATATTTATCTTTAAGTTGGTCAAATGTGAGTAATTTTTTCCCCCCCACTATGTGCTTCAGTTGTTTAATGCCAACCCTGGCCCAAATCACCGGGTCAGGGATCGCACCAAAGTGTGCTAGTCTAGGGTTGAACCATAGGGGGGTGTCCTGTGACCAGCTCCCATCTTCGACTTTCATCAAAACTCGTGCCCTGTCCCATGCGCGGACAGTGACACGCATTGAGGCAGTCAGGGATGGGGAGGCCTGGGGTCCCCTGTAAACTAAATAGGATAGGCTCTCATACGATCCCATGAGAGCTGCTTCTAATACTGTTGCTGAATCCCCATCGTCCCTCATCAACCAGCGTCTGGCAATCACCATCTGTCCCGCTATAAAGTATTTGAAAAGATCTGGCATCGCCAGTCCACCTTGACCCCATGGCTCCTGTAAAGTACGGAGACCAATTCTGGGGTGTGCAGTGGCCCATATAAAGGAGCTAAATAAGCTGTTTACCCTCCTAAAAAAAGAACAGGGGATCCAAATTGGTGTGTTCCGCAGAAAGTACAAGAAAACTGGGAGAATATTAATTTTAAGTAGGTTGACCCTACCAATTAGGGACAATGGGAGATGTTTCCAGGCATCAAGCTGCGATTTGACCTTGACCAATGCATAAAATCACCAACCCTGGGCGATATACGTATGCCCAGGTACTTAAACTCCGTTACCCATGAAATGGGAACCCGTTTGGTTGCCGAGGCCTGGGTGTCTGCATCAATAGCCATAGCACTGGATTTCTCCCAGTTAACCTGCAGTCCTGAAAAGATGGCAAATGTATCCAGTATTTCAAACACTGCCTCTAGCGATGGCCCTGCGTCTTTTAGGAAAAGTAGCATGTCATCTGCATAGAGTGCAATGCATTCCCGTATACCTCCCACCTCCAATGCTCCCACGTCAGGGGATCTCCTCAGTGCTATGGCCAGAGGTTCTATCGCTAGGGCGAATAGAGATGGTGACAACGGGCACCCCTGACGTGTGCCTCTACCCACTGTAAATTGGGAGGAGACTGAGGTGCCCAGCTTTATGACCACTTTGGGATTGCTATACAATAATGAGATCCAGGTCATGAACACGTCCCCAAACCCCATGTGGCGCAGTACCGCCAGCATATATTTCCAGTCCACAGAGTCAAAAGCTTTGGCCATGTCGAGAGACACTACCACCCTAGTTCCTGACTTATCATGTTCAATCTGCAAATGAGTAAACAGTCTGCGTAAGTTAGTGTCTGTCGATTTTTGAGGCATGAAACCCGTCTGGTCTATGTCTACTAAGGTAGTAATAACTTGGGACAGTCTTGTAGCTAAGATCTTTGTTAGAATTTTTAGATCCTGATTTATTAGTGCTATGGGTCTGTAGGCGGAGCAAGTCAAAAGGTCCTTGCCTGGTTTTGGCAATAGAATCACCTTTGCTTCTAAGAATGAGTCTGGGAGGCATTTACAAAAACCATCTGGTCCGGGTGATTTATGAGGAGGGAAGGCCCTGATAACCGTTTCAAATTCTTTGTCAGTTATGTCAGCTTCCAAAACGTCCCTATCCGTCTCAGTCAGTACCGGCACATTCAGTGACGTCAATAATGCATCCAATTCTTGATTATCATAGACTGGTATAGGAGTATACAAGGCCTTGTAGTACTCCACAAACGTATCCATAATATCAGTTGGGTTTGTGAGAATGTCTCCCCGGTCGTTTTTAATACATGATATGTTTGTTTGTATCCTCTGTTCTGCCACTAACATTGCCAACAACTTTCCATTCTTATCTCCCTGCTCAAAAATTTATTCAGCTCTTTTTGCCGTGGATGTATGTGTTAATTCGGTAAAGTGAAGTGCCAGCACGCGTCTTGCCTCTAGCAGCTCTTCATATGTTATATCGGACTGATCATTTGCGTGAGCAAGTTCACAGACCCTTTCTTTTTCCTGCAATTCCTGTTCTTTTTTATTGTGAGACCTGCGGGCCTGCTTAATGGCCGAGATATAATGTCCACGCATACAAGCCTTGAACGCATCCCATACTGTGGTGGGGTCTGCCGAGCCTATATTATCTTTCCAGTAGTCAGTGAAATGTGGCGCCACATGGGAGGACACCTCCTCCACCTCCAACCAGCCAGGGTTTAACCTCCATGCCCCCCCTCTAAGAGCCGAGGGAAAACTAATATGCACCGATAGTGGTGTGTGATCTGAAATGCCCCCAGCTAGGTAACTAGCTCCTCCCACTAATTGTAACATTGGCGCGTTAGCGAATGCCAAATCTATTCTCGAGGAGGACCTGTGTGTTTTTGATAAGTGTGAATAGCTTTTGGTGGTGGGATTTTTCCATCGCCATAATTCTGTCAGGGAGGCCCCAGCCGCCCAGGCAGAAAGGTCAGCAGATGCCACCCTAGCTATATTCGATGAGTCTAGAGCGGCAGAGAGTATGGCATTGAAATCTCCTGCTATAATAAGAGTAAGATACATGTAAGGGGCTAATTTACCAAGGAGATCATAAAGAATCTGTACCTGAAAAGGAGGAGGTATATAGACATTAACTAAGACCATCTTGCATGTACTAATGTCAGCTATAACTATCAGGAACCTGCCGCCCGGGTCTGAGATGACATGGTGTATGGTGCAGGGTACCGCCTTGCTAATCAGGATTGACACTCCCCTGGCATAGGTGGAGTATGTTGCGAGCATCGCCCTCTGTATCCAGGCTCTACGCAATGCCAGTACCCTGCTCCCGTCCAGATGTGTCTCCTGTAAAACACCACGTGCGGTGTTATAGTCTTTAAATATTGAAACATTAAGGCTCTGCGAAATTTGTTGTTTAGGCCTCGGACATTCCAAGATATCACATTAACCTTTGATCCTGCCATATTCACATTTTAACTCAACATATATTATATAGTGTACCTGTATCAGAGATAAAAAACAAAGTAGATTATGCAAATCATGTGTGTACCACATCATCTGCATAACGAAGGGACCACAGTGAAAGGCTGCACCTGCTAGGTAGAAACATCCCAAAACCCAATTAACTCCCTGCTGCTGTGTAGCAAACTGAAACAAAAAGTACACGCAGCTTTTTCCCAAAACTTGTCCAAAAAAAGTCCTGGAAGGCATGACCATAGAAAAAATTAAAATAAAAAAATGCAAAAATGCAAAAAAAAAAAAAACACAAAAAAACTGTTCTAAGGTCCATCTTTCTGAAGACGGTGTCTGTATCTGTAGGGCTCCATGGCTCCGCAAGGATATCCGTCAGTTGTTCACATGGATACGTTGTTGGTTAGCGCCCCTTCCCTACCCCCATGAATGGTAAATGTTCCCAGAAAAAAAGGAGGGGGGATACATGGCACAAACAGAGGCCAGGTTGGAGAAGTCCTGCACTGTACAAAATACCCCAGAACAGTATTAACCAATGATAGTGAGTAATATGCTAGGTTAATCAAACCGCCACGGAACTAGAACAGATGAGCCTTGGGACAGGAACAGCAGCCAGGATTGCAGACTGGAGAGAAGGCTCAAAAATTACTGTAATGATAGTAACCAGGTGTTGGCCTCGTCAGGGGAGTCAAAAAACTTCACCGAACCGCCATGCTGAACTCGTAGGCGGCTTAAGTAGAGCATTGAATATTTAATATCACGTTCCCAAAGTCGTCTTCTAATATCGGTGAAAGTTTTGAGACGTCTTTGTAGGTCTGCAGAGAAGTCAGGATAGAGATGCGCCACTGTGTGCTCAAAAGGAAGGGTGACATGTTTACGGGCCTCATGGAGGATGCGGTCACAGTCTCTGCAATTGAGGAATCTCACCAAGAAAGGCCTTGGGGGAGCTCCAGGGATGCTCCGGCCCGTCGGGACTCTATGGGCCCTTTCAACCACATAAGTCTGGGTGACCTCAGTCAAGTTAAGAAGTTTCTTAAAGAATGCTTCCGCGAATTCAGCTGGATGGTCCCCCTCCGCCCCCTCCGGGAGACCCAGGACCCTCACATTATTTCTCTGAAGACGATTTTCGGCGTCGTCCGATTTAGCCACCAGGGATTGGACAGTGCGCTGCAATGTGTGGATGGCATCATCATGGTGGGTAGTGAGGTCCTCTGTGGCGGAAATTCGCAACTCAGTCTCAGAAAGTCTGCCCCTGAATTTGTCCAGGTCTGCCCTGATGAGGTTACATTCCGCAGCCAAATGGTCAATGCGGACCAGTAAGGAGGTTCTGCTCTGTTCTATGGCTGCAAGGATGACAGTGGTATCACTTACTGGTGCAGGTGCTTGAGGAGATGTAGAGGCCGTTGGAATCGCTGCCTGTTCCATGTCCACTAAAAGCGCTTTAAATTGATCCAAAATGGCACTGGGACACTGGGCGAGCTGGGCAGGCTGTGCTGGCGCCTTTTTAGTCGCTGTTTTGCTCTTTGATGGCATGAGCAAGCAATCTGGAGTTACGTACAGTAGAAATTCAGGATGGATGTTTGTTCCCTTTAAGAGCCTGCAGTAGCAGTGAGAGAGACTGTCATGCAGGGGCAATAAACATCTGTGGCTGGTGCAATACTGAGCTCTCCCACTGAGGCCTAATGATGCTGGCCCAAAGTCCCCAGATGAAGCAGTCACCACCTGTCCCCCCAGAGAAGTTGTCACAAAGGGGGGTGGTGTACACCGGCCGCCCCTCCACTAGTCACAGTACCTGGCTGAGGAGAACAGTGCAGGCCTCGTAGGCCGCAAGATGGCGGCGGTCCGCGGGTGTGTGTGGCTGGACGTGAGGGGTCCCTCGGGCACCTCTGGAGCTGGCCGCCGATCGGTAAGCTGCCGTGGATGCACTGGCGTGGGGCGATCGCTCGTTCCACGGATCGCGGCACCCGAGTGCGGAGGCTTCAGGAGGCTTTGTAGGCCTCAAGATGGCGGCGGGTCTTTGCTGAGGGGTGGAGTGCCGGAGGCCGTGTATCCACACAACTGGGCCGCCGGACTCCTAAATGAAGGGCGATATCGCTGCAGGAGTCAAGCTGGGACAGGCAGGGCAGCTGTGTGTGCCTTTCTGTGCAGAGGATGGCGAAGGATTCTTTTCAGGATGGACGGAGCTCTACAGGGACACGTCCTCCTCGGCTTACATCCGGACACGCCCCCCCCGACATTTTTCCGGATTTATTAAAAAAGAAAAACTGAAATATCACATGGTCCTAAGTATTTAGACCCTTTGCTCAGTATTTAGTAGAAGCACTAATACAGCCATGAGTCTTTTTGGGAAAGATTCAACAAGTTTTTCACACCTGGATTTGGGGATCCTCTGCCATTCCTCCTTGCAGACCCTCTCCAGTTCTGTCAGGTTGGATGGTAAACGTTGGTGGACAGCCATTTTTAGGTCTCTCCAGAGATGCTCAATTGGGTTTAAGTCAGAGCTCTGGCTGGGCCATTCAAGAACAGTCATGGAGTTGTTGTGAAGCCACTCCTTCATTATTTTAACTGTGTGCTTACGGTCATTGTCTTGTTGGTTGTTGTTGTCTTGTTGGTGCCTGGTTTTCTCCACACATACCGCTTACAATTAAGGCCAAAAAATTCTATCTTGGTCTCATCAGACCAGAGAATCTTATTTCTCACCATCTTGGAGTCCTTCAGTTGTTTTTTTAGAAAACTCCATGCTGGCTTTCGTGTGTCTTTCACTGAGGAGAGGCTTCCGTCGGGCCACTCTGCCATAAAGTCCCGACTGGTGGAGGGCTGCAGTTGACTTTCTACAACTTTCTCCCATCTCCTGACTGCATCTCTGGAACTCAGCCACAATGATCTTTGGGTTCTTATTTACCACTCTCACCAAGGCTCTTCTTCCCCGATAGCTCAGTTTGGCCAGACGGCCAGCTCTAGGAAGGGTTCTGGTCGTCCCAAACGTCTTCCATTTAAGGATTATGGAGGCCACTGTGCTCTTAGGAACCTTAAGTGCAGCAGAATTTGTTTGTAATCTTGGCCAGATCTGTGCCTTGCCACAATTCTGTCTCTGAGCTCTTCAAGCAGTTCCTTTGACCTCTTGATTCTCATTTGCTCTGACATGCACTGTGAGCTGTAAGGTCTTACATAGACAGATGTGTGGCTTTCCTAATCAAGACTAATCAGTATAATCAAACACAGCTAGACTCAAATTAAGGTGTAGAACCATCGCAAGGATGATCAGAAGAAATGGACAGCACCTGAGTTAAATATATCAATGTCACAGCAAAGGGTCTGAATACTTAGGACCATGTGATATTTCAGTTTTTCTTTTTTAATAAATCTGCAAAAATGTCAACAATTCTGTGTTTTTCTGTCAATATGGGGTGCTGTGTGTACATTAATAAGGAAAAAAATGAACTTAAATGATTTTAGCAAATGGCTGCAATATAACAAAGAGTGAAAAATGTAAGGGGGTCTGAATACTTTCCATCCCCACTGTATATATTCTGGGATTACATGTCCTTTTCCCAATGCTGGTGGGACTTTAGTGATGCTTTCCTCTCCTGGATCTCCACTCTATGCTTAGCCCACCACTGTCCTGAAATATGCCGGCCTTGCCTCCGACCCATTTCCGTTCATCAGGATACGAGGCAGAGCTGCCCTCTTTCCTCCATCCTGTTCGTTCGGTCCTTGGAGCCCTTTGCCGTGGCTACCTGGTCTCCCCCTGATGTTCATGGCCTTGAACTGGCAGGCAAACATCATAAATTGACGATGTTCGCAGAAGATATCCTATTATATGTTTCTGCGCCCATACTTGTTTGTCCAATTTATTTTCCATCCTCTCCGAACTTTGAGCCATCTCATACCTGGAAGTTAACAAGACCAAATCTAAGGCTCGGAACCTTTCCATTGCCCAAACTAACTGAAAGAGCTCCAGGATAACTATAGGTTCTCTTGGCCATCTACTCTTCTATATCTAGGGATCCTTCTGAATTATTTTTAAAATTCCCCGTACCAAGCTAATTATCCCTCCTTCTTTAAAGATCTAGCTGGGCTTCCATAGTCTTGGGCTCCCTTTACAGATCTCTTGGTTTGACAGAATACATGCCCTTTGCATTACCTACCTATTGAAACTCCTATACTACTTTACGTTCAATTTCTGTATTTGCGGATGATACTAAGCTAAGCAGGGCAATAACTTCCCCACAGGATGTGGAAACCTTGCAAGAAGATCTCAACAAATTAATGGGGTAGGCCACTACATGGCACATGAGGTATAATGTGGAAAAATGTAAAATAATGCAGTTGGGTGGCAAAAATATGAATGCAATCTACTCACTGGGGGAATCAAAGATGGAAAAGGACCTGGGGGTCCTAGTAGATGATAGGCTCAGCAATGGCATGCAATGCCAAGCTGCTGCTAACAAAGCAAACAGAATATTGCCATTCATTATAAAGGGGATGACTCAAGTGATAACGTGATAATGCTACCACTCTACAGGACTCTGGTCCGGCCTCACCTGAAGTATGCTGTCCAGTCCTGGGCAACAGTTCTCAGGAAGGATGTACTGGAAATGGAGCGAGTACAGAGAAGGGCAACAAAGATAATAAAGGGACTGGAGGATATTAGTTATGAAGAAAGGTTGCGAGCACTGAACTTATTCTCCCTGTAGAAGAGATGCTTGAGAGGGGATATGATTTCAATTTACAAATACCATACTAGTGACTCCACAATAGGGATAAAACATTTCCGCAGAAGGGAATTTAATAAGACACGTGGCCATTCATTAAAATTAGAAGAAAAGAGGTTTAACCTTAAACTGCGTAGAGGGTTCTTTACTATAAGAGTGGCAAGGATGTGAAATTCCCTTCCACAGGCAGTGGTTTCAGCAGGGAGAATTGATAGTTTCAAAAAACGATTAGATAAGCACCTGAACGACCATAACATATAGGGATATACAATGTAATACTTCTTCTGTTCACCAGATGTCTTGCTGATGTTTTATACTGCTTATTTGTACCTGTGTTGTTAAATTTACATTCAAAATATGTAATTTACTTAAGACAATCATATGTGGTGTGCCGGCTCCATCTAGCGTTCCTTTTTGGTATTGCTGCAGTTCTGTTCTTAATTGTTTATTGTATGTGTGACTAAGGAAGTTGTCAGCAAGCAGGGAATTCTGGATAGAATCTTAGCAGGAAGTGAAACAGCCACCATTTTGTGAGAAGACATTCAGAAAACAACGCATGCATTTCTCTATCTATCACTATCACCCCTTAGAGAACTTAAAAAGTAAGTTTTTATTATCTCATCGTGTACTGTATATAGTTGTTTATGCAATGTATGCTGTATTGTATGCAATATCATACTTATTGAGGACTATTTCTGTTATTTTGTAGTTTCACCTGGCTTGTTCTAATAAAACTGAGATCAAAGAAATATGGTATCTACAGTTATTGGGATGAGAAGGTTTAGCTTTCTGCTCCTTGAGACAGAATAGTGAAATTTTTAAGCTGACCTCTGAAGGGAAGATAAGCCGACTTCGGAAGTCTGTACAGCCCAGGGCTACGCAGTATCCATACAGTCAGAAGCCTTAAAGATACAGGCCTGCAGCAGGTGAAGCAAGCAGCCACACTACACAGAGACGTGCTCTGTCAAGCAGCAATGACACTACAATGGTCCCTATACAGCAAGACAGCTTCTTCCCTGCAGCCATGTCTCACAGTGGGACATCTTCTTACAAAACATGTTCACGAGCAAGCTCATCTAAGTCATCTATCGCAAATGCAGCAGCTATCGCCCGTTCAAAAGCTAAAGCAGCAAAAGCCAGGGCCGCATTCGCAGACCAAGAGTTGCAGATGAAAAAAGAAAAGGCCCGCCTTGATGCAGAAAAGATGAGACAGAAACAAGAGAGAGAGAAGGAAAGAATATGCCTGGAAGAAGAGCTACCCCAGCAGGAAGCATCTCTGAAAATGCAGCAAGCTATCTTAGAAGCTAACATGGAGAAGCTGGCAATAGAAAGAGATGCTGCTGCCACCATTGCAGAAGCAGAAGCTTTAGAAGCAGCCGTCTACGATAAGCCAGGAGTAGGCAGCAGCATACCGGGTCTAGAAGAGGACCAACAAGATTCTTCGCAACGCACGTCAGATTATGTCTACCAGCACTGTGACCCAAGCAGCATTCCACAACAAGAAATTAAATATGACGCCAGTGAGTCACATCAAATAAAGCATCAACAAGACGACCTGAGACCCCAGTGCTACAAGCAAGAAAAATCTGACAGAGTTCCAGACTTTCCAGTTCCAACCAAACCTTCTACTCCACGAGGTACCCAGCCTTCATACAAGCATCAAACACCAGTCTTCACTCCAAAGGGGTATTTTAAACGAACAAGTACGAACTGCCAACCTTAAGCAAGTTTGAATCCAGCGCTAAAGAAGAGACTTTTAGCAGGTATTCCTTTACACTGCACCACAATACATCAGCAGCCTACCCCAACTTTGCCAAGTTCCTGGCCAAAAGAGAGTTAGTTACCCAAGGACTTGTCAAATTTAGTGATTGCCCTCAACACTATAGGGCATGGCGATCCGCTTTCCAGAGTGTCATTCAAGGTCTAGATCTATCCTGCAGGTAACAGATAGAACTCCTCCTAAAGTGGCTTGGCAATGATTCTGCTGAACATGCCAAAAGGATCAGAGACATTAATATAAACCACCCTGAGATAGGCCTTACAAACATCTGGAACAGACTGGATAGATGTTATGGCTTACCAGAGGCTATAGAGAGTACACTGTTTAAAAGGATAGAAGACTTCCCAAAAATACCTAGCAGAGGTTACCAAAGACTCAGAGAATTCAGTGACCTGTGTATGGAGTTACAAGCTAAAGCAGAAGGAGACTTACCTGGCCTTTCTTATCTTGATTCTTCTAGAGGTATTAATTCCTTAGCACAAAAACTTCCTTATGAGTTACACAAAAGATGGATTACTCATGGCTGTAACTACAAATGAAGAAACAATGTGCCTTTTCCACTCTTTAGTTTGTGGACTTTGTCGACAGGCAAGCAGGAATGAAAGATGACCCCAGCTTCATTTTTCCAGTGTCTTATACCACTTCTTCTGGCGCTAAACAACTCAGAGCTCCAGTAGCAGTGCACAAAACTAATATTTCTTCCCACAGATTTGCAGTCTCAGCCAGAGGATCAAGACAGCGACCCTACTAAGTTCTGCCCTCTACATAAGATGCCTTCAGGACAAAGACCATCAAGGATCGCAAAGCTTTCCTCAAAGAGAACAACATCTGTTACAAGTGCTGCTCTTCATCCACACATTTCGCCAAGGATTGTAAGGTCAGTGTCAAATGTACAGAATGTGACAGCACAGAGCACAACACAGCTCTACACCCAAGGCCTACTCCAAGAACTTTTCCACCTGTTCATAGGGACAAGGAGAAAGGCGGGGAGACCAAAGACTCTAGTACAGATGCCATAGCAATCACTTCACAGTGTACTGAAGTTTGCAAAGGAAGTACAGGTGGCAGGTCCTGCTCTAAAATCTGTCTTGCAAGAGTTTACCCAAAAGGACACAGAGACAAAGCAGTCAAGCTCTACGTCATCTTGGATGATCAAAGTAACAAGTCACTAGCTAGATCTATGTTTTTTGACATTCTAAACCTTAAAGGCCCCAGCAGCCCTTACTCCCTTAGGACTTGTGCAGGTACAGTGGAAACCGTGGGGAGAAGAGCTATGGATGGTAAGACATGCCTACCCTTACCGACCATAATAGAGTGCAACCAGATGCCAGACAACAGATCAGAGATTCCCACACCAGACGCAGCAGCTCACCAGACTCACTTGAATCACATAGAACATCTCATACCAGAACTAGATGATCAGGTTCAGATAATCTTACTCCTAGGAAGGGATATCTTGCAAGTCCACAAAGTAAGAAAAATGATCAACGGTCCTAGAAATGCCCCATATGCCCAAAAACTGGATCTCGGGTAGGTCATTATAGGTGATGTTTGCCTGGGAGGTGCACACAAATCTGCATCTGTTAATAACCTGCTCATTAGTACCCTCGAGAATGGTCATCCTTCTCTTTTCCAACCCTGTCAAAATCACATCCTCATAAAGGAGCTACCACACAACAACCCTGTACCTCTTCCCTTCCTAAGTCCCCTCTGTGACAACAATACCTATGACAATGACCAAAGCGACTTAGGAAGAACAGTGTTCAGGAGAACAAAGGAAGACAACCAGGTAGCAATGTCCATTGAGGATAGGCTCTTCTTAGAAGCTATGGAAAAGAGTATGGAGAAAGACGGGACTAATGGGTTGCTGGGTTGCACCTCTTCCCTTTAGACCACAAAGACAACGTTTGCCTAACAACAGAGAACTAGCATATAAACGTCTCACTTCCCTAAGACACAATCTTCAAAGGAAACCAGAGATGAAAGAACATTTCTTTTCCTTCATGGAGAAAATATTACAGAATGGTCATGCTGAGATAGCCCCAAACCTCAAAGACTCAGAGGAATGCTGGTACTTACCTATATTTGGGTCTATCACCCTAAGAAGCCAGGACAGATTTTAGTGGTGTTCGATTCCAGCGCCAAGCATGAGGGTGTCTCTCTAAACGATATCCTTCTCTCTGGCCCTGACCTGAACAACAGACTATTAGGAGTACTTCTTCGCTTTCACAAAGATTCAGTAGCATTCATGGCAGACATCAAGCAAATGTTCTATTGCTTTCTTGTTAAAGAAGAACACCGAAACTTTCTGGTTCAGGCACAACAACCCCTCTGGAGACATCACAGAATACCGCATGAGGATACACATATTTGGCAACAGTCCTTCCCCTGCACTTGCTATATATGGCCTCAGACACTCTGCTGGAGAGGGAGAGTTAGAGTATGGGTCAGATGTCAGGCAGTTTGTGGACAAGGATTTCTATGTAGACGATTGCTTGAAATCACTACCCACAAATGAAGTCGCAATCAGTCTCCTCAAAAGAACTCAGGCAATGCATGCTTGTTCCAACTTAAGAATCCACAAGATTGCTTCCAACAGTGGAGAGGTTTTAGAAGCCTTTCCTGTCCAAGATCGTTCTAACGAGTTAAAGGACTTAGATCTAGGCACAGACTCACTTCCCATGCAACGCAGTCTTGATTTGCTTTGGGACTTAAGATCTGACACGTTTACTTTCCAAGTAAACACAGAAGAAAAACCCTTTACCTGTAGAGGTGTCCTGTCTACCATAAACAGCCTGTATGATCCCTTAGGCTTTGCAGCACCTGTCACCATCCAGGGTAAGGCACTACTGAAAGACTTAACCTGTGAGTCGCTAGATTGGGACCACCCTCTCCCCACTGACAAGAAAAACCTATGGCTAGAGTGGAAGGACTCTCTAACAGCTCTATCCCACCTTAAAATTCCACGACCATATGCTCCTCTGTCTTCTGCTGATGTTCAGATGCAAAGACTTTGTGTGTTTTCGGACGCTGTTAAAGCAATTGCTGCTATAGCTTACCTGAAAAACATAGACACTAAAGGACAATGCCACATAGGGTTTGTAATGGGGAAAGCAGAACTTGCACCACTTCTCAAACACACCATACCCAGGCTGGAAAAGCAAAACTGCACGTGGGTCTTCAGCCCACCTCACTCTTCTCACATGGGAGGTGTTTGGGAGAGGATGATAGGCATAGCCCGCAGAATACTTGATTCAATCTTTCTACAAGTAGGAACTGCAAGGCTTACTCACGAATGTTTAGTGACATTTATGGCAGAGGTTACAGCTATCATTAACACCAGACCCTTGACATCCATTTCAAGTGACTCTGAAGATCCAGTGGTCCTCACACCTGCCATGTTACTCACGCAAAAGACTAGTCTTGCTGGGGCTACAGCTGGAGAATTTTGTGAGAAGGACCTTTACAAACGTCAATGGAGACAAGTACAAACCCTTGCCAATACCTTCTGGAACCGGTGGAGGGAACAATATATATCTACTTTACAAGTAAGGAGAAAGTGGCACACTGAAAAGCCTAATCTTAAACCTGGTAATGTTCTGCTCATGAAAGATTGCCAGGCACTAAGGAATATGTGGCCTTTAGGTTTGATCACCAAAGTACTGCCAAGCAAGGATAATCGTGTCCGTAAGGTCGAGGTCAAGATCTTTCAACAGAATGAGGCTAAAGTATTCTTGAGACCAGTGGCCGAACTTATTCTGTTGCTTTCTATGGAGGACTCTGTTAGTGACATCACTTGATGTCAGGCGGGGAGTGTTCTGTCCACCAGATGTCTTGCTGATGTTTTATACTGGTTATTTGTACCTGTGTTGTTAACCACTTACCGACCGCAACATGACGATGTACGTCCAAACTTTGAACGGGGATATCGTTGTTATGGCAGCAGCTAGCTGCCATAACCCTGGTATCCCCATTTTCGTGCGACGGCCGGCTTTCAGATAAAAGTGGTCCCTGCGACAGATTCACAGCGAGATCACTTTTATTGGTGGCGGGAGAGGGCCCCCCCTTCCGCCGCGATCCAGTGCCCTCCTCCGCTTACCGGAGCTGTCGGTAGCGGTGGAGGCGATCGCATCTGTCTCCATCCTGTGCCTGGAGACGAGTGAGGCTAAGATGGCGCCCACTCGTCTCCATGACACTGGTGGGCGGAAGCGACGTCAAAACATCACTTTCGGCCACGCCTCTTAAAAGCACATTTTTTCAAATGTCATTTTCCTAAATAACATTTTTATTACTGCATTTTAGTGTAAATATGAGATCTGAGGTCTTTTTGACCCCAGATCTCATATTTAAGAGGTCTTGTCATGATTTTTTCTATTACAAGGGATGTTTACATTCCTTGTAATAGGAATAAAAGTGACACAATTTTTTTTTTAAAAACAGTGTAAAAATAAATAAAATAATGTAAAATAAATAATAAAAATAATTTAAAAAAAAAAAAACCCCCGTCCCGACGAGCTCGCGCACAGAAGAGAACGCATACGCGAGTAGCGCCGGCATATGAAAAAGGTGGTCAAACCACACATGTGAGGTATCGCCACGACCGGTAGAGCGAGAGCAATAATTCTAGCCCTCCTCTGTACCGCAAAATATGCAACCTGTAGAATTTTTTAAACGTCGCCTATGGAGATTTTTGAGGGTAAAAGTTTGACGCCATTCCACGAGCAGGCGCAATTTTCAAGCGTGACATGTTGGGTATCAATTTACTTGGCGCAACATTATATTTCACAATATAAAAAAAAATTGGGCTTACTTTACTGTTGTCTTATTTTTTTATTCAAAAAAGTGAATTTTTTCCAAAAACAGTGCGCTTTTAAGACCGCTGCGCAAATACGGTGCAAAAAAAAAGTATTGCAACGCCTGCCATTTTATTCTCTAGGGTGTTAGAAGAAAAACCATATTTAATGTTTGGGGTTTCTAAGTAATTTTCTAGCAAAAAAAACTGTTTTAAACATGTAAACACCTAAAATCCAAAATGAGGCTGGTCCTTAAGTGGTTAAATTTACAAGCAAAATGTGTAATTTACTTAAAACAATCATATGTGGTGTGCAGGCTCCATCTAGCGTTCCTTTTTGGTATTGCTGCAGTTCTGTTCTTAATTGTTTATTGTATGTGTAACTAAGGAAGTTGTCAGCAAGCAGGGAATTCTGGGTAGAATCTCAGCAGGAAGTGAAACAGCCACCATTTTGTGAGAAGACATTCAGGAAACAACACATGTATTTCTCTATCTATCGCCATCACCCCTTAGAGAACTTAAAAAGTAAGTTTTTATTATCTCATCTTGTACTGTATATAGTTGTTTATGCAATGTATGTTGTATTGTATGCAATATCATACTTATTGAGTTCTATTATTTTCTAGTTTCACCTGGCTTGTTCTAATAAAACTGAGATCAAAGAAATATGGTATCTACAGTTATTGGGATGAGAAGGTTTAGCGTTCTGCTCCTTGAGACAGAACAATACTGACATATAATCACACACAAAAGTTGGACTTGGTGTTTTTTTTCAACCTCACCTACTATGTAGCTACAGTATGTAAGGGGCGCCGGCCCCTAATCCATGCGTCTGGCCCCTAATCTACATGCAGGGCGCCAGACGCATGGATTCTAATGTGCTTTTTTTTTTTTTTTAGAACCAGAGGCTCTAATTGGCTTCAAGAAATGGTGGGCTCTGGGCCCAGGGTGCAGAGTACTGTGCCCTGAGCCCACACAGTTGTGTGACAATAGCGAATTAATATTCTGCTCTTAATCTTTTGCTGGCTGGAATTCTGCCAGCAAATGTCCGATGGAGCACACACACGGTCGGCATTTCTGACCAAAAGCTCACATCTGATTTTGCTGGCAGAAATTCTGATCGTGTGTATGGAGCATTAGTCTGCTTGTCTTCAGCAAACTGTTTGCAGGCTTTCTTGTGCATCATCTTTAGTAGAGTCTTCCTCTTGGGACGCCAGCCATGCAGACCAATTTGATGCAGCGTGCGGCGTATGGTCTGAGCACTGACAGGCTGGCCACTGTGCTGCGGCTCAGTTTCAGGGTCTTGGCAATCTTCTTATAGCCTAGGCCATCTTTATGTAGAACAACAATTCTTTTTTTCAGATCCTCAGTTTTTTGTCATGAGGTATCAGTGTGAGAGGGTGAGCACGATAACGCCAAATTTAATACACCTGCTCCCCATTCACGCCTGAGACCTAATTGGGTCCAATTTGGATATTTACACTTAGGGGTGTACTCACTTTTGTTGTCAGTGGTTTAGACATTAATGGCTGTGTGTTGAGTTATTTTGAGGGGATAGCAAATAATGTACACTGTTATACAAGCTGTATACTCACTACTTTACAAAGTGTAGCATAGTGTCATTTCTTCAGTGTTGTCACATGAAAAGATATAATAAAAAAAATTACAAAAATGTGCGGGGTGTTTGTGAGATACTGTATATACAATATATATATATATATATAATTGTCCAACTCCCATACCTTAATTTGCCACGTTAATTGCTTCTGAGTCCCACCCATCTTCTTGAATGCCCCCCCCGTCAATAACTAGGATTACCTATGGGGCCATAAGTGTTTATCACCTAGCCATTGACTCCCGTTGTTCTGTAGCTAACATAGAGTAGCATTTAAGCCAGTGTTTCTCAACCTTTTTTCAGTCAAGGCATCCTTTAACCACTTGCCGCCCGCCCACCATCAAATGGCGGAGGAGCAGTGCGGCTCCCATTCTGGGATGTCGTCATATGATGGTGCACCAGAATGGCCGCTCTCGTGTGCATGTGTTTCTAGGACATGGAGTGACCTCGATTTCGGTAAAGAGCAGATGATGCGGCTCTTTAACCATTTGATCGGCTGTGTCCAGTCACAGCCAGTTACATGTAAATGTAGAAGTGCCGTTTATCAGCTCTCCTCACCTCACATTGACAGATGTGATGAGGAGAGAGGCCCAGCAACATCTCCTCGCAGGGGAGAACAGGACAGGTAATTAGGGCACTGATCGTCAGTTGCCTGATTGCAGTAAAGCCCCAGCAATACCCAGCAGTAGGGATGAGCTTCGAGTTCGAGTCGAACTCATGTTCGACTCAAACATCGGCTGTTCGCCAGTTCGCCGAACAGCGAACAATTTGGGGTGTTTGCGGCAAATTCGAAAGCCACGGAACACCCTTTAAAAGTCTATGGGAGAAATCAAAAGTGCTAATTTTAAAGGCTTATATGCATGGTATTGTCATAAAAAGTGTTTGGGGACCTGGGTCCTGCCCCAGGGGACATGGATCAATGCAAAAAAAAGTTTTAAAAATTGCCGTTTTTTCAGGAGCAGTGATTTTAATAATGCTTAAAGTGAAACAATAAAAGTGTAATATTCCTTTAAATTTCGTACCTGGGGGGTGTCTATAGTATGCCTGTAAAGGGGCACATGTTTCGAGTGTTTAGAACAGTCTGACAGCAAAATGTCATTTCAAAGGGAAAAAAATCATTTAAAACTACTCGCGGCTATTAAAGAATTGCCGGTCCGAAAAATACACATAAAAGTTCATTGATAAAAACGGCATGGGAATTCCCCACAGGGGAACCCTGAACCAAAATTTAAAAAAAAAATGGCGTGGGGGGTCCCCCTAAATTCCATACCAGGCCCTTCAGGTCTAGTATGGATATTAAGGGGAACACCTTCCAAAATTTTTTTAAAAATGGCGTGGGGTCCCCCCAAAAATCAATACCAGACCCTTATCCGAGCACGCAACCTAGCAGGCTGAAGGAAAAGAGGGGGGGAACGAGAGAGCGCCCCCCCTGAACCATACCAGGCCACATGCCCTTAACATTGGGAGGGTGCTTTTGGGGTAGCCCCCCAAAACAGCTTATCCCCATGTTGATGGGGACAAGGGCCTCATCCCCACAACCCTTGCCCGCTGGTTGTGGGGGTCTGCGGGCGGGGGGCTTATTGGAATCTGGAAGCCCCCTTTAACAAGGGGACCCCCAGATCCTGGCCTTCCCCCCCCGTGTGAAATGGTAAGGGGGTACAAAAGTACCCCTACCATTTCACAAAAAAACTGTCAAAAATGTTAAAATGACAAGAGACAGTTTTTGACAATTCCTTTATTTAAATGCTTCTTATTTCTTCTATCTTCTATCTTCCTTTTGGTTTCTTCCTCCATCTTCTTTTTCTTCTGGTTCTTCCTCCGGTGTTCTCGTCTTGCATCTTCTTCCCTTCTTCTCCCCGGGCCGCTCCACATATATGATGGGAGGCTCCCACTGTGTGATGCTTCTCCTCTTCTGATGGTTTTTAAATAACGGGGGGCGGGGCCTCCCGGTGACCCTGCCCCCCTCTGACGCAAGGGGATTTGATGGGGACTTCAATGTGGCATTCCCTGTGACGCCAGAGGGGGGCAGGGTCACCCGTTACGTAACCCCGCCCCCTTGTGACATCACGGGGAATGCCACAGGGAAGTCCCCGTCAAGTCCCCGTGCGTCTTCTTCCCTTCTTCTCCTCGGGCCGCTCCGCACACAGCGGGAGCCTCCCATCATGCCATCATGTATGCAGAGTGGCCCGAGGAGAAGAAGGGAAGAAGACGCCACGGAGGAAGAACCAGAAAAAGAAGAAGATGGAGGAAGAAACAGAAGGAAAATAGAAGAAAGAAGAAGCATTTAAATAAAGGAATTGTCAAAAACTGTCTCTTGTCATTTTTAACATTTTTGATAGTTTTTTTGTGAAATGGTAGGGGTAATTTTTTACCCCCTTACCATTTCACACAGGGGGGAGGGCCGAGATCTGGGGGTCCCCTTGTTAAAGGGGGCTTCCAGATTCTGATAAGCCCCCCACCCGCAGACCCCCACAACTTCCCCAAAGTACCCTCCCTATGTTGAGGGCATGTGGCCTGGTACGGTTCAGGAGGGGGGGCACTCCCTCGTCCCCCCTCTTTTCCTGCGGCCTGCCAGGTTGCCTGCTCGGATAAGGGTCTGGTATGGATTTTTGGGGGGACCCCACACCATTTTTTAAAAAATTTTGGCGCGGGGTTCCGCTTAAAATCTATACCAGACCTGCAGGGTCTGATATCGATTTTTCAGGGGGACCCACGCCATTTTTTAAAAAATTTTGGCCGTGTTTCCCCTTATATCCATACCAGACCTGAAGGGCCTGGTATGGAATTTAGGGGGACCCTCCACGTCATTTTTTTTTTTTTTTTTTTTTTTTAATTTTGGTTTGGGGTACCCCTGTGGGGAATTCCCATGCCGTTTTTACCAATGAACTTTTATGTGTATTGTCGGACCGGCAATTCATTAATAGCCGCGAGTAGTTTTAAATTACTTTTTTCCTTTTGAAATGTCATTTTGCTGTCAGACTGTTCTAAACACGGGAAACATGCGCCCCTTTACAGGCATACTATAGACACCCCCCAGCTACGAAATTTAAAGGAATATTATACTTTTATTGTTTCACTTTAAGCATTATTAAAATCACTGCTCCTGAAAAAACGGCCGTTTTTAAAACTTTTTTTTGCATTGATCCATGTCCCCTGGGGCAGGACCCAGGTCCCCAAACACTTTTTATGACAATAACTTACATATAAGTCTTTAAAATTAGCACTTTTGATTATTCATGTTCGTGTCCCATAGACTTTAACGGTGTTCACGTGTTCAAACAAATTTTTTGCCTGTTCAAGTTCTGGTGCGAACCGAACAGGGGGGTGTTCGGCTCATCCCTACCCATCAGTGACACCAATCAGTGTCTATCAGTGACACCAATCAGTGCCCATTAGTGACGCCAATCAGTGCCCATTAGTGACGCCAGTCAGTGCTGCCTTCCAGTGCTCATCAGTGCTGCCCCTCAGTGCCCAGCAGTGCCACCTATCAGTGAAGAAAAACAACAGTGTAGGTCCTTAAGCGCTAAAAACTGGCATCATTGTAAAACCATTGTCTTGTCTTTCTATAGTTCATCATAAGGCAGGGTCCCAGTGCAGCTGCCAACTCCTGGAGGGAAGTGAAAAGCAAATGGACAAACACGCAGTGCTCAATGGGGGCCAGTAATAAGAGATTGTTATAAGGAGTGTAAACAATCAAGTTAATTTATTGTGACTTTCTTACTGGAGTCATGGTGGATCGCTGTCACTACCATTTCAGAGTACTTCATTCTTGATTTTGATTGTGTACATTGACTTTTAACCAAGGTTGATTTTAATTTCAATGTTTGTCTATAATGTCAGACTTTTCACTTTTATATGCATCCAATAATTTAACTTGATTGTTTACACTCCTTATAACAATCTCTTATTACTGGCCCCCATTGAGCGCCATGTGTTTGTCCATGGGCCACCTATCAGTGCCCATCTGTGCAGAATATTAGTGCCACCTAATCAGTGCCTTTCAGTGCTGCCTCATCAGTGCCCCCTCATTAGTGCCCATCAGTGAAGAAGTAAAATTACTTATTTACAAGATTTACAGACAGAAACTAAGAAAAACTTTTTTTTTTCAAAATGTTCAGTCTTTTTTTTTTTTTTTTAACACCAAAAGAAAGTTCCGTTTGTGTGAAAAAAAATGATAAAAATGTAATTTGGGTATTGTGTTGCATGACCGCGCAATTGTCATTCAAAGCGTGAAAAAAGCTGAAAATTGGCCTGGGCAGGAGGGGGGTAAATGTGCCAAGTAGGCAAGTGGTTAAAATTATGGACAGGAGATTGGGGAATGAGCTCGGGAGGGGCAGGTGTGGTCTGAGTGAGGACTCATGTTGTGAGAGCTCCCGGTCCACGCTAGCTCCAGACGAGGCAGATTGAGAGAGAGCCTAGAGCCTGGAATCGGCCGAAGCAGTACCCCAGCGGCTCAGCGGTATGCAAGCGGGGAGACAGCTGAGACTAAAACCTCCCGCAAGGCGGCCGACGCAGCTAAAGGGGTGAAAATAGCCAAGGAAGGGGGGCAGCAGCCGGAGATACAGTAGTTCTTCCGGGTGGAGCAGGGACCTGATCCCGGAAGTGAATGGATAGACGGGCTGTGTGGTACTAGTGAGAGACCTGCCACGCTAATTACACAAACACAGAGGGAGGTGAGGATGAGTCTGGAAGCCCTTCAGACTATCCCACAGAGCCCTCAGATGCATGTTGTGGTAGCTGGAAGATTACCTTTGCAGTGTGGGGATATGGAGCCAGGTAATCTGGCAATGGAGGATTTGAGAATGCTCATACTGGCTCTCCCTACTAGAGCGGATATAGAAGCTATAATTTTAAAGGTAGAGGAAACACATCGTAAAGAACTTCAACGGGTGCATACAGAGCTGCAAGTACTAGCAGAGCGTGTAACAGATGGTGAGGCGGGATTGCAGACCCTGGAGCAAAGAGTGGCTGGTCTGGAGAAAAAAAAGCTCACCCAGGCAGATAATGCAGTGACACTACAGTTACAGCTACAGTTGGAGGACCTCGAGGACCGCAGCCATCAAAACAATGTTTGGCTCAGGGGGATCCCAGAAACTACAGATCAGGAAAATCTTCAGGACACGGTGAAGTCTATTTTTTTAAAAGTTGCTTGAAGATGCTACACCCCTGAACTTGGTGCTCGATAGAGTACATAGAGCCTTGGGTTCGAGGCCCAGGGATTTAAGTCGCCCCCGTGATGTGATATGCCGCTTGCATTACTTTATGCATAGGGAAGCTATATTAAAGAAAGCATGGGAAGTAGGAGAGATAGACTTTCAGGGTGTACAACTGAAGATTTTACCGGACTTGTCAAGAGCCATACTACAACGCAGAGCATTGCTTCGTCCGGTGTTGGAGTGGATACGAAAATGCGGCGGTACATACCGTTCGAGATTCCCAATCTCAATTCTTATACGGAAGGGGGGTTCTTCATTTTGGCTGCGATCTAAAACAGACCTACCAGACTTTTTTTTGTTTCTAGGTATTGAACCATTTCCAGTTCCTGACTGGATACAATTATTTACACAGAGATAAGATAAAGCTATAAAGAGCCAATATGCATTCTGACAAGATAATTAAACTCCGGAGGGGACATTGGGGGTAATAGAAGGACAATAACTTTGTCTCTAGGGAGATGGGGGGAGGGCAAATATATATAATTCCCCCCCCCCCCCTTTTTTTTTTTTTTTTCTTTTTTTGGCTCTTTTAGGGTTTTTTTTTTTTTTTTTTTCTCGTGTTGGGCCCTGTGCGGGTGTTTTTTGTGTTTTTTGTTTTTTGTTTTTTTTTTTTATACACAGTAGATAGCCTTAAATATAAAGATATGTAGTGGGATGCCCCTGTATCCCCTCTCCTTTTTGGATAGCAATAGATGCACTAAATTATTATCTTTTTTTTTTTTTTTTTTTTTTGTTATTTGGGTTATTCGATTATTTTTGAACGAGGTGGAGGTCTTGATGTGTGTACAGATTCACGCATGGACATAGGCACAATTGGGTTGGTTTCAATACAGGGGATGGGTGGGGGGTGAATGTGGGGAGTGGGAAGTGGTTACTCATGAGATGTGGGATTGGAAGGGGACACTATGATATAAGTAAAAGGGTGAGTATAGGATATAACACATACACAAAGTACGATAAATTACACTAAGATAGTAGTACAACTTAATACACTAATTTATAATATAAGGTGAGACTGTTGGGAAAGTATGAGGGGGGAGTTAAGAGGGGCAGGAAAATGTAAATAGAAGAATCAATGGAGGGCTGGGAGTTGAAGCACTGGGGAGGTTTGGGGGGTGGAGGGTGGGAGAAGAAGGGGGGGGGGGATTCACCTGGTCGGGTGTTTTTTGTTTTGTTTCTCTCCTCCTCCCTAAGTCATACTCTCCGGAGATGTAAAAAGAGGGGAAAGGGGGAGGGAAGGGAAGGAAAGTAATCCTTTTTGCTTTTTCTTTTTTTTCTTCCCCTTTTGCCTTCAACGGTTGGTTTTCTTTTTTCTGTTTTGGTTTGTGGTCTTAAGATTTTTATGATTCACAGATTGGGTTTTTTCAGGTTAAAGTAATAAAAATGTTTATGTATATGTAGGTATACAAATGTATATGAAGTATGGCTACTTAGAAGGCATTAGATATATAGTAGCTATATAACATCATAAGGATCGTAGGTAGACTAGAGGAGCTGGCGGAGGTAAGCCGGGGACTCCCTCCTCTAGGACATGCTCAACCACATCCCCTCAGTAGGTTAGCACTCAAAGTATAAGGAATTTAGGTTGAGTGCATAAAGCTGATTTGCTTTAGATCCCCCTGGGTAGAGGTGCCCTCTCTAGGAGGACTTAGTTGACGGGGGGGGGGGGCTTTTTTACCTCCTGTTTAGAGCTCTTTGGGGATTTTTATGGTCTGTTTTTTTTTTCTCCGTGTTAGGCCCACTGTAGGGGTGGTAATTTTTTCTTTTTTTTTTGTTAGGTCCTCTGTAGGTTTTTTTCCCAGGGTTAGGCCCTCTGTGGGTTTTTTTTCTGTGTTAGACCCTCTGAGGGTTTTTTTTCTCCGTTTTAGGCCCTCTGTAGGAGTGTGTGTGTGTGTGTGTGTGTGTGTGTGTGTGTGTTTTTTTTTTTTTTAATTTATTTTTGTGTTAGGCCCTCTGGGTTTTTTTTTTCTCTTGTCCCTCCCCATCTCCTCTCTCCCCCTCTCTTTTGCCTGGGTTCCTCCTGAGTTTAGAGATTTTCCCCCTAGTTGGGGTGAGAGGTAAAAGAAATGGGTACCATTTCAATAATGTTAATTAATGCTAAGGGACTAAACATCCCTGAAAAGCGACGTATACTTCTTCAGGATTTGAAAAGATCAAGGATTGACATAGCATTTGTCCAGGAAATGCATTTTAAAGAGAACAGCCTCCCTCTTCTTAGGAACAGATCTTTTCCAATAGGTTACCACGCTACTAATCCTGTTGCTAAGGCAAGGGGGGTGTCTATATTGATTTCGAACAAGATTCCATGGTCATGTACAGAAACCTTGTTGGATGCGGCGGGTCAATACCTGCTCCTGAAGGGTAAGATTGGGGGGACAAGAGTAACCTTGGCTGCTTTTTATGCCCCTAATATACAAAAAGACAACTTTTTTAAGAAATTTTTGGATAAAACTATGAGATTTACGGAGGGTCAATTGATTATGGGGGGAGATTTGAATGCAGCTCTAGTTCCAGGTGAGGATACTTCTTCAGGGGTCTCAGCTGTAACCTTGGGTGTTCGGAAGCGAATTGTTAGGTCACCCTACGGAGCAAGATTAGTGGATACATGGCGCCTCTTCCATTCTGGAGAAAGAGATTACTCTTTTTTTTTTTTTTTTTTTTCTCAGCCTCACACAAGACATACTCTCGTATAGATTATTTTTTTACTCCGCACAGTCAATTGCATGCAATAGAGGAAGTAAATATTGGGAAGATAATCTGGTCAGACCATGCACCAATTTTTTTGAAGTATAATCTCTCAGATATTCAACTACCCGGTCATGCAATGTGGAAACTGAATGAAAGCCTTCTACAAGACTCCTCTGTGATAGAGGAGGTACGTAAAGAGGCAAGGTGGTATTTTCTGACTAACGACCCTCCCAAATGTAATTCGGGAGTGATTTGGGAAGACCACAAAGCAGTGATGCGGGGAGTTTTGATCAAGCATGGAGCTAGGATTAAAAAAGAGAGAGAAGCCAAGATAACATCGCTAATGGCAGATATACATCGCCTGGAGATGCTGCATAAACGAACCCCTACTTTAACCGTGGAACGGGATCTTTTGACGAAACGCAGACAGATCATAGATTTACTTCAGTATAAAGCTAAAAGACCAATACAAGTAGGAAAAAAAGCAGAGCTATGAGTATGGGAATAAATGCGGTAAACAACTCGCTGACTCTCTGAGGGAACAGCAATTAAGGACCTATGCCCCAATGATTATGGGAACTGAAGATGAAAGATGTCTGCTGCCAAGAGAAATAGCGCAGAGGTTCGGGGACTTTTATTCAGCTTTGTACAATTTACACTCGAACCCCCAAAATCAGACTGCGGTAGAGGAATATGTGTCAACTTCTGGTTTGCCTAGCCTGGCGTCTATTGCACGGCAGGAATTGGAAAAACCAATCACATTGGAGGAAGTTCATGAAGCGGTGAATTTGGCAAAGATGGGGAAGGCACCGGGCCCAGACGGTTTTACTGCTCAATATTATAAGCTGCTGTTTCCTATTTTAGGACCTTATTTGGTTAAATGTATAATGGATTGGGAGATTCAGGTTTGTTCCAGATGGAATCCCTGAACGGGTTAATCACAATCTTACCTAAGGAAGGTAAAGACCCAATCACAATGCGGGAGTTATAGACTGATATCCCTTTTTAAATGCGGATCTGAATCTTTTCTCTAAGATCTTGGCGATGCGGCTCCAACAGTATCTACCCTCCCTGGTCCATTTGGATCAGGCAGGGTTTGTCCAGACATGGGAAGCATGAGATAATACGATTAGGACTTTGAATTTAATTCATATAGCTAATACTTACAAAATCCCATCCTTATTTCTGGGAACAGATGCAGAGAAAGCTTTCGATCGCATTATTTGGCAGTTTATGTTTGCTGTGTTAAGACAAGTAGGGATGGGTAACAATATGATTAGATGGATTTCGAGTATCTTTACACAACTATCAGCTCAGGTTAAGGTGAACGGGGTGCTATCTCAGCCTTTTAGTGTCACGAATGGAACGAGGCAGGGAAGCCCACTGTCCCCAATATTATCTGTTTTGTCGTTGGAGCCCTTAATGCAGGGATCCTCAAACTATGGCCCTCCAGCTGTTGCAGAACTACACATCCCATGAGGCATTGTAAAACTCTGACATTCACAGACATGACTAGGCATGATGGGAATGGTAGTTCCTTAACACCTGGAGGGCCGCAGTTTGAAGACCCCTGCCTTAATGTGTAGGATCCGGTCAAATCCAGATATAGGGGGTATATCAATAGGAGCTATCCAGTATAAAGCTTCGGCATATGCAGATGATATGTTGTTTTCATTGACTAATCCAATTGTATCATTACCTAACCTTCTTCAAGAAATAGAGACATATAGCTCCTTATCAGACTTTAAGATCAACGTGTCAAAATCCGAGGCAATGGGAGTTGGGATATCTAGCAACATATTAGGAACACTGAAGGAAAGTTACAAATTTAAATGGTCAGATCAAGCTTTGAAATACCTGGGAACTTTTATCCCAGCAAATCTTTCCCATACATACAATTTTAATTTCCCACCAATATTACATAGTGTGCGAGTCCTCTTGGAAAGGTGGCAGAGAAGAGCATTTAGGCAATGAGTGGACGCTACCCCACTCGGAGGCCACATCGGACCCCGTACGCTCTCTAAAACAAACACAGAACTATGATTTGTGTCAGCTACTACTTACCTGCAAGGCTGTCCATGGCTTTTTAATGTTTTGAGACCGGAATTATCTGGGGCCTCTGTTACGTCCCATATACATAACCAACTCTGCCTGTGCAATTAACCGACTACCTGCCTGATCACCAATATTGGTGCAGATACAATTGTTTTGTTCAACTTTAGGTGCAGAACTACCTCTAGCTCCTGAGGAAGCATTTCATAATGTGAAACTTGTTGAGCATGAGCACATGAGCCCATAGAGAACATTCATAAGTGGACCACCATACCTGCAACTCAACCCATCTACGTCTCTACATTCACAACTGTTACCTATCGGGGAAGTTTCCTCTCCCTTTTATAACTGAACGTTGGACTGTATGTACTACTAGTAGGGTTTTAGACAATACATGCAGGGAAGTGCCCACTTGATATGTTTGTAACACTACTGCTATACGCATTATGTATTGCTTTTAAACAAATATGTCTAGTTTTGTAATTTTAAGCTAATAAAATTTAAAATACATTTTCTACTTTTTCATAGTTTAATTACTCGTGCCCTCAAAGTCCCATTTCCTGTAGTTTCCTATTTCTATATACATAAATTATAGGGACATTGGCACATCTTTTTGAGAGTACCTACAGTGTCACCCTGTTCTGAGGTACTCACCCAACTAGGACCTCCTTTTTGCCAATAAAAGAAGACATAGGCACCAATAAATCCAAGGGCATGCCTCAGGGATAATATAAATATATAACATAGAAAGGAGAGGAAATATTCAATCCTAACACGTCGTGCCTATTTAGGATGCAGTCATGACTTTTATTTACCATGTTTCCTTTTTTCCTACAGTACATCTGTTACCATACACCTTTTTGATTACATGGAGCCCTGTATATTTGCAGTGGGCAAGTGTCATTTTACCTTGTATGTATGTGTGTGTGTGTGTGTGTGTGTGTGTGTGTGTGTGTGTATATCTATATCTATATCTATATCTATCATATGTATTTGTACATACAGTTTATGACTTCTGCATGTAAACTTTATGTGCTAGATAAATACGTTTATATATTTTTCCCAATGTTCTGCCATATGATTCATTTAAAGTCCTGAACTTTTCCCCTTTGTAAACAAATTAGGGATGGAGACACATCCTTTTTGTGCCTCATTTAAAGTCCCACACATTTTTCTTTCACATATATTCTAAAATGTAAAAAAAATATATTTGAATAGTTTTGCATAATTTGACAGCATCGACACACGTAGGACACCCAACATTAGAGGTGATTTATTCTTACAAAGCAAATACACTTTTGCACACTAGTACCGACTAGTATTCCAGTGTTTCTCCTCTCCCTCAGTTTCTCTCCATCACTCAGCTAATGTGACCCCAGTGTTGATGTAGAGGGGCAGGGGAGGGTCAAACAAGGATACTCTGCAGGTGATCAACACCCTTCTTATCCACACTAATGACATCACTGGTTGTTAGGATTCTGTTGACTGGAAGGTTGGAATGGTGCACAATAAAAACCTATGGCTTTGTGTGACTAAACGGCAGGCTTGATCCACCTTCTGGCTTGTATACATTTTTGGGCAATTTTTAGGCATTTTGCCAAGGCCCCCCTGAAGAAACCTCAAGGCACCCCAGGGTGCCTGGGTACCCAGGTTGAAAAAGGCTGATTTAAGCATTGGTGTGGAAATCACTTACAGTATATGGGATATGCTCTGAACTAACTGTAACTAAGATAGATGAATCTCACTGAATTGACTATTTTCAATCATGCTTAAGTGAGCATTTCATATACAATTGATTAACAACTGGGTAATGCTGATTTGGTCAGTGCTGCATTGGTTATTTTTATGCATATGAAGGGTTGGAACTGAATAAATGTAATAATGGGATAAATGTAACACTTTATCTTGCTGCAGTGTTGAAAGTTTAAAGCAATATTAACTGGGCTGGTCAATGCACTAGAGGCTGTAGTACATGAGTAATGCTATAGGACTAAGTCACATATTCCTGGCAATGGAAAATGTGAAATATTCTGATTTACAGTACCAGCACAATGGAGAAGAGTGATAATGTCATTGATTGCTGTGTTTTGTATATACCCATTTATAATAAAAATAATGCTGAAAGTATAAACAAGGACAGTACAGACCTTTCCAATCAACCTTTGATCACCACTTTTGGAATTGAATGAAGCTTTATATACTGTTTAGAAAGTGCACATCCTGTCAGAATTTTCACTTCCTGATTCACCCTTGGGTATGCATGCTTGCCATACAATGTGAGACAGGTGATTGAAGGAAAGACACACACCCCTCCTCCACATAGGCAGAAAAAGGAAGAAACAATGCAGAGATGTGCTGTGAATAGACCAGCTCTCTACTAATCTATTCATAGCACCCACCCTGACACAAATTCCAGGCTGTTTTTAGCACAGTTGATAGAGGACTTGTCAGAATTTATCATGCTGATAAGGGTCTGGTGTGGATTTTTGGGGGGAACCTCACGCCATTTTTTAAAAAAATTGGCACGGAGTTCCCCTTAATATCCATACCAGAACTGAAGGGCCTGGTAATGGATTTTTGGGGGACCCCCACAAATTTTTTTTTTTTTTTAATGACTTTGATGTGTATTGTCGGGACCGACAATTCATTAATAGCCGGCACTAGCGCTAGCACTTTTAAATGACTTTTTTTTCCTTTAGAAATGTCATTTTTCTCTCGGACTGTTATAAACACGGGAAACATGAACAACTTTACAGGCATACTATAGACACCCCCCCCAGGTATGAAATTTAAAGGAATATTTCACTTTTATTGTTTCACTTTAAGCATTATTAAAATCACTGCTCCCGAAAAAACGGACGTTTTTAAAACTTTTTTTTGCATTGATATATGTCCCCTGGGGCAGGACCGAGGTCCCCAAACACTTTTTATGACAATAACTTGCACATTAACCTTGAAAATTAGCACTTTTGATTTTTCATGTTTGTGTCCCATAGACTTTTTTTTTTTTTTTTTGTAATCGTAGTTTTTTTTATTATCTTTCAGTAAGCAACACAAATATAACTGGTACATCTCAGGATGTGTATCAAATGACATTAAAAAGGTACATAAGAAATTACAGCTTAGTAACATAAATCAATAACACTTCTTTTTCTGCATACTGCACATAGAGAGCATTAACAGGCAATTAAGGGCAAAAGAACAAATTACAGGGTGTACAAAAGTATGCATCATCTCACAATGAAGGGATCTACATGAGAGCAACAAAAGGGGGGAGGAGAAGGGGCTATTAAGAAAAAACATATTTCAATCCTCAAAATATATTCAAATAGCATGATCCCCATATTTGGATTGGTCCCAGGGCTCCCAAATTTTATTAAACTGAGAGACCGTGTCATGTACCATAGCTGTAAGAAATTTCATCCTTCTGACTTCTGCTACAAGTTGTAAGAATTGTAAATGGGAAGGGGGAGTGTTGGATAGCCAGCATAACGGTATAGCTCTTTTTGCAGCTAGGAGTATATAGGAGGTCAATTGTTTAATTGGTTTAGAGATACCTGAAAAAGGGAGCCCAAATAAATAATGAATAGGATCTAAGTGGAGTGATACGTCTACTACATTCTGGATTGTTTGCATAACCTCTAACCAAAAATCCTGTATAAGTGGACATGTCCAGAAAATGTGAACCTGTCTGTTTTCACACCTCCAACACCTAGGTGAGAGGGTAGGATTAATGTGATGAATACGCTCTGGGGTTCTGTACCAAAACATTAAGATCTTCACCGCCGTCTCCCTCTGGATCACACATTTAGAGGACTTGACAACCAAACTTTAGTCCACATTTGCATAGGGATAGTACGTCCCAATATCATATACCATTTGCGCATATACAAGTGAGTATCAGCAAAAAATGTTGTCGATTCATGCAGAATGTGGTATATGGATGATATTAAAGGGAGTTGGTGGGGACCCTCAGCACATAAACGTTCGAAGGGAGTAGGTGGGTCCTGAGTGAGAGTTGGAGATAGTAAATAAAAAAAAAATGTCTAACTTGAAGGTAGAAATAAAATAGGCCTTGAGGGATAGAAAATTTCTCTTGTAAAGTTGCAAAAGTGTGAAATTTGCATGCGACCGGGTGTACAAGGTTATGTAATTGAAAAAGAGGAGTCTGTATCCAGGGTAGCAGGTGTCCGAAGGCTAAGCTGTCTGGCAAAGCTGGATTTAGCAATATGTTAGATAGGAGGGGCATGGCGAAGAGAGCGAATACTTCAACACATATTTACCCCATAATGATTTGGTGAACAGCATCAGTGCTAAGCACATATTCTTGAATATGGGATCTTTTGACAGGGAACAAGACCATATCAACGAGCAAGGATGTACTGGGTATAAGGCACTCCTCTCAATCTCTGACCATCGGTGGGTGCCACCTGACATGACCAAGAGAATACCATCCAAAGATGAGATGCATAATAGTACTTTATGATGTCGGGGGCACTTAAACTCCCCTGAGTCTTTAGAGAGAATACCACTGAGCTTGCTATCCGATGTGTCCTATTATTCCATATAAATTTCAAAAAAGCCCTGTGGAGAGCCTTAAGCTGATTTAATAGGTATTGCCACCAGTAGGGTTTCAAAAAGATATAGTAACCTTGGCAATATAGACATCTTTAGAGCATTAATTCTACCAAGCATAGTTATGGGGTATGTAGCCCATTGGTGAAGGCATCGGTATATATCCTGAAACAATGGAGGAAAATTGGTGGGATATAAGCAAGAGTATGAGGAGGTAAGCTTAATACCCAAGTATGTTAAAGCTACAGGACACCACTTATAGGGGTAGGTACCCTTAAGTTGTGTTAAAGTATCTGATGATATATGTAGGGGGAGTGCTTCAGTTTTAGCAGTATTTATTTTATATCCTGAAATGGATCCACATTTCTGGAGAAGGGCGTGTAAGGAGGGGAGTGAGATGACGGGATTAGTTAGCGTAAGAAGAATGTCATCTGCAAATAGGGATAACTTGTACTCCCGCTGTCTCATAAGCACCCCCTTAATGTCCAGATGACACCTTATAGCCTCTGCCAAAGGCTCCAAGCATAGAATAAAAAGAAGGGGGGATAGGGGGCATCCCTGCCTAGTGCCATTTAACATGGGAAAACAGGGTCATAAGAATGATGCCATCTGTACCTGTGCAGATGTATGGGTGTACAGTGCCTGTATAGCCCTAAGGAATGGTCCCTCAAACCCAAATCGCGCGAGTGTAGAAAACATATAGGGCCAGCTTAAGCGATCAATCACCTTAATATAAGAGCTGGGCGAGGGAACTTGATCAGTAGATCAATCAAATCTATAGTGCGCCTTGTATTGTCCCCTGCATGTCTAGTTGGTACAAATCCTACCTGATCCCTATTGACCAATTTGGGTATAATTTGGGATAACAGGGATGACAAAATTTTTTTAAAAATCTTATAGTCAGAGTTCAGTAAGGCTATGGGCCTGTAATTATCGGGTATAGAGGGGTGCTTTCCCGGTTTTGATATCGCCGATATATAAGAATGTGTGAACTGAGAATGAGATGTATCGCCCTTTAACAGTGAGCCAAATAAGTGCAACATGTGTGGTATTAAGGTGGGTAGGAATGTCTTATAATAAGGGTATGTAAGACCATCTGGGCCTGGGGATTTGTGTAAAGGAAGACCCTTAACTATTCTAGTAAGATATTCAGGGGAGATCGGGGCGTTGAGCTTTTCAAGATCTGAAGATGTTAGCTTAGGCAGAGATAGGTCCTTAACAATTTGATCAAATTTATTTTGTGTAAAATAAAAATGTTTTTCAGGGTTAAGACAGTTGTAAAGCTCTCTATAGAAATTTCCAAAAGTTTTAGTCATTGTTTGGGGACAGTGGGTAGGTGTGCCATCTTTCTGGATCAGTAATTCAGGGTAAGAATGAAAAGGGCATGGGCTAAATTTATTGACCAACATCCTATGTGGCTTATTAGAGAATTCATAACATTTTTGTTTCATCCACATAAGGGATTTTGTTTTTTTTACTGTATGCTAATGATTTCAGCTGATTACGTAGTGCAACTACCCTGGGAAGGGCCTCAACCATTGGGGAGTACATAAGCCTCCGCTCCACATGCTTCAAATCAGCTAATAAAGAAACCCGATGGCTCTCACTATCTCTCTTAAGGCGAGAGCCCTCAGCAATGCAGAAGCTGCAAAAGCAGGCCTTGTAGGCCTCCCAAAGGGTCGAGACGTCCCACTCCGAACCCACATTCAGCTTGAAATACTCAGTCAGTTCATGGTCAGTCTTTCCTTGATAGGAGTTGAGCTAAGAAGGTGTTCAGTCTCCAATTGCATGTTTTAGAAGTAGGATTGTGTAACAAGAGGTCTAATGAAATGGGGGCGATATCTGACCAAGTAATAGGTGTTATATCAGAGTGTACTGTATGGGGGAGTAGTGGTGTTATAAAAAAAGATCTAGTCTAGAATACATTTTATGAGCCATAGAATAAAAGGTATATTGCCTTTGTGTTGAGTACCTGATTCTCCATGCATCTAATAGACGTTGAGATCGAATTAGTTTTCTAAAAGATGTGGCTTGGGAGATCACTCGCTGATGTGTTATGTCCCCAAAAAGTGTATGTCTATCTCTTCTATGGGACATAATCAAATTGAAATCTCCCCCTATTATCATAAATGGTTGGGAGTATCTCTGTATCTTACCAAATAACTCCTCCAAAAAGACAATCTGACCAGAGTTGGGTGCATATACATTTACCAACGTGAAATTAGACGACATGTATTTACAAACCAGGATAACAAACCTCCCATGGGGGTCAATGCATTTGTCTTTAACCCTGATGGGGCAAGCTTTTCTGATAAGAATAGCTACTCCAGCCTTACCCGAAGGATCAGAGGCTACATAGGAGGTAGGAAAATGTTTAGATGCAAATTTCATCGAACCCCCAGTACGGAAGTGAGTCTCCTGTACTAGCATTATATCTGCACCAGATCTTCTAAAATCTTTAAGGGCAAGCCATCGCTTCTGGATAGAATTCAGACCCTTGACATTATGAGAGATTATTTTTAAAGCCATAATAAATTGACAGTGTATCTGCTATTTAACTCTATGAACCAAGACACCTGTAATTCTCTTAAGTGCGAGATTGCCCTTTAACAATATGTGAGTGTACCTATTGTGAACAGCTTTTGATACAATAATCACAGTGGTAGAAAAAAGCATTTGGTAGGACCCAAAAGGAGTCCTAGACCAAAGTTGCGGACAAAACGGGGCCACTTGGCGACTCCCATCAGATGGAGACGTAAGGCGTTTTTTAAGAAATTGTCATAACAAAAGAATGTAAAAAGGTCCCTTTCTTCCTCGTAACTTTATGCAAACAGAAACAATACACATAGAAAGAAGGAACAAAAATATGAGTATCTTTAGATATACTTTACCCCACGGGTATGCATGGTGTTATCTCCAGTTGTTGGAGATCCGTTTCATCTAGTGTCCAGACCAAAGAAAAAAAAAACAAAGGAAATATGACCTAGAAAAGTTCACAGACAAAATAAAAGGAAAAAACAGAAAAACAAGTATAGTCTGTCACTAGATTAAATGCAATCCTGCCTAAAAAATTAGGACCAACTGTAGCTGTTGTCTGTTCATGGAGGTTGTCTGGATGAGCATTGAGGAGTGCGTTGAGGAGTAGAGAAGGATCTTTTCTGTTTATTTTGGACTTGGGTCCAGACCCTGTTAGGTGTGGTAGGAGTGTTGTGGCTCGGCAGGGCTACAGGTGGGATAACAACATCATCAGGCAGTGGGGGTAGGCCCAAGCTTTTTATAAATGCTTCGCCTTAATGTATGTCATGGAGGCAGTATTGGGTTCCCTCATGAGGTACAATCAGTCGAAACGGGAAACCCCAGAAATATGGAATGCGTATATTTTGTAAACGAGAGGTAATTGGACGCACGTTTCTGCATTTCGCCAGAGTGATCGGAGATAGATTGTTGTATATATGGATTTTTGCCCCCTTGTATTCAGTGGAGGATTTATTGCATGTGGCAAGGGCCAATGCCTCCTTGCTGTCAAAGTAATGAATGCGAAAAATTACATCCCTAGGCCTAGCTCCAGAGGGCGGCTTAGGGCCCAGGGATTTATGCGCCCGGTCCAGTATCTATGTCTGTGATTTTTGGGGCAATGCATTAAATAGATCCAGCAAGTATTGACGCAGAGTATTGTCGCCTACAGTCTCAGGTATATCTCGAAAGCGTAAGTTCTGACGTCTCTCCCTGTTCTCCAGGTCCTCCTGTTGCAGCTGGAGCTGTGAAATAGTGTGTTTTAGTGAGGATGTTTCTTCCTCTAATTCCTGTACATAATGGATAAGCTCATCAAACTTAGTTTCTATGGCATCAGTTCTCTCACCTATTTGGGTTATTTTTCCCACAGTTCCTGGGATAATTTACCCACCTCTGTAGCAAAAGTGTGTGTCATCTGCTGGAGGAGGGCCTGGAGCTTTACATCCAGCAATTCCGGGGTTAACACAGCCTGTGTACCTCGAGGGTCTATTGCAGGAGTATTCTGAGAATTCTGTGTTTTGAAATGTGTCACTGTCCAGTTCATCCGTTCCCAACGAGGGGTCCATAGCAGCGAACGGATCTGTGGATGTAGGCAAGGCCAGGTATTGCAGCCTAGTGAGGAATTTATCCATCGCGGTCTGAAGGGGGGGGTTTAGTCTCCATTTGCAAGTCCTAGTTTGGTTATCAGGCTGTGAGATAGTGATGGCAATAGGGCAATGATCAGAAACCGATTGGAACCCTATTTTGGCTTCTGTTAATATAGCGAGATCCCTTTGTGTTATGAATATGTAGTCTATTCTTGAGTATTTATCATGTGGTATCGAGTAGTATGTATAATCTTACTCTGAGGGATTTAGAAGTCTCCAGGAATACACTAACATCATAGAGCTTAGCATCGATTTAATGCATTTAAGTGTTTTATATGTAATTGAGGTGTGACCATTAGAGGTGTCTTGGAGTGGGTTCAATGGGATATTAAAGTCTCCCCCGGGTATTACCATTCCAGCAGAGAAACATTTCAATTCATCTATCACCTTCTGGCAAAAAATGATGTGTGCTTTATTAGGGAAATACACGTTTGCAAGGGTTGTTTGTTGTCCATTTAGGGTGCCATTCAAAAAGAGGTATCTGCCATCTGGATCAGCAAGTTGTTTAGTGTCTGAGAAATTGGAGTCTTTGCTAAGCAAGATTGCGACACCTTTCATTTTTGCCAGCGGGTTAGATGCATAGAATGCCTTTGTAAAAAAGTTAAGAAGTTTCTGGGCTTTGCCCCTTTTTGAAATGGGTTTCCTGAAGGAATACTATTTTTGGTTTGGCTTTAGAAAGTTCCCCATGTTGAGAAAAAAAAAGGGGGGGGAGGTGTGAAGGAAGGTAAAGTGTTGGATACTTTTTAGACAATTAGCTAATTTTGTCTCTCTGTGAGGGTCTACAGAGTTTGTGGGGTAGTGGGAGAATTGCGATTCGCAGGTTTATTGTAAGAGGGCTTATTCTCTAAGTTTTATAACCATAGAAGAGTAAAACGTGAAGGTTAATGATTGAGCTTGTGAGAACTGTTAAAAGCTTTAACCTTAGCTCCATGGCAACAAATATAATTGTATATAAAAAGAAAAGCTTAACAGTAAAATGATCAAACAAACTGCTAGTATCCGATGAAAACTCATTGGCTGGATATCAGCAAATATAACATCAGAATAGTAGATCAACATATTTCCTGTAAAACAGGGTCATCAGATCCTTTCCGGTAGCCAACTATGTATGGCTGATCAAATTTAAAGGGATCATGGATCTCATCTAATTTCGTGGCATCTCCTCGGAATAACTTCGTTAGGGAAAGTCAGTAGTGTAGGGAGGTGTTGTGTCTCGGGGCTTGAGTTTGAATCTTGGAATCTTGTTCAACGGGTATTCCTCATTTTTTGCAGAGACAGGTTCCAGGTGGCTCCTATTATTAGGGGTGGAAGGAGGTCTTGGGGCAGGTGTTCATTGAAATTACTCTTGGGCATCAGTATATTTATAATGTATACTCAGGAGCATGTAGAAGGCACTAGTGGATAGGTGGGATGAAGAGTTCTGCTTTAGGTTACAGCTGCACTATGCAAGGAGTCAAAAACAGTACTTGTTACCTTGCAGAGTCAGATGGCCGTTTGCAGTGTGATTTTGGGTACTAGTGGATATGTTGGATGAAGAGTTCTCCTTTTATGGTAAAGCTGCAGCTATATAAGGAGTCAAAAACAGTACTTGTTACCTTACAGAGCCAGATGTCCGTTTGCGGTGTGATTTCAGGAGATGTTCATCTTCTTAATAGTGGGTTGACAGCAAAGCCCCACCTGCAGATGATCCACCATCTAGTATCAGGAGCCTACGATACTATGCATAGTGTGAGTCCATGTAATCAAAGACTAAGGTGAAACAAAAACAAAATGATAAAACTTCCATAAATTGCATATAACAGTTTTATGAACATAAGGGTAAATGCAGGCAAGTATAGACTGAATCCACTAATTCCACTGTAAAAAAAAGGCTCACTACCTCAAGTAGTGTAAAAGAGACCACAAATAGTGATGCTCAGGTTTTATCATAAGATCTAGATGGTCTTGAGCTGGGGGTGTTGGTAAGATGACTTTGGTTGTGGTATTTCTGATATTTGCCTCTCTTATGTGGAGTGCTTATTGAAAATGAAGTAGGTGACACTGATGATCCATTTGTGTGCGATGGTAGCTTAAAATCCTGGTGCTAGTCAGGCAAATCTACCTGTGGGATGCCCAGATTTTCACAGAAATCATGAAGATCATGAGGTAGCCTCAGATAGTATTGTTTGCCACTGGAAGTAACTTGTAGAGCAAAGGGAAATTTCCATCTATAAGACAGGTCGTTTTCCCCTAAAACCTCCAGCAGAGGGCGTAGAGCTCTCCTGTTATTAAGCGTAATGTGAGAGAGATCTTGAAAAAGTTTAATTGGGCTTCCATTGAAATCAATCAGATCGTTCTGTCTTGCCTTATTTAGGATTTCTTCCTTTGAAGTAAAGCTGGAGAGACAACAGATTATCTCTCGGGGAGGAGCATTGTCACTACCTTTGGGTCTTAGGGCTCTATGAGCTCTTTCAAAGTTAGTATTCATGTCAGTGTCTCTCTCTAGCACGCTGTTAAAGATTTTTTTGTAGTGCAGGTTTCATTTGCTCTTGTGAAATGTTCTCAGGCAGACCTCTGATTCGCACAGTGTTCCTCCTTCCTCTGTTATCTAAATCTTCTAAATGTCTATTCATGCTGATAATGTGGTTTGAGTACTGTATGTGTCAGATTTTGATCCCAGTCTGCTAATAGCTTTGTCTCTCATTTTTCCTGCTCCATCTTGGAACGCCATATGCTCAGACATGTGCCTGAGTTCTGCTTTCAGTTCAGTTATGGCTGAGGTTACTGATTTCTTGATATCCGCGTGATTTCTGTCATGACAGCTAATGTGAGAGGTGAGTCTGTGTGCAGTAGGTCTCTTACCCATTCATCCAATGCAGCTAACAACCCCTCATTGCTGTCTTCCTCATGGCGGGACTCCGCCATGTTGTCCGCCAGGGAGCTCTTCTGAGAAGCGAAGCTCAGAGTGAATATCTCCGGTATATACTGATACTTTGTTGCCTCAGCTGATCGCTTCTGCATGGTTTGTGACATTTCCCTGGTAGGTTTGCCCATCGCTTGTGCAGAAAGACCATTTTTCTAAGCCGTGGAGCCTTGGAGATCCGGAAGCTCTCCTAGTGTGCTGCCATTTGCGCCGCTCGTCAGGCCACTCCCCCTATGAATTCTACCCTTCCACTGCTGTCTAAGCACTGTACAAATCTTGCTCCTCTTTCTAAAAAGGAGTGAATGACAGAAGTGATTTGAACACTACTCTCAGTTCAAGAGCATTCAATACTTTGCCTCATAAGCTTAACATCCCATGACTTTGAGTAGCCTGCTCTTTGAAATGCGTCCCCCAACCTTTGTGGCTGGGGTTTGATGTGATAATGTTCCATCCGAAAACAATTGGTCAGTTACGAAGAACCAGGGATACTCTGGCACTGTTCTGCTGGAAGAGGACTTCACTGCCAAAAGCACCTTTTGGCTTTCTCTATCAGAGGATGGATATTCCCTTGTGGAAGTTCTACTGAATTTTTCCCGTCGCTATTGCGGACAGTAAGACCTTTGTGAATGCCCAGGGGGAGATGTACAGACCGAAGGGGAGGCACTGAAACTGGTAGAGGAATTGAGGATGAATTTGGACAAGTAGGTGTCTGATAAACCTACAGAGCATCCAGTCTCCCAGATTTCTGAATAATATAATTGACTGGAGGTTTTCCCATCTTGTACGACTCCAACTTCCTGTGCTTGTTGAGTTTTTTTTTTTCAACTTTAGCACTGGGGACAGATTACCTGGTTTTTTTTTTTTTTTTTTTTTGCTAGGAACAGAGCTGAACCCAATCAACATCTCCACTGGGCAACTGGAACCTTCACAATTCCTCTTTTTTTTTTAAATCCAGCTACAAACTGGACCAGAATTTTTTACTTTTCCATCAACTCTGGTAGCCTTGTTGACTGGAAGAGATTGAAGGGTGGACTTCCCACCTATCAATGTTATGCTCATTGAATTAAACCAAGTTGACATGTCTTTCCAGCTGCATTAATGATGCATCCACCATTGGAGTAGACTGCTGCAGGTTGTCCTTTAGCTTTTTCAGGGTACACAGTCTGTTTATACGGGTGTTTTTCTCTGACCCCTTCAATTCCTCCTGGATTAACTCCTCCAGTTATTCAGTGAAGGGAATGAGTACTTTCTAACCTTGTGGAGAGTATCCTCCACTTCACCCCAGGCAATTGCGTCCTTAGCTGCCCTTGGAAAAAGGCTCTATTGAGAAATCTTCAAAGCTTGTGGCCCCTTTAATGCTTTCTTCCCATGGCAAGCTTTCCAATTTGGACACCACCTACTGGCTGTGGTTGGAAGTGCTAGGCAATTCAGCAACCGACTGAGGAGTACAGGCTTCATGCATCAACTCCTTGGCCGATTCTTTAATCAAGGTGGCTACTTTCCAGACATCCTCTTCTTTGCTCCAAGTGGACTTGCTAGCTTGTAAAGCAATGACTTTCCACCACAAATGCAGCAAACATTAGGGCTGGTGACCTGTGGTGTTTGTAAACGAGGAGCAATAATAATGAGAGGTGAGATGATGACATTGATCAATGATGTCTGCACTTGAATGGTGACTGTTCTGGCTTTTAGCAGGCTCCCTCCATCTTGAGATCCTTACAGGGTTGTATAGAGCTTGTTCCAGGCAGATTTGACATACTAGCTTGGCAGGCAATGACTTTCCACCACAATTGCAACGACTATTTGGGCTGGTAACTTGCGATGTTTGTAAACGGGGAGCAATGATAATGAGGGGTGAGATGACCTTAATCAACATTGCTTGGTTGTCTGTTCTTAGATAGTGACTTTTCTTGACCTTCAGAAGGCTCCTTCCATCTTGTGGTCCTTACAGGACTATAGATATTGGCTCTCTTTTTCTCAATCTTCATTACTAACCTAATCCCTATACCTTAAAAGCAATGGGTGGTCTGACTGGGCAGCGTTCCCCATAGAAACAGAGCAAAGCAGCAGACTGACATGAAAAACAGCATAAGGCTAAGTCTCCACTATTGTGACCTGAAAGTCACATGATTGTGCAGCAAATTTAATGCGACTTGAAGCCATGCCTGTGTATTCTTGAGGTCTATGAACACAGATATGAACGGTACTCATTGTAAATCATGGGGTATGACTTTCATGCGACTTTGCAGTGCAATGGAAACTGAGCCCAACACAGTGATCTCAGAGCAAGCACTGAGAAGATGGGAAGAGCCCAGGTTAGGGTTGCTACCTTCTCACTTTAAACCCGAACACATATGAATTACACAGGTTCTGATGCTAATTTAATGCAGATAAGCCACCGAGTGAGTTTAATTACCACCTTATTCAGCCACAGAACCTGTGTAATTCATATGTATTTGGGTTTAAAGGGATGAGGTGGCAACCCTAGCCCAGGTGAATGCCATAAACAGGGAAAACATACCTGCAAACAATGAACACATAAGCACCCTGTATGCATGAGTAGAGAGCTCCAACATTTGTTGCCCAAAAATGCTATAAAACCATTTAAAACTCACATTTGCCATTAGTGTTCATATCAGTGCCTGAGCATGCTCAATTGCCGTGCTGGAAAAGCTCTAGCAAAAAACTGGTCACAAAGGCCGCATCACTTCCTGCCTCTCATGCTTAAAGTGTAATTGCACTGCTGTCGCCATCTTGGAAATGGAAAACGCCCATAACACAGAGAAAAGAAGTAAAAAGAATATGGAAAGCAAAGAGAAACTCTTTCACTTATGTCAAAGCTTGTTTAAAGCTTTCTTTGAGAAGCATGCATCACCAGAATGGGGTTCCAACCATATAGAGACTGTCAAGGAAGCACTTCCACCCAGGAGAGGCTAAAATATGCCCCAGACCACTAGAATGGGGCAACAACCATATCGCTCATTTAGAGACTGTACAGGAAGGACTTCCACCCAGGAGAGGCTGTAAACAGTAAGGTATACCTTGCGATTCCAGTCTGATCAAGTGAGGAAAAAAGGAGAATGCTGTGAGCCGGGTCTGACTTTGATTTATAGTTAACCAGTCCTATCAGGTTGTGAGGGCTGAGTCAAAACCCATTGTATGCTACCATGATGCACCAGGAAAGGGGGGGGGGTTTACTTACACTTTAAGTGGCTGTGCAGGACTCTACCTGTGAGATCTGTGAATGAACTACAAGTTCCATCCTCCACAGTGATAAACTAGCTTGCTGTGGAATACAAGTGCAAAAATCGCTATCTTTTAGTCCATTAACACTTCTCTAACTGAAAGCCAAACTCCTACATATACACGTCCCCCTACACCTGTACACACACAGCACCCAACACCTGAAAACATGCAGCACCCCCTCACACCTGCACACAATAAGCCCCCCCACACACACACATCTGTACACACTCAGCTCCCCCCTCACATCTGTATATGTCAACTAGGGGTCGACCGATATATCGGCCGGCCGATATATCGGCCGATATTTTGGCTTTTTTTACTTAATCGGCATCGGCTGATTGTGCTGATAAAAAAAAGCCGATTATAACTTCAGCGGGATTTGCAAATGACTTCTGTAATAGAAGTCAATTGCAAGCTGTTTGAAGTTTGTCTTCTCTCCCCCTCTGGGCAGCCTGCCAAATCTGATAAGAAGATACATTTGTATCTCTTCGGGTTCTTTTTATCAATAGACTGAACTCCGTGGAGAAGTTTTCAGTTTAACCATTTAAAGACTAAATCTTTTTTGACATTTGTTGCTTACAAGTAAAAATCCTGTATTTTCTGCTAGAAAATCAATTGGAACCCCCAAACATTATATATATTTTTTTTAGCAGAGACCCTAGGGAATACAATAGCGGTTGTTGCAATATTTTATGTCACACGGTATTTGCGCAGCGGTCTTTCAAATGCAATTTTTTTTAAAAAAATACACTAATTAAAAAAAAAAAAAATAGTAAAGTTAGCCCATTTTTTTTTTTTCGTCCAAAAGTTTTGATTACCTGTTTTTGTGTATTTAATGTTTAAGATATAGTTATTTTTTTTAAATCTAAATTCTACATACAAGTGAACTGATTGGAGGTTTGTTTTGTTCAATAAATGTTTAAATGTAAAAAATTTTCTGTATCACTTATTACTTAAGATTGCTTTCACACTGGAGCAGGCATGCGTTGATGGTAAAACGCTGTTAGTTTTAGCGGCGCTTTACCGTCATTCGGCTGCTAGCGGGGCGCTTATAACCCAGCTAGCAGCCGAGGAAGGGGTTAAATGCGCCCCTGAAGTGCTGCTGCCAAAACGCTATGCAGGTGCTTCGGCAGCGGTGCGCATTCATTTCAAAGTGCAGAAGTGGTGGTATACACCGCTCCAAAGATGTCGCTTGCAGAACTTTTTTTTACATCCTGCCAGCGCATCGCCTCAGTGTGACAGCACTTAGGGATATCACACTGAGACTGCAGGGGAGCCGTTTTACTGGCACTTTACAGGCGCTATTTTTAGCCCAAAAGCGCCTAAAAAAATGCCCCAGTGTGAAAGGGGTCTAACTGTTAGATTTTATGAGATGAAGGGGGAAAAAAAAAGAAGAAAAAAAAAAAAAATCAGCCTAATATATCGGCCCAAAAAAATCGGCATCATATATCGGCCATCGGCCACCGCGATTTCTAAATATCGGCATCGGCCAGAGAAAAACCCATATCGGTCGACCTCTAATGTCAACCCCCCCCACACACAAACACACACACACACATCTGTACACACTCAGCCCCCCCACACACACACACACCTGTACACACTCAGCTCTCCCCTCACATCTGTATATATGTCAGCCCCACACACACATCTGTACACACTCAGCTCCCCCCCCCACACACACACATCTGTACACACTTAGACCCCCTCACATCTGTATCTGTCAGCCCCCCACACACACACATCTGTACACACGCAGCCCCCCTCACATCTGTATATATGTCAGCCCCCCAAACCTACTGACCTGTACACAAACAGCTCCCTTCTTCACACCTCTAATTGTAAAGGAGGTCTTCCTAATCCCAGCTCTTGTTTCCACATGTCACAAAGCTGACACATGTCGTTAAGACACAGAGAGGAGCTGCAGCCAAGCATAGTACACAAGTACACAATATAGCACAGGCAGTACACATGAGGAGTGCACATGTAGGAAGTGGTCCGAGGTGGCAGTAATGAACCCGATATGAGCTCAATGGCACAGAGCAGCAGCAGCTGCTGACTCCTCTTCTGTTGTGCACCTATACAGAAAGGCAGTGCAGCCTTGCGGTGCCCCTCTACCCACATGATAAGAATGCACCAACTGCCCCACCCTCCCCTGTCTTCTGCGAGCCCTGTGCCCAGACCCCTTGGGACACCTGGGCCCCTTACTTGTGTATGGGCTTTCCTCCCTAGTGGCGGCCCTGCATACAGTATAACATGATATAGTGAAGTACAAATGCTTTATTGTCCATATGATGACAAAAAGCATAACGCAGTATGCCCATACATCGCAATGATTTTGTGATGACACAAGAAAATTATCCGTTTTGCCCAACGTGGTTCAATTTATTTTTCTCAGGGGCAAAGATGGATCTTCATATCTATCTTGTATATGGTGGTCAAAAGTCTCAAGATTTACTTAGTCAGTGAGATAATAAAAAGTTAAAAACTTTCAAGCCTGTGGATTCAGTAGGTGCCTGAACAGATCACATGAAAATAGAGGTGCACACAAACACCCAGTACATTCCAGATGATCATAGTGGTCGACCTTAAATATGGGGAAGACATAGCATGCAGAAACACAGCAAGGAAACCTGCACCGCATCACCAGTCAGCTTCAATCCACCTCAAAACTTTGCCCAGTCACAAAATGCCCCCTGACAGAAGGAAACTGCACCAAGGGGGCCTCCATGTGCCAAGCAGCACCCCAAAATCACAGTACCCCCCCACAAACACACCAGAACCACAAGTCAGAGTGTCATGAACCAAATGTACAAACAAAATTTTATATCCAAATAAACACAAATTAAACAACAATAACAAAATCAATATAACTATATTTATAAATACATGTACACAAACAAAGAAGTTACAATGATCAATTGTGTAGTTGACCATATGTCTATGTAGGACAGTATATCACACAAGTGTTGGTAAAGAACCTGTCCCATTGGTAATGTGTTTACTTTCCCTCAATTTTGGGGGAATAGCTCTTCAAAAAATGTTGGAGATTCAGACCATCATTTAAGACAAGCAGAGAGGTTGCTTTCAATGGAAAAATCCTACTGCATTCCAGCAAGTAGCTGGACAACCTCTATTTAAAGGATGAGTTCACCTTTTGGGGAAAAATAATACATGCACATATTTTTGCAGGGAAAAAAAATATACATTTATTATTTCTTTCCTAAAAAGCCTGGAAAGCATTGCACCCCTGATCAGTGGATCAGGGGTGCAATGGCAGACTCCTACAAACAAGCCCTAGAGCTTTCAGGCTGTACCTGCATATGGGCTGGCTGTTTACAAGCTGCGGGGCTTGTGAATGAACTACAAGGCTGCTCATCAGCAACCGCACGGTCCATTCGGAACTACACACCATCAGCTGCAAAGGATGATGGTACTTATAGTTCAAGTCATTTACAGGAAACTCTGAGTGGCACGGCCGTGCAGGCAGAGCCTCGCACAACCACTTTATTTTCAAAAAGTGACAGAGGGCGCCTGAAGAAGTACCCTGCTTGCTGTCACTGGGGAGGGAGGGGGTGTGAGGGAGAGGCTACACCTGATGGAACATGTCACATGTTTCACCCTGAATAACATGTTCCAAAAAGTGAACTTAGCCTTTAAAATTGAATGGTCTGAACAATAGTCCTACAATAAGCAGGACAAGCAGCTTGCAACAAAAAGTAAAACTATTTATCTCTACCCACAATTCTTTCTGGAAAGAGAATGTATACAAGGCTGAAATTACATGATTGCTGAGGTGCAATAAACCCAGGTCCATACCATGATCCATCCAAACTTAGACCTTACCCCTTCTTCCCATCCAATAAAGACCACTTGCCACCATTCATGTTGGAAAGGGCAAGGCCACAGCTTTATTAAATTGAACTCTTTAACAACTTGAACATACCAGTTAAACATTCCACAGTGCCAGTCACAGTAGCACTGTGAGCACTCAATTCTGACTGGTGAAAAGGGAGATAACTGAGGGGCCTGTCCTTACCATAAGTGCCGGACGGCCGTCTATCTCCCAATTAGCATGAAGGGCGTACCTCTTACCGCCGTGTTTTGCTGGCAAGGTCACCAAAGACCGCCACCCGCCTGTCAGTAAGCTACTGACGGGCGCCCCACCGCAGCCAGCACCTGTTCCACGCCCCTCTGGAGACCCAGATTAAAAATGTCCAGCCCGATGTCATTCAGATGAACTCCATCTCTACGCAGAAAATTGCTATTATCACCCTCAAGGTCTCTGTGGCGGACCACTACACCCCCTATCTGGCGCACAAACTTAGCCACTTGGGCATTGACCTTTCTACGAAAATGTTCCAGAAGGGGGCCAGGGACATCACGCGCCCATACCGAGCGAGGCACGATTTCCGACCAAACAACGGTCAAGTTAGTAAAGGAAGCATAACATTGGGCAATGTCACTTTTAACAGCTGATATGTCCACAGATCGCACATAGCCAACTTCATTCCCACCCGCATGTATGACCAGGATGATGGGACCAGAAATGTGGGCACGAAGTTGCTGACATTCCGGGAGGACCTGAAGAGAATCCAAAACCAGAAGCGGCGGTCGCGGCGCCAATGCGAAAAGAGTGGGTGGAAAATTCCTTCGCAGGAAGGCCCAAAGTCTCCAAGCAACGACGAAAAACACGCAAGGATTGAAAACGACTGTGAGAAGTTGCATCAGCATGTACAAAAAATGTAGGGGACAGGGGGCGCGCAGACACGAAAGGGAGGGCCAGGGACACCGGAAAAAAGGGGCCGCCGCAATAATGCAGGACTACCCGGCGACCCCTACCAAAACAATCAGTCTTGGATGAACGCAACAAAATCGTAACGCTGCGGTGCGATAACGACACGTCCTCCCATAGGATGCCCCCCGGGGACGATTTTGATTTTGACACCAATTCGCCAATGCGAAAGGCACCAAAGAAAGCCCATGAAAAGGCTACCTGGAAAAGGAGGGTCTCATATCCCGATGAACACACATTCGGAAGCAGAGACAAGATGCCCAAGAGAATCTGAATAGAAATAGGACGCCTGGTGTCCGGAAGATGTGTGACCCGCTTCCAACCCCGGACCACCCGCCGGACAGGGAAGGCTTTTGTTACATCCTCCCACCCCAGAAGCTGAAACCAAAATGACAGGGCCGACAACGCGGATGAAACCGTCGACCCAGAGACGCCTTTTTCCGACAGGAAGACTAAATAGGCAAATAAGGTTAAACGCCGATCATCCGGGGAATAAATGTTGAACTCACCGCCCGACGCCTGGACCCACTCGTGCCAAACCCGGCAGTACGACGCCCACGTCCGCGGAGAAAGCGATGACCGAAGGAGCTCTGTCAAACACCGGAAACGAGGTTCCATAAGTGGGCCGGACAGGGGAGGCCCTCCAAAGAAGCCATCGGAGCCAGGGTTCGAAAACGGCAGAACTGTTGACGAGAAAGAGCATCGGCAATGTCATTAGAGGCACCCGGAACATGCCTGGCCCTAACGCAGATGTTGAAATGTAAACATTTAAAAACTAAAAACCATAGCAACGAAACGACCGGAGGAGAACTGGCTGACTGTTTGTTCCCCACCTGCACCACACTCATATTATCTGACCAGAAGACCACTTGGTGATTGCGCAACCTTTCACCCCAGAGCTCAACGGCAACAATAATTGGAAACCGCTCCAGCAGGGTGAGGTTGCGCAACAAATCCATGTGGGCCCATGAGGCCAGCCAGCATTCAGCAGCCCATTCCCCTTGAAAGAAAGCGCCAAACCCACAGGAGCCTGCAGCATTGGTATATAACTCCAGCTGTACGTTTGGCACTTCCTCCTGCAACCAGCATGACTGCCCATTGTAAGTCTGCAAGAATGATAGCCATATCCCCAAGTCATCCCTCATAGGCTTGGTGATCCTGAGGTAGTGGTGAGGGGCAGTTATGCCCTTCGTGGCCCATGACAGTCGACTACAGAAGTTCCTCCCCATCCGAATGAGCCTACAGGCGAAAACCAGATGACCCAGCAACGACTGTAGCTGTTTCAGCTGTAATTTCTTCGCCCCTTTCGCCAAGCGAACCAACGAGAGAAGCCTGGACAACTTGTCACTAGGCAACCTAAAAACCATCGCCACTGTGTCTATCTCAATACCTAAAAAGGACAGGACTGTGACAGGGCCCTCCGTCTTGTCAGCGGACAGTGGGACGGCGAAAAGCCGGCATGTATCCTGAAAAACAGTGAGCAGGCGTAGACACTGCCCGCTGAACCCACAAACAGTCATCAAGATAATGCAGAAGGGACTGAATACCCGCCTCCTGGGTGACCACCCAGTTAAGGAAGCTACTAAATAGTTCAAAGAAATAACACAAGATGGCAAAACCCATAGGAAGGCACATGTAGAAAAAATAGCTACCCTGGAAATAGCAACCCAGGAGGTGGAAACAGTCCTGATGGACTGGGAGGAGGCGGAACGCGGACTCAATGTCCGCTTTCGCCAGAAGGGCAGACTGCCCCGCTGCCCTAACCAACTGAAGCGCCCTGTCAAAGGACGCATAGTACACTCTGGATTCCTCCCTGTCAATGCCATCCTTCACAGAGGAGCCAGAAGGGTAGGAAAGATGATGAAAAGGCAAAATTTTCCCTCCACCTTTTTTGGGACCACACCGAGGGGAGATACCCTCAGGTTGTGGAAAGGGGGGAGATCAAAGGGGCCTGCCATTAGCCCCAGTTCCAATTCCTTCTGAAGCTTCTCGGCCACGACGGACTCGAATTCCACCGCCGGGCGCGGGGAGACGAGGATGGGCAACCGATGTGGGCATCCCATCAGGACCGCCACACCACACTGCTGCGCTGCCCAGCGTCCCTAGCATCCAGCAGTGGTGTGTGGAGATTCAAAACTCCCGCCCAGTCAGGCGCAGGGAGTGTCATGTCCACCAGGTGGAGCCGATCCGGCTCCAAGTCCCCGGCGGAGCCATCATCACAGGGGCCGGGACCGACAGCAGCAGAGGACGCAGCGGTGGCCGGTGAACCTATCTGCCTCCTCCTCCCCTTTGTTCCTGAGGATTTCCGGGTGGAGGAACGCACGGATCGTCCGCTCGGGACCCCCCCGCCATCCGCAGGGGTAGGCAAAGGTACCCTGGCGGCTTTCAGATGCGGTGGGGAGCCGGGGAGCACTACGGCTCCAGCCTGGCCACGTTCTACGATAGCAGGGGAGAGAGGGGGGCGAGCACTGGAGCGGGGGCTGCGTGAGCGGGTACAGCGCGAGGCGGCCCGAGTAGAGGCCTTAGCCTGCGTGGGGGACCTCCACCGCGCCGACAGATGGCGGGAGTTGGCAGGGGAAGGGCGCTTCCCCGCCGGTGAAGAACGGGAAGCATAGGCTAAAGGAGGGGGAGAGGGAGAAGAAGGATGTGGAGAGGAGCAATAAGAGGCCCTAGAGGGACTGGGACTGAGGCGGGAAGGTGGGCGAGTCTGCCTTCTAACCCTGGGGGGGACATCCTGAGGGGGATCAGGTGTGGGAATAGGAGAAGAATCCCCAGGAGTCAGGAGGGAGAAAAGCCACCCAGCCTGACCCTGAAGAGCCATCTCTCGGACCCTGGCCAGAAGGAGCTCGGTGTCCATGGTTGAAAGGACAGGGAGGGGGTGCAGCCATCTCTTACCACTCTTCTTCACCAAAGGCCCAGAATCCCCTGGGGCAATCACCTTAGTGAGCTCAGGCCCAACCCCATCCCGTCCCCCCACCAATCCACAGTGACCCCTAGTCACCATACTCCGCCCTGGTTATGCCCCCATCAGTCAGGGCTCTCTTTCCCAATGGGTTCAAGAGGCCTGCATAATCTGATTTTTTTTTTTTGCGCACATAAAAAGAATTATAGATTATTTTGACATTGTTTCTTTTTGAAGATGCTAGTTATTTGGGTGTTCATAGTCTTGGTACTTTGCATGTATGTTCCACAGCAGTCACTCAACTACTGAATTCAGAGAAAGGTCAGAACTGCTGATTGTTTCAGGTCAGAAAAAAAAGAACTAAAGTTTTTAGACCAACAAAACAGCCAGGTGACTCAAGGGAAAGTTCAGTAATTAAAGCCTGTGCATTTTTTTTTTTTTTAATGTTTATTGAAATTTTAAAGTCAAACAAAGAGAAACCTTTGTTAGCATTACAACAGCCAGAACTCTGGCACCGGATTTACAAATACAGTTAATGACAAACATCTCTCAAAAACTAGAACAATTGTTAAAGATGGAGAAAATCTAAATTAACATTGTAAAGCTAAGTAGCCTTGCGCCATATCTGTCATGATGGTAGGCAGGACAGAGGGTCTAGAAAAAAATCTCTACACAACTTACGTCAAGGACAACAGGGAGAAACTTCTTAATTTACTATGTAAAATGCACACAAAAAAGGGAGCCATGAGTATCAACTAAAACCATTATAAAAGAGGAAAAGTCCCCAGCAGGAGGAACCTCAGACGTGACAGAAAAGAATGGAGTAAAGAAAAAAAGAAGGGAAAACTGAAAAGAGTAGGGAGAGAAACCCAGAGAGGAAAACAAGATTTAAACCTCCCAGGGGGAGAACAGAACTTGTTCGGATCCCCTACAACTTCACAATAACATAATCAGCCCAGGGGCTCCAGATAGCTTCAAATCACTTAGTAGTATCATTGACCACACTGACAATTTATTAGTTAAGCTTTTTCCAAGACACCTTTCGTCTATATAATGAGATACACACCAAAGTATTTTTTTAATGAACGGCTATAGAAAGTTTTACAGCCAGGAGCATAAAGAAGATCAGACACTGCTTTGAGCAGGGAAGATGCTCAGCTGGTTAATTTAAGAGAGCGATACAAGGTTGTTGGGGGACCAGGATCTCTGGAACCTCCCATATCAAAGAAAATACCTTATTCCAGAAACCCCTTAACCTCGGACACTCCCACCAGATATGATACATAGTGCTAAGTGCGTGGCATCCTCGAAAATATAGGGGTGAAGAAGACGGATACAACCTTGACAAACTGAAAGGCATCATGTACCACCTTGTCAGTACTTTGACATTGGCCTCCACTAAGGAAACATTCAAGATACCTTTGATTGCCAAATGGAAGGAAGTGTGCCAACGATTCATGTCACTTTCAGAGGCTAGATTGGAATCCCACTCCTGCATGTATGGAAATTTGTCAGAGACATCAAACAGCAGCCTATAAGTGGTGAAAATACCTCTCTTCTGCCCTGCTTCCTGGCTACACCATGTCTCATAGGCGATGATCTTAGAATCCTTAGTCATCGATGGTCCTAGAGAATGCAAGAAATGGGAAATTTGAAGAAATCGAAAGATTTCAGACGAGGGCATTTTCAATTTTGATCAACAGTGGGCTAGTTAGAATGGGCCGCGAGGGTTCACAAAGTACTCAATTTTGTATAGGCCCTTATTGAGCCACCAGCAGAAATTCTCAGGTTTCTGACCAGGGGGGGAGACGGGATTGTTAAACAGATGGTTTAGAGAGTGAAAAGGTGAAATCAGCTTAGGGTTGTTTCACACTCTATCCCAGAAAGACAAAGAATTCGATAAGGTGGGAGCCAATATGGGGGCTCTACGCTTTGATAATTTGCTATAATCCAGAGGTTTCCCGCTCACTGCCAGTTCGATCGCTATCTAATCTGGCTTTTCCGTGCAATCACATACTCTGGAGAGCTGAGCTACTTGCGCTGCCTGGTAATACCTGGCCAGCTGGGGGGGAAACTAGGCCACCCGCTGTTTTATGTGCAAATAAGACTTGTTTGGAGAACCCATAACCCTTGCCCCTCCCACACATAGTGCATCAATTTCGATTGAAATTTAGTAAGGTCCGATTGAACAATCGCTATAGGTAGTGAGCGGAATAAATATAAAATTCGGGGCAAAAGTGTAATTTTTATGGAATGAATCTTACCCAACCAGGACAAATCATGACCTGCCCATCTCAGAAGATCCTCCTCCAGTTTCTTATATAAAGGGGGATAGTTGGCTTTATAAAGAGAAGATACAGAGGGTGTCAACCGAATCCCTAAGTAAGGGACAAAGTCAGACCTCCAGGTAAACGGAAATGCATCTTGTAGTCTGGAAACCAGGGATGCAGGCAATCTGATGTTTATAGTGACTGATTTGTGTTCATTCACCTGGAGGCCCGAGGCCGACCCGAAGGATTGTAAAAGCTGAATCAAGTTTGGGAGGGAAATTAGGAGTGAGGTCATAAACAAAAGCAGATCATCTGCGAATAGTGTGCATTTGTGAATGCGCCCATCACAATCTACCCCATGAATAATGGAATCTGACCTGAATCATCAATGTCTGAATTGCTATGGCAAATATAAGTGGGGAAAGGGGCCACCCCTGTCTAGTGCCCCTAGCAATTGGGATAGGATTAGAGTAGAATCCCTGTAGCCGTACCCTCACCAATGGGTGTGAATAAAGACACTTGTAGCAATGCGAGAAAGTCAGTACCAAAGCCCTACTCCTCCAACAGCCCAAATAAGTATGGCCAGGAGACCAAATCAAATTCCTTTTGGAGATCGATGGACAAGAGCATACCAGACTGGGGCCGTCCTCCCATCCACCCCAATTGCAAAATCAAAATAAGCTCAACCACGTGACTTACTTGACCTGGACCCTGCCTACCAGGAACAAACCCCACTTGGTCTTTATGAATGTAGGTGTTTCTAAAGGACATAAGTCTATTGGCTAGATTTTTTGTAAGTAGCTTAAGGTCAGTATTAATTAATGAAATCGGCCTATAATTGCCAACATTCCCTGGTTTTGGGGAATGACAAATTCATGTATGGATCAAGCATATGACCAGTCCACAGGGCATTAAAGAACTTCTCTAAATGGGACACTAAAATATTAGCATATTTCTGGTAGTATGGCATTGAGAACTCGTTGGGGCCAGGCGCCGAGGCACGCTTCATCAATTTGATAGCTTGAAGAGGTGAGTCCATCAGCTCCCTGTGGGCCGCAGCTGTTTTGGACCAGAACCGAGGTCAGGTATTTTTATATCTGCCCTGGTCAAATTGAATATAGAGATATAGAGCATGCATGCTCAAGTAAACTCACACTGAGACACTGTTCAGAGTAAAATTACTTTCTGTTTTAATATTTCCTCTTTGCAAGACTTATATAGCATTTCGTTAAGATTAAGATATGTCAGATAAGGCTGGCACATTCAAACCACAAATATATAAATATATTATGACAAAGTATGTGACAAAGTATTGGCTTTTAGCTGGAACATCCATATGGAGAAGTAGCCATGTTCTTGCTTCTTTTAAAACATTGGTGTTATGTTATTTTTTTGAGTGTATTCTCGGAAGCAGGTGCAAACTTCTCTGTTAACTCTTGCAGACCAGCTCCACAGTAATGCCCCGTACACACGGTCGGATTTTCCGATGGAAAATGTCCGATCGGAGCGTGTTGTCGGACATTCCAACCATGTGTGGGCTCTATCGGACATTTTCCATCGGATTTTCCGACACACAAAGTTTAAGAGCAGGCTATAAAATTTTCCGACAACAAAATCCGATCGCGTCAATTCCGACCGCACAAAGTGCCACGCATGCTCAGAAGAAATTCCGAGACGGAACAGCTCGGTGTGGTAAAATTAGCGTTCAGAATGGATACAGCACTTTCGTCATGCTGCAATGTTAAAAATAGTTTAATACAGCGCACTCTCTTCTTCTTTATAATGTGAGAAGAATGAAGTCGTTTTGCTGCTCATATTCACACAGACTTCTCACAAACTTATTTCTTTATTATTATTTGGGATTCCCTCAATATATTTAGATTTCTCACATCTGACCAAATTTTTTGGGGTTGTTTTTAAATATTTCGTTTTTTTTCAAGGCTGTTTTTTTTTTTTTTTTTTTTTGGGGGGGGGGTTTGTCTTTTTTTCAAGGCTGTGTTTTTATTGTTGTTTTTGTGTTTTACTACATAATATTGCTGTGTGTGTGTTTTGTGTATCAAGTTACCACAACACCATTGATATCTTGTATTATTGAATCTCAAGGAGATTGTTTGGTGTTGGTGTCCCTTGTTAATTTCACATTGTATTTTTGAAATGTACCTGCCTCCTCACAAACAAACTGTCCTTTTTGAAGGAAAACACACATAGAGTATAATTGAAAAAAAAATTCCTTTATTAAGGGCTCAGAACCAAACAAAGAGGGAGGCAACGCTGGATAAACAGTTGAAATTAGCAAAGCCTTGGATCTCCAGGGCAGACATCAATTCTTTACCAGCAAAATTGGTGGCCTGAGGAGTCCATATCTAAGGGAGTGCAGTCTGGTCCAGAAGTCCCAGAGATCCGGAAAGCAGCAGATGACATATGTGTCCCCAGGCTGTGGTACTACAAGAGGCTGCATATTTTGCCAGACCAGACTGAACCCAGGCCATCACTCTCTGGTCTTCCTTAGACGCTTCCTTCCACGCTGTGGTGTGGGAGATGTGCCAGGAGGAGGAGTAGGACCTTGAGGAGGAGGAGGAGTAGGACCTGGAGGAGGAGGAGGACGACGACCATGTGTGAGGTCACAAATGTGGGTAGCACATGTTATTTTGCCCCTCAACCCCTTATTGAGAGCTTCCAAAATTAAGAACTCGCACAGGAGTCATTGGACCTCCTCCATCTGCATCATTTTGCAGGCAGTTCTGCCAGCAAAGTCCTCCTCCACAGTGTGGGGGGTTCTCGGGGCCTCTGTAGCCTTCCAAAAGAGGTCTATGGCAGCCTCCTCCAGGGTACTCCTCTTCCTGGCACTTTGTATTTGCAGGTGAAGGGGAGGGACCTGGATATCAGGCAGCCTGCTCGGCCCGGCCACCTCCTGGCTGAGACTTCCTTGTGTTTGAAAAAGGGACATGGTTTTAGTTTTTGCTTCTCAATCACAATTGTAAATTAGTAGTACTCCAAACTAACATCTAGTTAACATCATTGATTGGACAACCATAAATATTTAGAAGAATGATATACCTGGCTCAATCTGGGCTCCTCCACATGTTGCTGCCTGGAAGGCCCAGGTTGGGTGTCAGAAGCCTCAGCCGGGGGGGAAGGAAGCATGGAAGGAAGACTGGAGAGTGATGGGCCAGGTTCAGTCTGACCTGCCAGAAAATGCAGCCTGTCATAGTACCACAGCCTGGGGAGATAGATGTCATCTTCTGCTCCGGATCTCTGGGAATGCTGGACCTTCTTGCGCTCCCTTAGATATGTGCTCCTCAGGCCACCAATTAGGGCCTTCAAACAGAGGATGTCTGCCATGGGTATCACCTGCTTCACAAATGCCAAAAAACTATCCAGCGCTGCCTTCCTCTTTGGTTCTTATAATGTGGGTGGTTTATCTGCCACAGACAAGGCATCTCCCTGTACATATCAATGAATATGGCCATAAATTCATCCTCTCTAAAGATATCCATTTTCACTGCAAGACACAAGACAAACCCTAATGTCAGCCTAAAGTCTACTAAACTTGTGCAAATACAGGCCTCAATCTAGAAGTAGTATAGGCCCAATGTAAAATCTTACCTTCGCAATCACGATCGGCGCCTCCGTTACTCCTTCCTCCGCTCACAGATCGTACGTACTACGCACGCATGTTACGCTTTATAGACACTGCGCATGTGTGAAACTCCGCCCGCCCCTGACATTCTTTCTAGTCTATTCCCCGCCCCTTCTCGTTCGTCGCAGTGGGGAAGAGCACATGGCGGAGACACAGCAGGTGTCAGATAATTACACCAACGAGGAGGAGGAAAGCCCGGAGCCTGAAACTTCCCGATCCAGAAGGAGACGATATAAGGCATCAAATATGTCCTTTGGGGAGATGTTGGAGATGGTGGACATCCTGAAGAGGGCCGACTATGATGGGAAGTATGGACCTTACCCCAACCCCAATGTCAGAAAGGCCAAGATAATGGCGAAAGTAGTCAAGAGTCTGCACCGGAATTTCAGGGTACGACGATCGAAAGATCAGCTCAGGAAGCGGTGGTCAGACCTTAAATTAAGAGAACACGAGCAGTACAGAAAGATCCGGAGAGTGCTGCAAAACAGTAAGTAGTTGTGCTGTGTTCCTATTCTTTATGTTTATTACGTTCGTGCTGCTCCATGTGCTTTTCTTAACTGTTATCCAGTTTAAAATGGCAACTTTCATGTTCATGGGCACATTATTTGTTCGTATCAAACATAGTTCGTTTGGCCATATGCAATTGCCATCATTTTTTGGGGCCTACTTGTGTGAAAAGAATTGGGTTGTGTAGATGTGTTTGTTACTAGAATGAAATGCAAACTAGATTCTGTGTAAGGAGAGGACACTCAGCAGTTTACATATCTGGACGCAGGAGCACTAGTGTGGGACCCCAGAACACCCTTTTTATTAGGGGGCCCCACACAGGTGCTCTAGTGTATACTTTAGGGGGGTCTCCATCTGTGAAGCTTGTACAAGACAGGTAAAGTATTCAAGCTTGACAAAGGACAAAAAAAATGCTACCTCTTGGAACTCTGCCAAAACAGACAGTTGTACCCCACTTCCAAGCAATGCTTCATATTTATAGTTCTGACATCAAATATCTGTGTGCTAAGTATACCTATTTTTTGTACATAGGGGATAAAAGACTCGGAGGACACCCCTCATCCGAGGAGACCACAAACCCCACCACCTCTGGAAGAAGGTGAAATCCCCCAAAGCCAAGCAGAGCAGGAGGAGGAAGACGTGGTGGAAATTGTCACCACAACAGGTGAGTGTCTCCGACCACAGGCTCAGGTAAGAGATGGATGCCGGCAGATTTATAATACATGGTGTTTTTTTTGTTTTCTCTCTTTTTAGGTGATCATGATGTTGTGGATCCTGATCCTTTCACCTCTGAAAGTGCCCAGATCCTGATCGGGGAGATCATGGGGTGTAATGTTGCATTGGAAAACATCAAGAAAAACATCAATGATGTTCTTCAAAAAAATAAGAACATCATTGATGTTTTAGGGCGAGTTTAAAAGCCCTCCAAATCCCTTTGTTTTTTGGTGTGCTACAGTTTTTAAAATTTTTTTTTACAAATATTAGAAAAGCCAAATTTTGAAGAGGTGCAACTGCTTCCTCAATAATAAAGTAGCTGTGAGGAAGGGGTTGCACCCCCAAAACACGTCCTTAATCTCCCATGATGGCAGGTAGCACATGTTGACATTCTTAAATTTGTATGCATCTTCAAAATTTGGCTTTTCCTGGGGTGACTTCATCCCATCTGCTGAACGCAATATCAAACTCCGTTTGTAAATACTCATGTCTGATATTGCCTTCAAGTTCTACCAAATGTAAACTTTGTAAGTTCAAGATTTGTGTCTTTCTTGTTGGTTTTAAACATGCCTGTTTGATCTAAAATGGACATTTCAAATTTTTCTAATGTGACCCCAAAAATTGTTATACAACAAACATGTTGGTTTGTTTTAAAAACCTTTTCTAAATGCACATGTGATTGTGCTGGTATTAAAAAGATTGTTAATCAAGATTGTGTGGATTATTGTCTCAACGCTACAACTGTTGTGCTGTAATGGGTGTTTTCTGTGACAATGGGGGTTATTTCCTGAGGGGAAATCCACTTTGCACTACAAGTGCAGTTTCAGTGCAGTTTCAAGTGCACTTGTAGTGCAAAGTGTCTTTGCCTTTAGGAAATAACACCCAACAGTGCTTTGTAAGGTTACACAATCACGCCAATTTCAGGACTCACCACATTTCTCTCAGGGTCAGCTAAAACAAACACAAGCAGGAAATGTCACCAAACCTTGTTTTTTTTTAATTTAAAAAATGTTTTAGACATTGTCTGGCATATTGATGGCCCCCCTACCCGCAAAGAATTCAAGGTATCTTAGCCGGACATCACGAGCACTCAGGAGGGGCAAGCCAGGACGGCCACTTTCAAGCGCCGTCAGGGTTGGTTCATTAGGAATTTCGGCCTCAGGCCCAACTGAGCCAGCATAGTTGGCAGAATGTTTCCGTAAAAAGTTGTGTAGAACACAGCACGCCAGGTTAATGTGATTCAGTTTGTACTCCGCCATATGTACGGGTGTAAGAAATAGGCGGAACCGGCTGGCCATGATTCCAAATGTGTTCTCCACCACTCTTCTGGCTCTGGCCAGCCGGTAATAAAAACCCTCTGGTCCGGGGTGAGGGTCCTCATCGGGAATGGCCGCATAAGATGGTCCCCCAGCGCAAACGCTTCATCCGCAACGAAGACGAATGGGAGTCCTTCCACATTCTCTTCTGGAGGTGGCACGTACAAGCTGCCATTCTGGAGATGCCTGTAAAACTCTGTCTGGGTGATAACTCCACCATCCGACATCCAGCCATTCTTCCCTACGTCCACATACAGGAACTCGTAAGTAGCCGACACCACTGCCAACATCAAAATACTATTGAACCCCTTGTAGTTGTAATAGTATGACCCCTGGGGACGGTGGGACGATGTGGACGTGTTTCCCATCAATTGCCCCTCCGCAGTTAGGAAAGTCCCACCGCTGGGCAAAGTGGGAGGCCACAGTCTGCCATTCCTGTGGCGTGGAAGGAAACTATGGAGTCAAAACAAAATAAAAAATTAGTCATTTTGCACATAAACAGGGAAAGCAGATTAGACACAAACATTCTTGCCCAACATCAAGCTAACATTTTTATAAGGGAATTTTTTAAGACCAAAGTATAAGGTACACCTATCAGATCCCCCCCCCCCATGGGCCATTTATAACATTATAGGGGGGGGGGACTCTAGGACAGGTAACCCTCTTGACTTAATTGAGAGATGAATGCCTAAATAATGGGTATTACTTTGGCCAGCCCCTCCTTAGTTACACTATTGGCAGCCCACTGGATAGGTAAGAAGTGTCATAATACAAAGATATAAATACACATTGTACATATTTGAGGACATTTGGACATTCTGCTGTTACCTATTAAGATAATAATAGTATACAAAAACTTTAAACAGTACCATTTGAAAGTATACAGGCAGGCCCTTGCACTACATGCTTTGGGGAATTCATCCATACATCTGAGCACAAAGGAGATGGGTATATTGTGTATGAGTTTGGCAAAGTCAGCAGATAGATGATTGAGGATAGATAGAGAATTGGTATCAGCTGACTTAGCAGTTGGGGGGAGGGAGGGTTACAAATGATTTGACGACACCCAAAAAAAGCCTCTGGCACTCTGCCTGAATTTAAAGCACAAACCACATTTCTAAACATTTTAGGGGGTGTTTGCGGTAAAGCACTACTATGGATAAAATACATTAAGTGACTACATGAGGTGAATATAGGGCCAGGAGACCATGCTGGGGAGGTAAGTGAAGGCAAATGTGTATGAAGGACCAAAAATAATTACATAAAAATCCAGCATGCATGAGGACAAAGGGGACATTTACAGCATATTCCAATCATGGTAATTAGGAAATGAGGAAAGAAATAAAATATATTATCAAACATTATATACAATAAAATGTGATATTAAAGGATAAAAATCTTACCTTAATATACTCCTTCTGCAGGACATTGATGATGGCAGAACAGGTTTCTGGGATAATGATCCCCAGAGCCTGGAGGGAGATGCCTGTCGAGAACTTCAAGTCCTGCAGGCTTCTCCCCGTCGCCAAGTACCGCAGGGTGGTGACGAGCCTCTGCTCTGGAGTGATGGCTTGCCTCATGCAGGTATCCTGCCTGCTTATATAGGGGGTCAGCAAAGCCAACAAACGGTGAAATACGGGGTCCGTCATCCGGAGAAAGTTCCTGAAATCATCAGGATTATTCTCACGGATCTCACGGAGCAAAGGCATATGACAGAACTGGTCACGCTGGAGCAACCAATTCTTGGTCAATGAATTCCTCCCCACCCTGTTCATGGACTGGACTTGTGTCAAGGTCAGAACCCCAACACCAAGCCCCCGCACAGCACGAACTCTACGAGGAGTACATATAAGCAACATGGCTAGAAAACGGTCGGCTGCTCAGAACGAAGTAACAGAACGCACTGAAGAACAGCAAGGCCTGTGAAGAGCGACCTGAAAAACAGTAACGAACGAACAAGAACACAATGACAAGTCAAGGGTACTCGCTACACGCACTGAAAAGCAGATACAAACCCACAAGCACAAACTGAACAGCAGAAAACGATCTGAAAACCACGAGTCTGAAAAAGCATGAATTGTCTCTCACCAAACTTTTACTAACACGAGATTAGCAAAAGGAGCCCAAAGGGTGCCGCGCCTGGTTCTGAACTGCCCTTTTATAGTCTCGTCGCACGTGGTGTATGTGACCACATTCTTGGCGATCGGAAATTCCGACAACTTTGTGCGACCGTGTGTACGCAAAACAAGTTTGAGCCAACATCAGTCGGAAAAAATCCTAGGATTTTGTTGTCGGAATGTCCGATCAATGTCCGACCGTGTGTACGGGGCATTAGAGAGGGGTAAGCTTTGATATCTACTGAATATGTTTTAAGGTTTAAAAGCATAGAAGCTGATCTATGTCAGATATATAAAACGTGTGTGTGTATATATATATATATATATATATATATATATATATATATATATATATATATATATATATATATATATATATATATATATATATATATATATATATTTATATATTGGAATAGACATCTCATGATACTCTTAATCACATCCATTACAGTCCCCCCTTGAAACTGTCTATTCAATACTGTCCCTTATACTGAAGGTCCTACTCACCTGGCCTATTCACCTCTGCAACTCTTTTGGCCTGTATATAGAGAAGAGCAGCGACTAACTCACCACCCCCCTCAATACAGCTTAGATAGGGGCAATCAGATGCTGTCTGTCCCTGTAATCCTATGGTGTTGCATCTCGGGGGGGAAGTGACTGTAATGGAGTGTAACACATAATCATCATCAAGTCTTACATAATCTTCATCATCATCATCTGGTATTTCTTGGTTCACAAACATGGGAGTAGATTGGTCAACAGCTTTTTCTACACACTTCTTAAAGCAAGGAAGAACACAGCAGACCATGACAGCTAGGGTCACTAGAATTATCAGAATGGCTATTACGATCTGCCATCCCCCCTTGATCCAGGTGAAGTACTGATCCCAGGGGTTGGAGAGCCCTGGATTCTTCTTTAATTCTTTGGACAAAACCTCAAGTTTCTGGATGGCTAAAATCACTTTACCATTTGGGCCAGTGTTATCTGGGATATAAGTACAGCATGTACTCGTTTCAGGTAACATCTTACACACAGTCATGGGTCTTACTGTTTCATCCTAAGACCGGATCTTGTACATAGTACCTGGAATTATCTGTTCATAAGAGGATATGAAGGTGGCAACATGTGTATTGGATGAATTATACCAGAATTGTGTTATACCATCTTTCTGTCTGATGGCTACCTCCTGTGCCTGAACAATGATTACAATGGACAGGATATACAGAATCATGGTTTGGTCACCTCGGCCTCTTCCTCAGGTACAGGGACTTTCTTGCAGTGAGAGGCGTGTATCCATATGTTCTTCCTGGCCACCTTGACTGATGTGGAAGTTGTTAGGAGAACCTGGAAAGAACCATCATATCTGGGTTCAAGAGTATGTTTTCTCACAAACTTTTTTATCAGGACCCAATCACTGGGAACCAGCTTGTGTGTTCCTGTATCTAGGATCTGGAATGGAAGAAAACACTTGTGAATGGATACGGGTTAATTCTTGAGATAAAGCAGTCACATAATCAGTCAATACATCAGATTGGAGCTGTAATTGCTGTGGGAAGTAACAACCCAGTCTGGGGGCTGAACCAAACAATATCTCATCGGGTGACAGACCATGGTTTCCCCTTAGAGTGTACCTAACACTGAATAAGGCAATGGGTAGGCTGTCTGGCCAACTCATTCCCGTTTCCTGAGACATTTTTAGCATTCTAAATTTTATTGTGCCATTCAATCTTTCCACCTTCCCACTGCTCTGAGGATGGTATGGGGCGTGGAAAGCTAGTGTGACCCCTAAAGATGCCCATATTTCCTTTTATCACTGAGGACGTGAAAGCTGGCCCCCTGATCACTCTCTATGACCTCTGGGACACCATATCTGCACACTATTTCTGTTAGAAGTCTTTTAGCCATGGTCTTTGCCGGCATGTTGGTAACGGGATAGCCTTCCGGCCATGCAGAGAACATGTCAATGACAATCAATGCATATTTATATCAGCCACTCTTCGGCATCTGGATATGGTCGATCTGTATCCTTTGGAAGGGGTACTGGGCTTTTGCTAGATGCTTCAAAGGTACCCTTTCCACTCTTCCTGGATTGCACTTAGCACAGATAGTGCATGACTTGCAGAAGTTGTTGGTGAGTGTGGTGATCCCCCGAGCAAAGTAGTATTTGTTGATCAGGGCATTCATCAAGGTTTTTGACAGATGAGAGGCACCGTGGGCCCACTGTACCACTGCAGGAAACATTGATCGTGGCAAACACGGTCTCTTGTTTCATTCCATGGATCCCTCAACTTCTGTGGCTCCTTTTTTGATCCACACTTCTTTTTCTTCTTTTGTCAGCTGCCTCCTGTTGCTCCTTGAGTTGATTCCTGTTTACCGGAGGGTTTTGTAGAATCATGGTGGTTTGTACAGTCTATTCAGGGGTGTCTATTGGGTCATCCAGGATAGGTGCATTCACTCTGCTGACCACTTCTCGCGTCCCATCTGCAGCTTGTTTTGCAGTGGTATCCGCCAGGTGATTGCTTTGTACTTCTTGGGAAACCAGCTTGCCGTGTGCCTTTACTTTAAGTATAGCCACTTGTGCTGGGAGGGGTAGGCTGCACTGCACTGTGTTTTACAGATGTTCCTGCTGCTGTCAGGATCCCTCTGGTTTTCCAGATGATGCTGAAATTGCAGGCAACGCCCAGGGCATATCTTGAATCTGTATAGATGTTGGCTCTTTTTTTCCTTCTGCCAACTTACATGCCATAGTTAGGGCCTGGAGTTCTGCTTCCTGGGCAGACATGGAGGAAGGTAATGCTGAAACCTGAAGAACTGTATCTTCAGTGGTGACAGCGTATCCTGTGTGGTACCATCCAGTGCTGTCTGCATACCTGGAACCATCCACAAAAATTGTCAAGTCAGGATTCTCAAGGGCTGTTTCACTGACTGTCGGTAGGTGTGATGTCTCCATCTTCATCACTTCGTCACTTCGAAGCAGTCATGAACGGTGAGATGAGGGTCATTTTCCAAAAAGGTTCCCCCTTAAGAAGAGGAAGCAGAGTGGATAGGTTAAGGGTTTCACATCGGAGGATGGTGATGTTATTGGGGTGAAGCAAGGCACACTGGAGTCTGAGGTGCCTCTGCGAGGACAGGTGTTTGGGCTGTACTTGGTTTAGTATGGCAGTTATGTCATGAGGGGCAAGGAGGATCAGAGGGTGGTCCAACACAAGGTCAGCAGTCTTGTCCAAAAGGGTTTGGGCTGCAAAGATGACTCTGAGACAAGAGGGTCCTCCCCTGGCCACTGAGTCCAGTTGACAGGAGTAAAACCCAATGGGTCTGAGTCTGTTGCCATGGGCCTGAGCCAAAACTCCTGTGGCATGTCCTTGTCTCTCTGAGACAAACAGTTTGAAAGTCTTTTCATAGTCTGGGAGGCCCAAAGCAGGGGCTGTTGAGAGGATCTCCTTCAGAGTTTCAAAATTGTCCACAGCTTCTGGAGAAAGCAGGAAAGAGTCAGATGTCAGGGCATCGTAGAGAGGTTGCATCAAGACGGAGGCTCCTGGGATCCAAGAACTGCAGTAGGAGATTAATCCTAAAAAGGCATAAGGGGCTTTTGATCTTGAGGCAAAGGGATGGCCTTGATTGCAGCAACTCTTTCTTCAGTGAGATATCGGGTGCCTTGGGAGATGCAGTTGCCTAAGAAAACCACCTTTTCTCTGCCCCACTGAACCTTTTGCTTCGAGGCCTTGCATCCTTGCTCAGCCAAGTAGTGGAGGAGGCTTTCAGAGAAGATTGAAGCGTCACCAAGGGTATCTGCACAAAGCAGGAGGTCGTCTACATACTGAAGGAGTACAATGTCTGGGTGTAACCTCATCCAGGTGTCCAGATTGAGGGCCATTGCCTTGGTGAATTGGGAGGGGGAGTTCTGGGCACCTTGTGGCATAACAGTCCAAATGTAGCTCCACCCCTCCTGGGTGAAGGCAAATAGTTACTGGCAACAGGGGTCGAGGGGGACACTAAAGAAAGCATTCGCTAGGTCCACCACTTTAAAGTATTTTGCTGTGGGCAGTATCCCTGCCAGAAAGGTGTGGGGGTTGGCCATAATTGGCGTTTCCAGTACGGTAGCTTCATTCACTGCCCTGAGGTCCTGCACCAGTCTGTATTTCTCTGGCTCTCCTTTTGCGGTTTGTTTTTTCACTGAAAACAGTGGTGAATTACAGGGGGATGTGCAGGGTTCCAAAGCTCCATTTGCCAAGAGGACCTCAACTTGCTTTGAAATGGATGCAGATTGACCTGGTTTCAAGGGGTATTGTGGTTTTCTGGGCAAGGGGCCCCTGGCTTCAGCTGTACCATGATTGATAGCACTTTTAGGTGCCCTATATCTTCGGGACCTGTGGACCACAAGCATGGGGGAACTCGATCCAAGACTTCTTGCAGGATTCCAGCCTCATCTGGTGTGTCCAAGGATAACAGAAGGGGGATGGAATACAATGCTGAGGCATTATCGATAGCTAGTGGTGAAGTGATCAGACCACCACCATCAGGTTGAAAGGAAATAGAAGCCTGGAGTCTGGACAAGACATCAGCCCCTAACAGATTTAAGGGGCATGTGGATGAGACCACAAATCTTGCTAGTAGGTCAGGAAAATTGCCAACTTGTAGGGGGCGGGTTAAGGGGTTCTTCCTGGGTTTTCCATTAACCCCAACGCATGTTATATCAATGTTTGATAGGAATGAGGTATCGGGTAGCTCTTCTACCCTAATTACGGACCTGGCCACGCCTGTGTTGAATAAAAAAAGTGGTGGGATGGCCCTCGATGGGGAGGGTTATTTTTGCAAGAGGGCTTCCTGAGTCTCCAGAGGATACCATGGCAGGGGCAGGTGACACAGGCTTGCATGAATCCTAGTGGAAAAGGTCCATGTGATCCAGAGAAGGGCGGGGTGGTGGGTGAGGTAGGGTGTCATGTCCCTGATACTGGGCGTTTTTGTGTTGGCAATGGTTGGGGCCGGGTAGTCTGTGGGTAAACTTCCAGGGCTTCAGCATTCTCTTTTCAAGTGGCCAGGTCTTCCGCAGTTGTAGCAGACACGCGGAGTTGGTACTGGTGGGCGCAGATACGGTGTGTCAGAGGCCATCATGAGCTACCTTTTTGCTGCCCTGTGCAGATTCTAGGCCTTTTGGTACTAATAACAATGTCTCAAGATCCCTTACTCTATACTCTGGGCATGATAGGATCAGACCCTTTTGGATGGATTCTTTGAGACTTAGGACAAATGCGGCAGCTAGCATGTGTCTATGTGCTGTGGTCAGTGTGCTAAAACTCAAATCAGTAAACATTTGTGATATTCTATTGTGATATTTCTCAACGGATTCGCCTTTTTCTTGTGTGACCTCTTGTATACTAGTTGCTTGGTCTGCCAAGCGCTCTTGAGCCCACTTTTTTAATTGATTCACAAAGTCACATCCTGAGTCATAAGTAACGTCACAGTAGTACTGATCAAAACATTTTTCCATCACCGGCCAATAGGCAGCATCTCCTGCCTTTATCTCACAGGGGCTCACCAAATCCCGCCACGCAGCCGCGTATGTCTTTTGGATTTGGGTGATCCTTCTGTAAAATGGCATGGGCTGTTTTCCAGAGTCTGGTAGGCTTGTAACAAGAGATGCAACCTGAGAGGGGGTGAAATTTATGTACATCAGGGGAGCCCTTTGTGCCGTAGGCATTCCTCTCAGTGAAATGAAGGGGCCATATTGGGGCTGTTGTCTTTGGTGGTGTGAGGGTCTAGGGGAAGTCCATTCAAGGGGGGGTTAGGGAGAGCACTGGGGAGTGGATTCGTGTATTCGATTGTGAGGGGCGTAAGAGGGACTGTAAATGTGTGTCACTATCAAACAGGTGGTCAAGTGGGTTTTTGGACGGTGGCGTGAAGGAATCCGTTGCCCCTCCAGCTGATGAGTCATACAGGGGAAAAGATTTAATGCGGCGTGTGCCTTGAAATGTAACAGTCTGTCGTTTTGGGATTGTACCTGTTCCGGCATGCATGTCAGCTCCGGGCACCCTGACAGGGCCGGCGCGAATTTGGTCGGGGCTTTGAGGGGAGGAATCGGGCTGGATCTGAGTCCCTAGTCCTGGGTCTGTTGGGGCAGGAGCCTCCTGAGGCTTAGGTGGGAGAGGTGCCTGGGTTCACCCCCCCAAAGCGCCATTGTCAGTGCTGGTCATTAATGGGGTAGGTTGGGCCTTGTAATATGACCCGGAGGACTGGTCTATCACCGGATACATGTGGGTAGGTTTTGGTGTGGGCAGTGGTGCAGGTGGTACAAATTGGGTCAGGCGTGTGTGGCAGCAACCACCCGAGCCGTACAAAGACAAGTGTGCCTTGTCTACTGTTAAGCATGGCAGGGGAGGTGTCAGAGGCTCCTCTGTCACTTGTAGCAGACTGGCGGTAGGGGGAGGTGTCACTTGGAACAGAGGGGCAGTAGACAAAGGGCAGTGTCTACTTCCTGGGAACCAGACGCCATCATAGGGAGGTGGCTGACTACTTAGCTTCCTCTTTTCTGGTTCTCTATACACATAAACAATACGACCATCTTGATTGGTTTCCTGCTCTGTCCACCCTTCCTCATGAATAGCTTTTGCAACTTTGAACCAAGCGTCTGCTGCTTGTAGCAGTCCGTGGTCTGACAACAGACCTTTTTTTCTGTTTCAAAATAGTACGCCATTCATCTACCTGTAGCCTTGCACCCAAATGCATATCAACCCACACACTTTTGCCAATTTCTTTCCCTTTTTGACAGCACCCTCTCCTTCCCACTCTAATACCAAGTCACAAGCCAAACTGCCCTCTTTGGGCCTCACTAACCTTTGCCCCATCGTTTTGTTAGCTATTGAAGAGTTTGTGTACGGACTCAGGGTTTGTATGGCAGTTTTATGAAGCTGTCTTGGACTCAAGGGCCCAACAATTCCTCTGACCACCACCTGTCCTCTTTCGGACCACTTTCCAATATATAACGCTACCTTACTACGTTCTGTCTTGATGACTGGGCTATTTATGTGTCTGCTCAGGATTTTCAGACGGGTCACGGGGCTGTCTTGGACTCAAGGGTCCAACAATCCTGTATTCATCACCTGGTACCAGTTCAGACCATATCACAGTCTCAAGTTAACGAGGACAAGACAGAGGGTGGTAGAGAGAGAGAGAGGAACGTCAACAGTGTTCGGATGCCAAGCAAGCCTCCTTGCATGCAACTTCCCAAAATGTAGACCAGTCACAGCCCTGTCCACCCCCGAGGTGGCCGCAGGTAGAGGGGCCGAGTAATATGTGACCACTTATTACTCTCAACAAGACATTTAACAGACAAATAAGGAGTACAGTAGTTAATATTCAATGCACCACTTCAAATGTTATTTACATGTCCCAACTGAAAGCTTTTACATGTCCCAGCTCAAAGCCCAAGTTTCTCACTCTGGCTTTTTCCCTTTCCTCAAGCCCTTCTGGTTGTTCAGGTTGTAAGGGGCACCTCTTGGCTCTTTGTCCGCTTATTCTAGCCTGAGCCTCTATATGTGTGTGGTCTCCAGGAATGAGGGTTTATAACCCAGAGACTCAGTCCTACATCCTGGCTCTACCACTTCGATCAGCCCCCAACCCTCTTCATGTATGCCAAATAACAGACCACAAGCACACTTAGGACATGACATTACCACCAACAACAAGATGTGACCAACAACAAGATGTGTGATGACCATAGAGAAATACAGGATTGCTCAGATCCTCACGGGATCCCCATGCCCTTGGGGGTATTCCTGATGCCCCCTCCTGGTTTTCCCGTGCTTTACTACACAATTATTTATTCCCCCAGGAGGAGTTTAATCCACGTCTACTAACTCCATCTGTGACTATATAATCAATCCCTCATTCCCAACAGCTGCCACAAAACACAAGATCATTCAACAAAACAGAACAGAACAAAACAGGCGGCAGATATAATTAGTACAGGTTCAGTAGGCTACGGGCAAGATATATACCTGTCTTTTTGCTGACCATGGAGAGCCGATATAGACACAGAGATTAGCCAATCACGGGTATAGGATAATCAGTAGATTAGATAGGAGATATCAAAAGTGTCCTACCGTTTTCAGAGGTGATCAGTCTCCTTCCTGCCCGTGTTGGTTTGTCCCGGTTTCTTCTCGATCGGATCCCCCTCTGTACAGAACCCAAATAACCCCACATTGGGCGCCAGATGTTTTGGACCAGAACCAAGGTCTGGTATTTTTATATCTGCCCCTGGTCAAATTGAATATAGAGATATAGAGCATGCATGCTCAAGTAAACTCACACTGAGACACTGTTGAGAGTAAAATTACTTTCTGTTTTAATATTTCCTCTTTACAAGACTTATATACCATTTTGTTAAGATTAAGATACGTCAGATTAGGCTGGCGCATGCAAACCACAAATATATAAATATATTATGACAAAGTATGTGACAAAGTATTGACTTTTAGCTGGGACGTCCATATGAGGAAGTAGCCATGTTCTTGCAATGTTCTTGCTTCTTTTAAAACATTACTCTTGCAGTCCAGCTCCACAGTAAGAGAAGAATAAGCTTTGATATCTACTGAATATGTTTTAAGGCTTATAAGCATAGAAGCTGATATGTCATATATATGAAACATGTACATGTATTGGAATAGACATTTCATGATACTCTTAATCACATCCATTACACAGCTAGTTTTGGGATCTTGACAAAAAAGAAAAAAGCCTGCAAACTACCCACCTCGACCGGAGTGGTAGACTGGTAAAGGCGGGAACAAGATTTATAGAACTCGGGCCTTGAGTATATGTACCAGGCAATCAGGAGGAGCAGAGAATCATGTTCTAGAGCTAAGTTTTTCTGCTAAGTTTCGCCGCTAGCATAGAGCCAATGTGGTCCTTTTGCATTAAAAATTTTGCCACAGACCAGCGGAGACTCTTTTCGGCTCAGTAGGTAAGTAATAGATTGAGGGATAACCGGGTAGATTCAATACGGTTAAGGATAGCACTATCCGGACAATGTTTATTTATCACACAGAGCAATTGGAGCTCTTTGTCCAGCAGCTCTATGTCCACCCTACGCTTGTGTTTTATCCGAGATGCAATTTGCATAAGCTTGCCCCGGAGTGTCGCCTTGTGTGCGGCCCACAGGGTAGTTGGCGATATGGAGTCAGAGATTCAACTGGAAATATTCCACAATACTTTTTTCTATTTCAGTACTTCTAACTGGGTCACTCCAGATGGATTCATTAAGGTACCAATTGAAAGGTTTATCGCCCGGAGTAGCGCATACGATAGAGATTGAGACAACAGCGTGATCGGACCAAGCCATTTCTCTAATACAAGCCTGATGAATGGAAGGGACGAGGGATTATAGAACAAAAACATGATCTATCCTGTTATAAAGATTATGTGCATGAGAATAGTAGGTATAATCCCTTGTAGAGGGGTGTTTTTCATGCCAAATATCCACCAGGCCATGGAAGTGTAGCAACCTAGCCACCCGAAGACTTGCCCTAGTCGGGCAGCACAACTGGGCCCCCCTGGCTTGGATTTATCAAGACTTAAATCTAGGACAAGGTTTGAATCTCCACCACACACCACCAGACCCTCAAAGTGTTGAGATGTTTGCGAAACATGCTAGTAAAAAAGGAAACCTGACCTGTATTGGGGCATAGTAGGAGAGGAAAGTATACAACAGGGAGCCTACATAACCCTTCAGTAGAAGGTAGCGACCATCAGGGTCTCTGACTTCTTGAATCTGAGTAAAGGGGGCTTTTTTAGAGAAAAGAATAGGCACTCCCTTTGTTTTGTTTTCTGCATTAGCAGTATAAAATTGGGGAAAATGTTTTTGGAGAAAAGACAGCCTATACGAAGCTGGAAAATGGGTCTCCTGCTAAAAGACATTCCTCCGGATAAAAGGAAGCCACCTGTCCAAAGTTTTTAGCACAGATCCCCAACAAGTAGCAAGCAGACAGGTCATCTATCTGGGCTTCAAATTAAGAAGAAAAAGTGAAGGAAAAATATATAAGTTAGGAAAATAAATAGTTAAATATAAAAGATAAAATAACATTCTGTTTAGAACAATACATCCACATATATAAAAAAAAGTCTGCAAGGGACACCAACTTCCACGATGCAGCAGACCTAACCCGAATCAGGATACAAGAGTCAACCTGTACCGTGAGTAAGTGGGGCACACCTGACTGGGGCTTGCCTGAGCCAGCCTGAACCTGAATAGCAAAGAGGAAGCAAAATGTTAGTAAAAGAACTGCTTCATGAGCAACCGCTTTACACTTTATATTTGAGTTGAATGTGAAGATACGTAAAAGTCATACAATGAAACTGACCCTTCAACCAAAGCTCCAATAAAGAAGTGCATTTTGTATTGGGATAAAAAAAACAGAAGTTCAAGGACCTGGGCATATGCCCCAAAGCCCCCGAAAGACCATGAGGGTTCAGTGAGTAAAGTAATAGCAAATGAAAAATCAGATGCAAAGGAGGACCTGCAACAGTCAAGAGTGAAGATCAGCGTAAATCTCCTTGGAGTGGAAATCGCCTTCTAGCAAGCACCGAACTTCATGGTAGTCTAGCATTCCTTGATGAACAAGCACCAAAGTGGTGAGATCTGTCGAATTGGGAACACATCATCTGCTAGTGCATAGGACTGGTCCTGTGAAGATGCAGCTTGAGGTGCCAGAGCAATGATTCCTAGCCGGAGCAGCAGCTTCTCCCCCTCTTGAAAAGAGGAGAAGGTGTATGGCCTATTCTGGTAAGAGAAATGAAGATGTAATGGGACGGTCTACCAATATTTGACATCTTTCCAGGTGAGTGCTTTCAGAAGAGGTTTTAAGCCTCAATGCTTCTGTATGATGTACAGTGAAATTTCAGCAAAAATTTGGATCTTGACCGTGAATCTGCAGGTCTGTCACATACCTGGTGGCGGAGCCCAGAGTGCAGGGAGTGGCCTTTTGTGTGCCTCTGGCTCAAGAACCCCTGATAGAGGAAACAAGGACTCAAGAGCACAGGGGGCCACAAGTGCCTGGCAGGTGTAAGGTGTAAGGGTGGATCCGGACCTCTGATGTGGCTGAAGGAGAGCTAGCAGGAACACTGGAACAGCTGACTGTGAGGAGGAGTACCGTAGCTGGCAGGATCTCAGGACCAGCAGGTAGCAGGGAGGTGTTCTGTAGTTCAACTGGAGCAATAGACAGTAAGAAGATGCACCGGAACTTTGGCTGGAACACTGGAACAGCTGACTGTGAGAAGAAGTACCATAGCTGGCAGGAACTCAGGAACAGCGGGCAGCAGGGAGGTGTTCTGTAGTTCTACTGGAATACTAGCAGGGTCAGACAGGCCGGGTCAACACTGGCGGGCAGAGCAGATACCAGACAGATGCAGAAGAGTATTCGGGGTACAGACCGGGTCGGCAACAAGCAGGCAGTGAACAAACCGTAGGAAGAGGCAGGAGGGTAGTCAAACAAGCCGGGGTCAGGGACTGGCAGCAAACAGGATTAGTCAGGAGCAGGTCGGGTAGACAGGAATCAGGTAGACAGGTATAATGGTAGCTTAGGGTCATAGGAAATGCTGTAGCCCGGACAGCAAGAAAGCATGCTGATAGGCTCCTTTAAATAAGTCTATTGGCGCCAAGCGCTGTCACACTGCACATCTGCATCACTACATGCACCCGTGCACCGATCGTACTTGCCCGCTCTCACCATCGTACACCCGTTCGCACCAGCGTGCACCCGCAAGCGCCCGTTCGCGCTAGCATGCATCCACACATGCCCACTGGCTCTATCAACAGGAGTTCTGTGCACCGATCTTCCACCAACAACTGTGCTAACAGGATGTCTTTCATGACAAGGACCTCAGTAGATCTGGAGGCTTTCATGGCCTTTTCTTTAACGGCATAGAAGTGAGGCTTCACGATAATATCTTGTGTGAGGCTGTCAAGTCGCGGGGCCTGGAGAGCTCTGTGTACTCTATCCAGCTCCAGCCAGTGGTCCAGAAGGTCAGGGAAGAGGTCATGTTGAAAGGAGTGTACAGAAGATGCAGTATCTTTTTCTGATGTCGGCAATCCACAAATCCGAAAGTTATACTGCCTGGATCGATTCTCTAAGTCATCAATTTTAGAGAATGCTGTGTCAAGGTGACCCTGTAAATCCTGGATGTGCTGAATGTGTTGGTTAGTTCAGGCAATAGTAGTTTGTTGTTTTGTCTCATCTGCTTCAACCCTGTTGACCAGCCCCTGTATGTCAGCTTTAATGTCAGCAGTGATTTTTGCTGCTGTGCGGACCAAAATCTGCTCCAGAAGCTCAGAAAATCTGGACAAGCCCCAGATCCATCAAGGGAGATTGATGAAGAGACAGCTCTGTCAAATCTGGAATGGGTGGCTGAAGGCATGGCTGAGAGTCTAAGATGTCCTCCAGAGTGTGAGCGATCAGGGATTCAGTAGAAGCTGGGTATTCCCTGAGTGGCAAAGGGGCACTGGCAGAAGGTAATTGTGCTGCACAGCAAGGTTGAAAGTCCTCACCCTCTCCTGCAGGGGCAGACTGAAGTCTGCCTCGTGTTTCTGCCTGTAGAGGACGGCTGGCTGGCAGCGGCCAAGACGGGGTTTGCCGGCTTGTTCCACCAGCCATACAGGATGCAGTAGGGTTGATGATGATTGTTGTCCCAGCAGGAAGTGAATCTAGCCCACTGGGAGTGCTGAAACAGGCTGGGAACAGCAACTGTGCCGTGGAGCTCCTAGGCTAAGCGGCTATCTTGCCGGAGCCCAGGCATGTGCCCCCCTGTGCATTTTTATAATACAGGGTTCCTTTAAAGGAAGATTAAGTTGCTGTATAAAAACCCTATACAGTTACCATTTGATTCTTTGTATAAATGCATCGGTTTTAGAGCTAGTCATTATCTTACTGTATATGTCTTAAACCTTATTGTCAGAGACTACCCATACATTGGCCAATTACTGTTACAGACTATCTAAAGAAAAGTTTACAATAATCTGCCTGTGTCCTTACACATTTATCTAAAAGGCTACCAAAGACGAAAAAAACTACCAATTCATTGTTTTAACTATACACTGCAATGCAGTGAACACAAAGTAAAATTATAGATGATAACAAGAGTTTGACATAATGTTAGTGAAATGCAAAATTGGCAGGAGACAATATTTACAAATTTGGAGATGACCTAAAGCAGTTTTGACAAATAAGCACACAGTATCCTATTGAAATGGAAGAATGCATAGAGAACAATGTTCATGTAACTCACATACCACCTTTGGATTCATTACTGGCTTTAGATTTAGTGGAAGACCCCATTAATGTTCATGTAAAGCTTTTTGATGATTTAATAGGCTGCCTCATGCAACAATCCTTTTTTTTTTTTTTTTTTTTTCTCTCGTGTAGTTAAGTAGCTCATTATATTTCACACGCTCAGCAGCAACCAGGCCTGTTATATTGTTCTGAATCCCTGATCTATTTTTGCCCTTACAAGTCTTGAATGCTTTTTTTTCTTTAATCTTCACTTGTGATTATTGATATTTTTCATTAGCAACAAAACTAGAAAAATTCAGCAATTTTCTTTTTTTTTCTTTATAAAGATGCTGCCGAATGTGAATGATAAACAAAGCTAAAATGCAATCATCTCTCAGACAAGGCTTTATGTGTCTCCTATCAAAGCAACGCAATGTACTATTGATTAACGTTCTTGCGGTAATTCAGCCCTTTAACACCTCATCTGCTTTCAGCTGCCAGTTGCGTTAAAATGAACAGAATTATAAGTTAATGGTTTATAACGAACATTGCTTTTCAGCTTTTGTCTGCTTTGCCTGGCTGTGCAGCTCCCATTATTCCTAGCTTTTTCAAAGATCAGGGCACACAGACCCACCTGAATCTTCCAAAAAATGTGGATGTCGAACTCAATAGAAAATATAAATATATATATAAATATATATATATATATATATATATATATATATATATATATATATATATATATATATAACACACACACACACACACACACACACACACACGGCAAAATACGTTTCGAACACATCACCATTTTTCTAGCTAAATATATTTCTAAAGGTGCTATTGATCTGAAACTTTCACCACATGTCCGTAACAACCCATGCAATGCATACATACAGTACCTCACAAAAGTGAGTACACCCCTCACATTTTTTGTAAATATTTACACTGAGGAAATGATGCTTTGCTACAATGTAGTGAGTATACAGCTTATGCAACAGTGTAAATTTGCTGTCCCCTCAAAATAACTCAACACGCAGCCATTAATGTCCATACCACTGGCAACAAAAGTGAATATTAAAACTAAAGTGATGAATGTGCTTTCGCGCTAAAATGTGTATCACACAAAGAAGTTTTTATAAATACAAATAAAAAAATAATAAATAATAAAAAAATTGCGGCAAAATCTAAAGTGTTCACAGTGACACCAATAAAAGCTAAACAATAAAGGTGTATTCGTGCAGTGATCTAATAAACTAGGGATGTCTCCTCTAGGTATGATAAAGTGAACGGTGATAACAGGTCTACCAAAATCACATAAAGTGCATTCAAAAAAGTGATCATAAATTCATAACTGATAAAAACATATATGTAAAAGGGCTAATAGAAATACTTGCAATACTAGAAAATTGCTGCTGATAAATTAATAATAATCATAATACTATTCAATGTGCAACATAAATAAATAGTCCAAAAAAGGAGGGGATGGATAAACATGCCAGGTCCTCCTTTGGAATAGGGTGATACTAAAAAGTCACAAGAGATGGGGTAGATGAGATTCCAATAGCTGGTTTCTCAGCAATAAAATATATAGTGGTGTTGCCCATAGAAACTTCATACAATTAATATAATGCAGTCTCCCAGAACTCTCACCTCAGGGCTGGTTAATTAATGCATCTGTGAGTTCAAGTTTGCTGATAATGCCACTGTTGTATGTAGTTAGTAGATGGATTGTAGATTTCTCTTTGTAAGCCCTCTGCTGGAATACCTCCTCTGACACAGGACATCCCATTTGGTAAGACGTAGAGAGAAGACACTGCAGGATCTGGCGGCAGAGGAGGTATTCCAGCAGAGGGCTTACAAGGAGAAATCTACAATCCATCTACTAACTACATACAACAGTGGCATTATCAGCAAACTTGAACTCACAGATGCATTAATCAACCAGCCCTGAGGTGAGAGTTCTGGGAGACTGCATTATATTGTATGAAGTTTCTATAGGCAACACCACTATATATTTTATTACTGAGCTGCCAGCTATTGGAATTTCATCTACCCCATCTCCTGTGACTTTTTAGTATCACCCTATTCCCCAGGAGGACCTGGCATGTTTATCCATCCCCTCCTTTTTTGGACTATTTATTTATATTGCACATTGAATAGTATTATGATTATTATTAATTTATCAGCAGCAATTTACTAGTATTGCAAGTATTTCTATTAGCCCTTTTACATATATGTTTTTATCAGTTATGAATTTATGATCACTTTTTTGAATGCACTTTATGTGATTTTGGTAGACCTGTTATCACCGTTCACTTTATCATACCTAGAGGAGACATCCCTAGTTTATTAAACCATATAGTGGTTTAACAGGACAGGTTCCACTCAGAACAGTCCTCACATGTTGAGTTAAGTGCATGTGTTCAGCATCATATCCAGAGGTTGTCTTTGGTTGTCTTTGGGAAATAGACGTATGAGTGCTTCCAGCATTGCTGCAGAGGTTGAATGGGTGGGGGGTCAGCCTGTCAGTGCTCAGACCATACACCACACACTGCATCAAATTGGTCTGCATGGCTGTTGTCCCAGAAAGAAGCCTCTTCTAAAGATGATGCACAAGAAAGCCTGCAAACAGTTCACCGAAGACAAGAAGACTAAAGACATGGATTACTGGAACCATTTCCTGTGGTCTGATCAGTCCAAGATAAACCTTTTTGGTTCAGATGGTGTCAAGTGTGTGTGACGGCAACCAGGTGAGGTGTACAAAAACAAGTGTGTCTTGCTACAGTCAAGCATGGCGCCGACACTGGGGAGCTATAGTTCATTGAGGGAACCATGAATGACAACATGTACTGTGACACACTGAAGAAGAGCATGATCCCCTCCCTTTGGAGACTGGGCCGCAGGGCAGTATTCCACCATAACGACCCCAAACACACCTCCAAGATGACTACTGCCTTGCTAAAGAATCTGAGGGTAAAGGTGATGGACTGGCCAAGCATGCCTCCAGACCTAAACCTTATTGAGCATCTGCGGGACATTCTCAAACAGAAGGTGGAGGAGCGCTAGGTCTCTAACAGCCACCAGCTCCATGATGTTGTCATGGAGGAGTGGAAGAGGACTTCAGTGGCATCCTGTGAAGCTCTGGTGAACTCCATGCCCAAGAGGGTTAAGGCAGTGCTCAAAAATAATGGTGGCCACACAAAGTATTAAAACTTTGGGCCCAATTTGGACATTTTCACGTAGGGGTGTACTTTTCACTTAGCGGTTTTGACATTAATGGCTGTTTGTTGAGTTATTTTGAAGGTACAGCAGAGTTACACTGTTATACAAGCTGTACACTCACTACTTTACATTGTAGCAAAGTGTAATTTCTTCAGTGTTGTCACGTGAAAAGATGTATTAAAATATTTACAAAAATGTGGGGGGTGTACTCACTTTTGTGAGATACTGTACAAAGAAATCAAAACAAATAAGTTCAGAAATTAAGTTATGTGCAATAAAATGGAATGACACAGGGAAAATGTTTTGAACACGTGAAGAGAAGGAGATGCAAAAAGGCAATGAAAACCAAGACACCAGCTGAAATCTATCAGTAATTAGATAGCATTCCTACCCCTTGTCAGTACAAGTTAATATCAGCTGGTTCAGTCTCAACTGATGGCCTATAAAAAGGTGTTTTATTACCAAGATGTCACACAAGAAACATTTCATTATGGGTAAAAGCAAAGAGCTCTCTCGAGACCTTTGCAACCTTATTGTTGCAAAAACAAACTTCTGAATGTTCCAGTGAGCACTATTGGGGCCATAATCTGGAAGTGTATAAATAGGATGGAAGAGGCTATGTTGGACTTTAATGGTACCGTATATCAACTGATGCTAGACAGTCAGAAGTAAAATATTTGAAAATAATTATTACAAAAATACATATGATGATAGATTTTTACAGATATCGGGCCTATTCTGGCACTCCTCTCCTACATGTAAAAATCATAATTTTTTTGCAAGAAAATTACTCCCAAACATTATATACTTTCTTTTAGCAGACACCCTAGGGAATAAAATGTGGGTCATTCCCACAAGGTTTTTGCACAACAATTTTTCAAATGCATTTTTTTTGGAAAAAAAGTTTTCATGATTTAAAAAAAAATAACAAAACAGTAAAGTTAGCCCAATATTTTTGTATAATGTGAAAGATGATGTTATGCCGAGTATATAGATACCCAACATGTCATGCTTTAAAAAAGGTGCACACTCATGGAGTGACACCAAACTTCGGTACTTTTTACAGGTTACATGTTTAGAGTTACAAAGGAGTTCTAGCACTAGAATTGTTGCTTGTGCTTTAATGCAAGCAGCGATACCTCAAATGTGTGGTTTGAACAGCGCTTACATATGTGGGCTGGACTTTCGCGTGTGTTCGCTTATGAGCGCAGGGTAACGGGGACAGGGGCATTTTAAATTATTTTTTATTATATTTATTTTACTTTTATTTTTTTTTATTTTTACACTTTCTTTTACATTTTTTTTTTATCACTTGTATTCCTATTACAAGGAATGTAAACATCCCTTGTAATAGGAATCTTTTGTGACAAGTCCTCTTTATGGAGAGATGCAGGATCAATAATACCCCACATTTCTCCTCCAGGCTGGAAAGCATGAGATCGGAAAAAAAATCCACAATCTCATGCTTACCAGCTGCGATTGCGGCTTTGTTTACACCTGCGGCCTCCAACGGTCATAGAGATGACTGGTGACCATCTGGTCACCGGAAATCTCTATGGTCGTCATCCGCTGGCAGCCAATTCTTTCTCTGGGTCCCTAATGGCACAGGAGAGCCCAGAGAAGCACCGGATGGCGGCAGGAGGGATTTCCTGTAAGAACATTTAAGCGGTGGAACTGCCGCTATGATCATTCTTATGGTGCACAGAATCCCCTGCTGAAAACAAGGATATATGAATGAAGCCTGTAGCTACAGGCATCATTCAGATATTCCCACTGAAAGTCAAAGACGTCATATGATGTTCTTGGGCGGGAAGTGGTTAAAACAAATAGTGATAATCAAGCCAAAATTCTATAGTTGCACCACATTGTGAAAACTAGAACATAAAACTAGAACATCTGTATTTTGGTTGCTCTACATGTTTCACGGATTTACATTAGCCGCTTATTCAGGAGCTTTATACAGCTAGATGGTGATTAAAAGATGATTATCACATAACTAAGAAAATAACAAAAATACATATTAATCACAAAATACAGTAAACGGATATGAATTCTTTGCATATACATATAGTAGCATTTTATATAAATAAAGCATCTGCTGTGAATCCCTCAAAGATCAATTGTCTTACCAAAAAGTGTCGGATTGCCAGGGGCCCAGAAAAGCATGACCCACCCTGGAGGGCACGGGAGCCTGTTGAGAGGCACAGGATACAAATTATAGTGGTCTTTTTGAAAAAAGAGTTGTAATCAGGTATACTCAGAGACCATCTATCCAGAGTGGTGAGTATGTAATAAAATAAAATGTCTTTATATAGATATAAAGCATTGATGGAGTTACATACCAAGAGGGGATGCATTTAGGTATACAAGCTCAATAGATGATAAAGTGGTCCCTATAGAGAGGTGTGTATCTATAGAATGAAGGCAGATATATTAACTTTTTGCCTCCCTGCCTGCACGAACCCCCCCCGACCTGTACTCCTCAAGTCCCGCACATGTAAAGCCTACCACAGCCGGCTACCTCACAGATATAGCCTCCCGCAGCTTGCCTTGCTATGTCATGTGTACTGAACTCAGCACTTGCGTGTACTTGGCGGGGGGGGAGCGTCTGCCGCCCCCATACAATGGGCCATGAGTGACAGTCAGTGTCACTGGCCATACTTGGTGGTGCACAATGCACTTACTAGTGGCTTAAATGACAAGAGGGTGAGGCGGAGCCTAATGCTCCGCCTACCCACCTCCGCGTGGCATCATTACACATTCTCGGGGAGACGGACGGGGACGGGTCTCTCTGTACCCACTGCCAGAGCCCAGAGGAGGAGGAGCGAGAGAGAGGAGGACAGCGGCAGGAACGACTCAGGTAAAGATGAGAGAGAGTGAATGGCGCCCAGGTGCTGGATATTTATAAATGAATTGAGTGTCAGGAGTCAAATTTAAAATCTTGTATACTACCCAGTCAGCTTTAGTAATGCAGCCACTGTGCCCATCAATTGCCACCACTGTGCCATCAAACGCAGCCACTGTCCTATCAAACGCCGCCACTGTGCCCATCAATTGCCACCACTGTGCATCAAACGCCGCCACTGTGCCCATCAATTGCCACCACTGTGCCATCAAACGCCGCCACTGTGCCCATCAATTGCCACCACTGTGCCATCAAACGCCGCCACTGTGCCCATCAATTGCCACCACTGCCATCAAACGCCGCCACTGTGCCCATCAATTGCCACCACTGTGCCATCAAACGCCGCCACTGTGCCCATCAATTGCCACCACTGTGCCATCAAACGCAGCCATTGTCCTATCAAACGCCGCCACTGTGCCCATCAATTGCCACCACTGTGCCATCAAACGCCGCCACTGTGCCCATCAATTGCCACCACTGTGCATCAAACGCCGCCTCTGTGCCCATCAATTGCCACCACTGTGCCATCAAACGCCGCCACTGTGCCCATCAATTGCCGCCACTGTGCCCATCAATTGCCGCCACTGTGCCATCAAACGCCGCCACTGTGCCCATCAATTGCCACCACTGCCATCAAACGCCACCACTGTGCCCATCAATTGCCACCACTGTGCCATCAAACGCCGCCACTGTGCCCATCAATTGCCACCACTGTCCTATCAAATGCCGCCACTGTGCCCATCAAACGCCGCCACTGTGCCCATCAAACGCCGCCACTGTGCCCATCAATTGCCACCACTGCCATCAAACGCCGCCACTGTGCCCATCAATTGCCACCACTGTGCCCATCAATTGCCACCACACGCCGCCACTGTGCCCATTAATTGCCACCACTGTGCCATCAATTGCCACCACTGTCCTATCAAACGCCGCCACTGTGCCCATCAATTGCCACCACTGTCCTATCAAACGCTGCCATTGTGCCCATCAATTGCCACCACTGTGCCATCAAACGCCGCCACTGTGCCCATCAATTGCCACCACTGTGCCCATCAAATGCCACCACTGTGCCCATCAAATGCCACCACTGTGCCCATCAATTGCCACCACTGTGCCCATCAATTGCCACCACTGTCCTATCAAACGCCGCCACTGTGCCCATCAATTGCCACCACTGTGCCCATCAATTGCCGCCACTGTGCCATCAAACGCCGCCACTGTGCCCATCAATTGCCACCACTGTGCCCATCAATTGCCACCACTGTGCCCATCAAATGCCGCCACTGTGCCCATCAATTGCCACCACTGTGCCATCAAACGCAGCCACTGTCCTTTCAAATGCAGCCACTGTGCCCATCAAATGCCGCCACTGTGCCTATCAATTGCCACCACTGTGCCCATCAATTGCCACCACACGCCACCACTGTGCCATCAAACCGCGCCACTGTGCACATCAATTGTCACCATTGTGCTATCAAATGCCGCCACTGTGCCCATCAATTGCCACCACTGTACTATCAAACGCTGCCACTGTGCCCATCAGTTGCCACCACTGTGCCAACAAATGCCGCCACTGTGCCCATCAATTGCCACCACTGTGCCATCAAATGCCGCCACTGTGCCCATCAATTGCCACCACTGTGCATCAAATGCCGCCACTGTGGCCATCAAACGCCGCCACTGTGGCCATCAATTGCCGCCACTGTGCCATCAAATGCCGCCACTGTGCCCATCAATTGCCACCACTGTGCATCAAATGCCGCCACTGTGCCCATCAATTGCCACCACTGTCCTATCAAACGCCGCCACTGTGCCATCAATTGCCGCCACTGTGCCATCAATTGCCGCCACTGTGCCCATCAATTGCCGCCACTGTGCCCATCAATTGCCACCACTGTACTATCAAACGCTGCCACTGTGCCCATCAGTTGCCACCACTGTGCCAACAAACGCCGCCACTGTGCCCATCAATTGCCACCACTGTGCCATCAAATGCTGCCACTGTGCCCATCAATTGCCACCACTGTGCATCAAACGCCGCCACTGTGGCCATCAAACGCCGCCACTGTGGCCATCAATTGCCACCACTGTGCATCAAATGCCGCCACTGTGCCCATCAATTGCCACCACTGTCCTATCAAACGCTGCCACTGTGCCCACCACTGTGCCCACCACTGTGCCCATGAATTGCCGCCACTGTGCCCATCAATTGCCGCCACTGTGCCCAACAATTGCCGCCACTGTGCCCAACAATTGCCGCCACTGTGCCCATCAATTGCCACCACTGTGCCATCAAACGCAGCCACTGTCCTTTCAAACACAGCCACTGTGCCCATCAAATGCCGCCACTGTGCCCATCAATTGCCACCACTGTGCCATCAAACGCCGCCACTGTGCCCATCAATTGCCACCACTGCCATCAAACGCCGCCACTGTGCCCATCAATTGCCACCACTGTGCCATCAAACGCCACCACTGTGCCCATCAATTGCCACCACACGCCGCCACTGTGCCCATTAATTGCCACCACTGTGCCATCAAACGCCGCCACTGTGCGCATCAATTGCCACCACTGTGCCATCAAATGCCGCCACTGTGCCCATCAATTGCCGCCACTGTGCCCATCAATTGCCACCACTGTGCCAACAAACGCCGCCACTGTACCCATCAATTGCCACCACTGTGCCATCAAATGCCGCCACTGTGCCCATTAATTGCCACCACTGTGCATCAAACGCCGCCACTGTGCATCAAACGCCGCCACTGTGCCCATCAATTGCCACCACTGTGCCCATCAATTTCCACCACTGTGCATCAAACGCCGCCACTGTGCCTATCAATTGTCACCACTGTGCCATCAAACCCCGCCACTGTGCCTATCAATTGCCACCACTGTCCTATCAAACGCCACCACTGTGCCCATCAAACGCCGCCACTGTGCCCATCAATTGCCACCACTGTGCCAACAAACGCAGCCACTGTCCTATCAAACGCAGCCACTGTGCCCATCAAATGCCGCCACTGTGCCATTAAACGCCGCCACTGTGCCCATCAATTTCCACCACTGTGCCCATCAAATGCCGCCACTGTGCCCATCAATTGCAGCCACTGTGCCCATCAAACGCAGCCACTGTGCCCATCAAACGCAGCCACTGTGCCCATCAAACGCAGCCACTGTGCCCATCAAACGCAGCCACTGTGCCCATCAAACGCAGCCACTGTGCCCATCAAACGCAGCCACTGTGCCCATCAAACGCAGCCACTGTGCCCATCAAATGCAGCCACTGTGCCCATCAAACGCAGCCACTGTGCCCATAAAATGCAGCCACTGTGCCCATCAAACGCAGCCACTGTGCCATCATACGCAGCCACTGTGCCCATCAATTGCCACCACTGTGCCATCAAACGCAGCCACTGTGCCCATCAATTGCTGCCACTGTGCCATGTGCCCTGTGCCCTGATGTGCCCCGTGCGCTAATGTGTCCCGTTCCCTGATGTGCTATGTGCCCTGTGACCTGATGTGCTTTGTGCCCCGTGCCCTGATTTGCTATTTGCCCTGATGTGCCCCGTGCGATGATGTGGTATGTGCCCCATGCCCTGATGTGCTATGTGCCCTATGCCCTGATGTGCTATGTGCCCTGATGTGCCCCATGCCCTGATGTGCTATGTGCCCTGATGTGCTATGTGCCCTAATGCGCCCCGTGCGCTGATGTGTCCTGTTCCCTGATGTGCTATTTTCCCTGATGTGTCCCGTTACCCGATGTGCTATGTGCCCTGATGTGCCCCATTCCCTGATGTGCACCGTGCCCTGATGTGCTATGTGCCCTGATGTGCTATGTGCCCTGTGCCCTGATGTGCCCTGCGCCCTGATGTGCCATGTGCCCCGATGTGCCATGTGCCCTGATGTGCCCTGATGTGCTATGTGCCCTGATGTGCTATGTGCCCTGATGTGCCCGTGCCCTGATGTGCCATGTGCCCTGATGTGCCATGTGCCCTGACGTGCTATGTGCCCTGATGTGCTATGTGCCCTGTGCCCTGATGTGCCCCATTCCCTGATGTGCTATGTGCCCCGATGTGCTATGTGCCCCGATGTGCTATGTGCCCCGATGTGCTATGTGCCCCGATGTGCTATGTGCCCCGATGTGCTATGTGCCCCGATGTGCTATGTGCCCCGATGTGCTATGTGCCCCGATGTTCTATGTGCCCCGATGTTCTATGTGCCCCGATGTTCTATGTGCCCCGATGTTCTATTTGCCCCGATGTTCTATGTGCCCCAATGTGCCCCGATGTTCTATGTGCCCCAATGTGCCCCGATGTGCTATGTGCCCTGTGTCGTGCCCTGATGTGTCCCGTGCCCTGTGTCGTGCCCTGATGTGTCCCGTGCCCTGTGTCGTGCCCTGATGTGTCCCGTGCCCTGTGTCGTGCCCTGATGTGTCCCGTGCCCTGTGTCGTGCCCTGATGTGTCCCGTGCCCTGTGTCGTGCCCTGATGTGTCCCGTGCCCTGTGTCGTGCCCTGATGTGTCCCGTGCCCTGTGTCATGCCCTGATGTGTCCCGTGCCCTGTGTCGTGCCCTGATGTGTCCCGTGCCCTGATGTGTCCCGTGCCCTGTGTCCCATGCCCTGATGTGTCCCGTGCCCTGTGTCGTGCCCTGATGTGTCCCGTGCCCTGTGTCGTGCCCTGATGTGTCCCGTGCCCTGTGTCGTGCCCTGATGTGTCCCGTGCCCTGTGTCGTGCCCTGATGTGTCCCGTGCCCTGTGTTGTGCCCTGATGTGTCCCGTGCCCTGTGTCGTGCCCTGATGTGTCCCGTGTCCTGTGTCGTGCCCTGATGTGTCCCGTGCCCTGTGTCGTGCCCTGATGTGTCCCGTGCCCTGTGTCGTGCCCTGATGTGTCCCGTGCCCTGTGTCGTGCCCTGATGTGTCCCGTGCCCTGTGTCGTGCCCTGATGTGTCCCGTGCCCTGTGTCGTGCCCTGATGTGTCCCGTGCCCTGTGTCGTGCCCTGATGTGTCCCGTGCCCTGTGTCGTGCCCTGATGTGTCCCGTGCCCTGTGTCGTGCCCTGATGTGTCCCGTGCCCTGTACCGTGCCCTGATGTGCTGGGCTCTGTACCGTGCCCTGATGTGCTGGGCTCTGTACCGTGCCCTGATGTGCTGGGCTCTGTACCGTGCCCTGATGTGCTGGGCTCTGTACCGTGCCCTGATGTGCTGGGCTCTGTACCGTGCCCTGATGTGCTGGGCTCTGTACCGTGCCCTGATGTGCTGGGCTCTGTACCGTGCCCTGATGTGCTGGGCTCTGTACCGTGCCCTGATGTGCTGGGCTCTGTACCGTGCCCTGATGTGCTGGGCTCTGTACCGTGCCCTGATGTGCTGGGCTCTGTACCGTGCCCTGATGTGCTGGGCTCTGTACCGTGCCCTGATGTGCTGGGCTCTGTACCGTGCCCTGATGTGCTGGGCTCTGTACCGTGCCCTGATGTGCTGGGCTCTGTACCGTGCCCTGATGTGCTGGGCTCTGTACCGTGCCCTGATGTGCTGGGCTCTGCACCGTGCCCTGATGTGGACTGCACCCTGATGTGTTGTGCCCTGGGCCGGTCTGGATGAAGTCCAGGGCCACATTTTTGTCCCAGTCTAGCCCTGGCTCCCGACTGTCCCTGATTTGGAGCAATGTCCCTCTGTCCTCCTCATTTGTCCCTCATTTTGATCTGATCTCTATAATTGTATATGAAATGCACTTTTTGTCATTCAGAAAGTGTTTCCCAGTGCTGATAGGTATCCCTCATTCCTATCGTAAAAAGTTGGGAGGTATGCCTTCCCTACTGACAGAACAGCGATATGCTGAAGACATGGGCAGACCGTTGTTCTGCTTCTCTCCTGAGCGATCGGTGGGTCCGGCGGACATTGAGTTCGCCAGAACCGCTGATTGGCTCCCGTTGTGCTCAATCGCAGTGGGAGCGGGTTGCCAGGGCCACGCGTGTCTGCGTCCCAGACCCAGAAGGGCAGAATCACGTACAGGTATTTATGTACAGTATCTGTCAGCAAGTGGTTAACTAAAACAAATTCCCACATAATACATATTAGCTAAGATCAGTAGTATATTTCTTCTCTACAGCATACTGTACAATGTGCAATGCATATTATAATGCGAGAACTCGGTATGATCTCAAAACTGAGTTTCTCATTGTTAATTCTTGTAGTTATTAAATGTTTTATAATATGCATTTTTTTATTGTGTGTATGTGTGTATATATATGTATGTATGTATGTGTGTGTGTGTATATATATATATATATATATATATATATATATATATATATATATATATATATTCATTCTTGATTGATTTTTAGTTGAATTTAACTGCAGCTCAGCTGCAGATAATGACCATAAGGTATTCCATTTACAGCAGTAACAGCAAAAATATATATTTATTTTTACTTGATTTTTTTCATTAAGGCCCCTTTCACACTGGGGCGTTTTTCCAGGCACTAAAGGGATAAAAAATAGCGCCTGTAAAGCACCTGAAAAATGCCTCCCCTGGAGCTCCAGTGCAGCCCCAGTGTGAGAGCCCGAGTGCTTTCACACTGGGGCGGTGCGCTTGCAGGACGTTAGAAAAAGTCCTGAAAGGAGCATCTTTGGAGCGGTGTATACACCTCTGCTTAACCTCCCTGCCCATTGAAATCAATGGGCAGCGGCGCTTTTCTGGAGCATTTAACCCTTTCTTCGGCGGCTAGCGGGGGTTAAAAGTGCCCCACTATCAGCCGAATAGCGCTGCTAAAATGACGATAAAGCGCTGCTAATACTAGCAGCTCTTTACCGCTAACATGGAGTGTTATCAGTATGAAAGGGGTCTTAAACTTCTCTGCTAGAAGTGGACATGGCAAGCCATAGTTTAAAATTGGCTTGCCATTCATATTAGATAGTGAAAGTGATTAAATGTCATAATGGCTATCTGATCTATGGCTATTACTGGCTGTCCCACTGCAGGGGCATCCAGGTAATAGGCAGTTAGCCCAGAGACAGCTGATCCCAGCATGCACTGGGGTCAGCTACCACTTTAAGGGATTGTAAAGGCAGATTTTTTTATCCTAATGCATACTATGTATACTATGCAAGTATGCATACTATAACCCATCTCTATCCAGCAATGTCCACGAGTGTCTCGGCTGTCCGTGACCCTCCCTCCTGATTGGCTGATACACAGTAGTGGTGCCATTGGCTCCTGCTGCTGTCAAATAAAGTCAGTCAGCCAATCAAGAGAGAGAGGAGGCAGGGCCAGGCCATGGCTCCGTGTCTGAATGGACACAGCGAGCTGTGACTCAGCTTGAGTGCCCCCATAGCAACCTGGTTGGGGGCACCCAGCAGGAGGGAGGGGCAAGGAGCACAGAAGAAGGACCCAAGAAGAGGAGGATCCGGGCTGGTCTGTGCAGGAAAGTATAACATGTTTGTTATTTTTATAGAACAAAAAAAAACAAGACTTTACAATCACTTTAAGGCTTGGTTGTGACTTGCTGTCACAGCCATAAGAAGCTCTGGGCATCTGCACATGCTGAGATCTCACTGATTTCAGCATGTACAGTCTGTCTGAGAGTTTTAGGCAAGCTGTAGGTGTTAATTTGTACTTTACCACCCTTAGTGGTTGGCTAACAGTATATTGATAGTAGCTATATGGTACCACCCATGTCTGTGTTTCTTTTTATATGTAGATGAGAGCTACGCAGGTATCTTGCCTGGAAAAAAGGAGTGATCCTGTCACCATTAGTGGCTTGCTGTTTAGTTGGGCCTTAACAGCCATGAGTGATGGGAGAAAAAGGCTAAGCGGAGCAGAGTACAGAAAAAATGCAAAAATTAGGCGTGACAAACAAACCAAGGAGATTAAACAGACAGGAAAAATTGATCTATTTTTCACAAAACCTGTGACTCCTTCTAGTACAGAGCAGGGTGAGGAGGTGGAGGAAGATGTAACTGATGATGTAGTAGCTACATGCAGTTATGATACTTCAGAAGCAACCAGCAGTATTATCAGTGAAACTGAGGCTTATGAATCTGGTGCAGAACGACCTTCAAGTTCAAAAGAATTTGATAATCCTGTTGTACTATTAGGCATGAGCTCTGACCCTGCTGAATGGGTTCTAAATGATTCTACCCGAGACCATGTGGCTAAACATGGAATAGTACAAAATGAGAATCTGGACTTCACACAGTCTAGAAGGCTCTATGCTGACAAAGCTCGGGTGCTAACTAAACACCTGTTTCAAAAAAACAATTTTAATGGAGAGAAACAACAAAGGAGCTATTTGGTTTACTCCCAAAGCAAAGGAGTAGAGTTTTGTGCTCCATGCCGCTTGTTTGGTGGCAAATCCCACTTGTCAGAGAGTGGTTTCAATGACTGGAAAAATGGCACAGCACGATTAAATGAACATGAGCATTCAGCTGAACACAAATCCTGCGTGCTCGCTTTAAAATCAAGAACATGTATATCGGGGAGAATTGATGAGAGACTTACAAAACAGCTCTCTGATGAAATCCAATATTGGAGAAATGTTTTAAAAAAGGTTGTTGCTGCCGTTAAGGCACTTGGCATTCGAGGGCTTGCTTTCAGAGGCAAAGATGACAGTTTTGGTTCCACACACAACGGAAACTATATGATGATGATTGAATTTCTTTCAGAATTCGACCCATTTATAGCCGAACATATTGCCCATTATGGCAATGCAGGAAAAGGAGTCACATCCTATCTCTCATTTGCTACATGTGAGCAGTTCATTCAGCTAATGGCTGATAATGTTACAAAGCAGGTAGTTCAAGAGGCAAAGACTGCAAAGTATTTTTCTATCAGTATCGATTCAACACCTGATAGCTCCCACACGGATCAGCTGGCCTTCATCTTAAGGTATGTCAAGGAAGATGGTTTACCCATTGAGCGCTTTCTATGCTTCATTCCAAATCCTGGACATAAATCGGAACAACTGGCTGAAGTGGTCCTTGCCACTCTTAGGTCATTTGGCCTTGATATTGCCAACTGTCGTGGTCAGTCATATGACAACGCAAGCAATATGTCGGGTCATTATACAGGCTTGCAGGCCAGAATTCTTGAAAGAAACCTACTTGCTGTGTACATTCCATGCTCTGCACACTCTTTAAACCTACAGTAGGTGACCGCAATATTGTGTCAATCTCGCCGCACTTCTCGGCGAGATTTGACACCTACGAGCCCCGTCGCAGGAGCCAGCGCCGAGATGGCTCACTCATCGGGAAAGGAAAACTTTGTCTTCCTCCCGCGATGAGTGACAGGCAGCGCTGACAGCTGTCTGGTATGAATCCTGAGGCGGGAACACCGCGCCACATTTTCAATGAAAAAACCGGCGTGGGTTCCCCCCTCGGAGGCATACCAGGCCCTTGGGTCTGACATGGATTGTAAGGGGAACCCCCTATGCCGAAAAAATCGGCGTGGGGGTCCCCCCCAAATCCATACCAGACCCTTATCCGAGCACGCAGCCCGGCCGCCAGGAAAGGGGGTGGGGACGAGCGAGCGCCCCCCCCCTCCTGAGCCGTACCAGGCCGCATGCCCTCAACATGGGGGGGTGGGTGCCTTGGGGGAGGGGGGCGCCCTGCGGCCCCCCTACCCCAAAGCACCTTGTCCCCATGTTGATGAGGACAAGGGCCTCTTCCCGACAACCCTGGCCGTTGGTTGTCGGGGTCTGCGGGCGGGGGGCTTATCGGAATCTGGGAGCCCCCCTTAATAAGGGGGCCCCCAGATGCCGGCCCCCCACCCTGTGTGAATGAGTTTGGGGTACATGGTACCCCTACCCATTCACCTAGGGGAAAGTGTCAATAGAAAAAAAAACACACTACACAGGTTTTAAGAGTCATTTATTAGTCAGCTCCGGGGGTCTTCTTCCGACTTCGGGGGTCTCCTTCCGACTTCTCCCGGGCCCCGCCGCTATCTTCTTCCAGCTCTATTGCCAGCGAGGGGCCCGGTGTGCTGCCGCTGTCTCGCCGCCGCTGTCCGGCCTCTTCTCCCGGTGTTCGGCCTCTTCTCCCGGGCCCCGCCGCTATCTTCTTCCAGCTCTATTGCTAGCGAGGGGTCCGGTCTGCTGCCGCTGTCTCGCCGCCGCTGTCTCGCCGCCGCTGTCTCGCCGCCGCTGTCTCTTCTTTTCTTCTTCCCCGATGTTGACACGACGCTCTCTCCGGCTCGAATGCTGTGTGCGAGCTGCGGAGCCATTTATATAGGCGGTAACCCCACCCCCTTACGACGTCATGGTCCCAGCATGCGCAGGGACTCTGGCGTCATAAGGGGGCGTGGCCCCAGAGTCCCTGCGCATGCTGGGACCATGACGTCGTAAGGGGGTGGGGTTACCGCCTATATAAATGGCTCCGCAGCTCGCACACAGCATTCGAGCCGGAGAGAGCGTCGTGTCAACATCGGGGAAGAAGAAAAGAAGAGACAGCGGCGGCGAGACAGCGGCGGCGAGACAGCGGCAGCAGACCGGACCCCTCGCTAGCAATAGAGCTGGAAGAAGATAGCGGCGGGGCCCGGGAGAAGAGGCCGAACACCGGGAGAAGAGGCCGGACAGCGGCGGCGAGACAGCGGCAGCACACCGGGCCCCTCGCTGGCAATAGAGCTGGAAGAAGATAGCGGCGGGGCCCGGGAGAAGAGGCCGAACACCGGGAGAAGTCGGAAGGAGACCCCCGAAGTCGGAAGAAGACCCCCGGAGCTGACTAATAAATGACTCTTAAAACCTGTGTAGTGTGTTTTTTTTTCTATTGACACTTTCCCCTAGGTGAATGGGTAGGGGTACCATGTACCCCAAACTCATTCACACAGGGTGGGGGGCCGGCATCTGGGGGCCCCCTTATTAAGGGGGGCTCCCGGATTCCGATAAGCCCCCCGCCCGCAGACCCCGACAACCAACGGCCAGGGTTGTCGGGAAGAGGCCCTTGTCCTCATCAACATGGGGACAAGGTGCTTTGGGGTGGGGGGGCCGCAGGGCGCCCCCCTCCCCCAAGGCACCCACCCCCCCATGTTGAGGGCATGCGGCCTGGTACGGCTCAGGAGGGGGGGGGGCGCTCGCTCGTCCCCACCCCCTTTCCTGGCCGGCCGGGCTGCGTGCTCGGATAAGGGTCTGGTATGGATTTGGGGGGGACCCCCACGCCGATTTTTTCGGCATAGGGGGTTCCCCTTACAATCCATGCCAGACCCAAGGGCCTGGTATGCCTCCGAGGGGGGAACCCACGCCGGTTTTTTCATTGAAAATGTGGCGCGGTGTTCCCGCCTCAGGATTCATACCAGACAGCTGTCAGCGCTGCCTGTCACTCATCGCGGGAGGAAGACAAAGTTTTCCTTTCCCGATGAGCGAGCCAGCGCGACATTCACAGTACCCTGTCGCCGAGAACCAGCGCGATGCTATCGCGCTGGAAACACAATCTCGCGGTCAGGTACTGTAGTAGGAAAGCATGCTGCTGAAAGTTGCAAAGAAGCCTGTGCATTCTTTTATCTCCTACAGTACCTTTATACCTTTTTTTACTACTCAAAGATGGGAGATTTTACAAGAGCACTTGTCATCTGTGCCTAACACTCTAGCTTTAAAGAGACTATCTGACACACGGAGGTCAGTCAAAGAAGATGCCTGTCGGAGCTTAAATCGGAACTGGACTCAAGTAATCCAAGCTTTAATAACAATTAAGGAAAATACAGCAGAGTCACCAGGAACGTGCAAGGAAGCAGAAGGTCTACTGAATAAGCTGCAACGTCTGGAGACTGCACTTATGAGTGGTTTGTGGGGTACTATCCTCGAAAGGTTTGGTGCAGTTAGCAAAAAAATCCAAAGTATTGCCATTGATGTTGGAATTGTGGTGGAGCTATATGAGTCACTGATCCAATTTGTTCGAGAAACCAGAGAAATATTCCTTACTTTCGAAGCTAAAGCAACAGAAAAATCAAGTGTGAAGTATTATGAGATTAAAAGGAAAGGTATTCAAGTGAGGAAAAGCTCAGCAACTTCCGGCAAGACGCAAGAAGAGGAAGCTCAAGAAAAGTTCCGGATCAACACCTTTTATGTCATTTGTGACAACTTGGTTGCTGAACTTGAGAGAAGAAAAACTGCATACGACTCTTTCTTTGGAAAGTTTAAATTTATTACGGACCTCACAAAAATTGAGCCATCAGCAATATTAAAAAATGTTACAGAGCTTTGTACTTCTTACAGCAAAGACTTGGAACAGGAGTGCTTTTTTGATGAGTGTCTCCACTTTCGTTCCTATCTCCTAAGTTCTTCTGTAGAACATACCTCTGTTCTAGATATGTCCCAGGTGATAAGAGAGAGAGAATTGCAAAGTATTTATCCAAATGTGGACATTGCTCTCAGAATGTTTTTATGCACAACAGCAACTAACTGCTCAGCTGAGCGTTCTTTCTCAACTTTGAAATGTGTAAAGAACTACTTGCGATCCAGAATGGGAGAGGAAAGATTTAACTCACTGGCTGTGTTGGCAATTGAGTCAGAACTCACAAAATCTTTGGACTACGATGAGCTTATCAACAGCTTTGCCACACAGAGAGTTCGGCGAAGGCCACTTTAGTTTGATTTTGGCATCCTCTGATTCAACAATTTGCACTTATTTCAGTTTAAAATAGTTCTATATTAGTTTAAAGTTACATAGTTACATAGTTACATAGTAGGTGAGGTTGAAAAAAGACACAAGTCCATCAAGTCCAACCTATGTGTGTGATTATGTGTCAGTATTACATTATATATCCCTGTATGTTGTGGTTATTCAGGTGATTATCTAATAGTTTCTTGAAGCTATCAATGCTCCCCGCTGAGACCACCACCTGTGGAAGGGAATTCCACATCCTTGCCGCTCTTACAGTAAAGAACCCTCTACATAGTTTAAGGTTAAACCTCTTTTCTTCTAACAGTTATTAAAAACATCATCATCCCAGTTTCATGATGGATTGATTGCAATTTGCACTTATTTCAGTTTATATCTATATTTTAGGTTAATTAGTTATCTAAGTTATTAAAAACATCATCATCTCAGTTTCATGATGGAGTGATTGATGCAAGTATGGAGTGAATGGTGTGTGATTTTTTTTTTTTTTTGTGCTAATACAAAGAGGAAGAGGTGGAGCTCTAAAAAGAAAAGGTGGGGCCTAAAGAGGAAGGGGTGTGGTTTACAGATGACAGGGCATGTCTTAAATAGGAAGGGGTGTGTCCTTGACAGGAAGGGTGGGTCATATTTAAATTAGGGGTGCATGAGTTTTGTCAGGCCTAGGGCAACACAAAACCTAAATACACCACTGCATGCATACACGTACATAGCCGTGTGTGCACATACATATGTAAATATACTATACCTAAATATATGCAATGCCAGCATATCTAAATTGAAAGTGCGGATATTGCTATGTTGGGGGTGATATTCAAAGCACCCTGAACTCAGCACCTATAGAAAAGATAATAATGTGGGGGTATCAGTGCATGTGGACGCACAGTGCACACTTATCTGTATAAACACAGATGGTGTGTTGCATCACAGCAGAGGCTTGTCATAACAATTAAGTAACATTTACCTGTTAAATTATAAAACAGCTTTAATAAACATATTCGTATTGATTTAAAACTGTCTGACACAAAACATCGCCAGGGATCCCTAACCAGCCATACAACACGGAAAAAATAAATAAAAAAAAGACAAAGAAAGAGAACAAGAGAAAAGAGAACAAAGAAAAAGAAAGGAAGAAGCATGTGGCACCCACAATTCGAGCCATATTTTACAAGAAAGGTTTGTATGAATTGACCCACATTGAAGTATGATTTTATCCCAATTGCTCCCCCCCCCCCAGGGTTCTTTGGGATTACTTCAAGGACAAAGGAGGAGACCATTTCAGTGTGGTACTTATGATAAAGACCTATATGTCTAGTAACAGGTTTAACTATTTTTCCTCCATCTGAATTGTATATATGGTCTCCAATTCTTTGCCTTTTTTTTTGTTTTGTTTCATAAATTTTATTTATGATAAAAGAGTTGTACAAAAGAGATAATGGTACTTCTCCAAATTTTACAAAGATACATTGGTAATTAACAGATCCTGTACAATTAACTGACAATTGCAGTGGTAGATATTTCTACTCTAAATACAGAAAAACATTTGGAATCGTAAGCATATATTTGCAAACAATTAAAACCTTATTAAGTAAGTACATAAGGGGTCATGGCACCTTTAAATAGTTTGTATTTACTCCAAAAAGAATGAAGCCATTAAACGATAATGCTCAGTATCCGGTGTTGATGTTTTGAGGGGGAGATCATAAATGGAATATGGAATATGGACCTATGCAAGACCACTGCCACCCCTAGCACCCCAACGGGAGCAAACTGTACTGGGGGAGGGTAGTATGTACCAGATGTATGGTAGTATTAATGAAGGTTCATTATGTGGAACAGTGTTCCCTCTAAGTCTTGCAGTGTATGCGGCGTATATGACTGAAAGATGTAGGGGATAAACAAGGCGGAGGGAGGGGGGCTAAATATGTCATAAGTTGCATTTGCATGTCAAGATGGGGTAGAAGCCAATATGGGTGGGCAAATGGATATGTGTGTGGTGGACACTCCTACTACGCTCCAGGACAGGTATCTAACATGTGGGTCACTGTGGCCCCGAAAAGGGTTCAGGTTGTGGGTCAATAAGTAATGTCTGAAACTCAGAAGAATCACGAAAGTGTATCCAACATGCCCAGGTATGGCTGTATTTTGTTGGGTTGTCTTTTGCTTTATGTATTAAGTCTTCCATTACTACTATTTTTTCAACACGTTTTAGCCAGTCTGATAAGGTGGGTGGGGCAGTGCTTCTCCATCGTAGTGGAAAACATTGCTTAGCCGCATTTATGAGGTGAAGCATTAAAGATTTCCTGTAAGTGGATTGAGGTAGTGAGGTGTGGTGTAGTAAATATTGGGCAGGTGTAAAGTCTAGAGTATAAGTAGTAATATGGGCGATCATGTTGTGTACTTTTTCCCAGAATGGCTTTATGTGGGTACAGTCCCACCATATATGGAGAAGAGAGCCCACTCCTGAGTTACATCTCCAGCACAATGGTTACATAGTTAGTCAGGTTGAAAAAAGACACAAGTCCATCCAGTTCAACCATAAAAAAAAATAAAAAAAAAATCGTACAATCCAATATACCCAATACTATACCCACAGTTGATCCAGAGGAAGGCAAAAAACCCCAGTAGAGCATGCTCCAATTTGCTACAGCAGGGGAAAAAATTCCTTCCTGATCCCAGAGAGGCAATCGGATTTTCCCTGGATCAACTTTACCTATAAATGTCAGTACCCAGTTATATTATGTACATTTAGGAAAGTATCCAGGCCTTTCTTAAAGCAATCTACTGAGCTGGCCAGAACCACCTCTGGAGGAAGTCTATTCCACATTTTCACAGCTCTTACTGTGAAGAAACCTTTCCATATTTGGAGATGAAATCTCTTTTCCTCCAGTCGTAAAGAGTGCCCCCTTGTCCTCTGTGTTGACCGTAAAGTAAATAACTCAACACCAAGTTCACTATATGGACCCCTTATATATTTGAACATGTTGACCATATCCCCCCCTTATTCTCCTCTTCTCAAGAGTGAACAAATTCAGTTCCTCTAATCTTTCCTCATAGCTGAGCTCCCCCATGCCTCTTATCAGTTTGGTTGCCCTTCTCTGCACTTTCTCCAGTTCCCCGATATCCTTTTTGTGAACTGGTGCCCAAAACTGAACTGCATATTCCAGATGAGGTCTTACTAATGATTTGAACAGGGGCGAAATGATATCTCTCTCTCTGGAGTCCATACCTCTCTTAATACAAGAAAGGACTTTGCTCACATTGGAAACCGCAGCTTGGCATTGCATGCTATTATTGAGCTTATGATCTACCAAAACCCCCAGATCCTTCTCCACTACAGATTCCCCCAGTTGTACGCCCCCTAGTATGTATGATGCATGCATATTCTTAGCACCCAAGTGCATAACTTTACATTTCTCAACATTAAACCTCATCTGCCACATAGTCGCCCAATTAGACAGTGCATTGAGGTCGGCTTGTAAATTGGAGACATCATGTAAGGACGTTATTCCACTGCATAGCTTGGTGTCATCTGCAAAGACAGAAATGTTACTTTTGATCCCAGACCCAATATCATTTATAAAGATATTAAAGAGTAAGGGTCCCAGCACTGAACCTTGGGGTACACCACTGATAACCTTAGACCATTCAGAGTAAGAATCATTAACCACTACTCTCTGAATTCTGTCTTTTAGCCAGTTTTCTATCCATTTACAAACTGATATTTCCAAGCCTGTAGACTTTAACTTACACATGAGCCGTGTGTGCGGAACTGTATCGAACGCTTTTGCAAAATCCAAGTAAACCACGTCCACAGCCACCCCTCTGTCCAAGGTTTTACTTACCTCTTCATAAAAAGAAATCAGGTTTGTCTGACAACTTCTGTCTTTCATGAACCCATGCTGTCTGTTGCTTAAAATGTTTTTTTTCCAGCAAGAACTCGTCTATGTGGTCTTTTAATGAACGCTCCAGTATCTTTCCGACTATAGAAGTTAAACTAACAGGTCTATAGTTACTTGGTAAAGACTTTGATCTCTTTAAATATAGGCACCACGTTCGCCCTGCGCCAATCCAGTGGTACCATTCCTGTCATTAATGATCCCTAAAAATTAGATACAATGGCTTTGAAATTACAGAGCTCAATTCTTTTAGGATCCGTGGGTGGATGCCATCAGGTCCAGGTGCTTTATCCACCTTTATTCTGTCTAAATATTTCTGGACCATATCCCTTTTGAGCCATTGTGGATCATTGGGGGCTGTGTCAATACCACCCCCATTATGGACATGAGCTTCCCCATGCTCTTTTGTATACACAGAGCTGAAGAAAGTATTTAATAAATTAGCCTTCTCCTTGTCCCCAGTCACCCACTCTAGATTATTTTGTAAAGGGCCTACATGCTCAGACCTGACCTTTTTACTATTAATATATTTGAAGAATTTTTTGGGGTTTGTCCTACTATTTTTTGCGATCTGTCGTTCATTTTGAATTTTTGCACCCTTGATTTCCTTTTTACATATTCTCTTAAATTCTTTGTAGCATTTAAACAACACTAGTGTTCCTTAATTTTTATATTTTTTAACCACTTCAATACCAGGCACTTAGACACCTTCCCGCCCAGCCCAATTTTCACCTTTCAGCGCTGTTGCAATTTGAATGACAATTGCGCGGTCATGCTACGCTGTACCCAAACAAATTTTTTTATCATTTTGTTCCCACAAATAGAGCTTTCTTTTGGTGGTATTTGATCACCTCTGCGGTTTTTATTTTTTGCGCAACAAATAAAAAAAGACCGAAAATTTCGAAAAAAAACAAGTTTTTCTTTTGTTTCTGTTAAATTTTTTTTGTAAATAAGTACGCTTTTCCTTCAATAATGGGCACTGATACGGCGGCACTGATGGGCACTGATACGGCGGCACTGATGGGCACCGATGAGGTGGCACCAATAAGGTGGCACTAATGAGGTGGCACTAACAGGCACTGATAGGCGTCACTGATGGGCACTGATAGGCACTGATAGGTGGCACTGGTATGCGGCACTAATGGGCACTCATAGGTGGCACCGATGGGCACACATAGGCGGTGCTGATGGGCACTCGTAGGTGGCATTGATTGGTATATATGGGTGGCACTGATGGGTACTTATGTGTGGCACTGATGTGTGGCACAGGTGGGCACTGATGGGCACAGGTGGGCACCGATGGGCAATGACAGGTGGCACATATGGACAATGACAGGTGGCACTGATAAAGCATTGCTGGGCAGATCTGGGCATTGCTGGGCAGATCATTGACATAATAGTGCCAATCAGTGCCCATTTGTGGGCACTGATTGGCACAGATTGGGCACATGTGGATGGCCATGGGGTACATACCTGGCCATCCACGTTGCCCCTTCCCTGGTGGTCCTAGTGGCATCCCTGGTAGTCCAGTGGGGTGATCTGAGGGGGGGCTGCGCTGATAAACAATCAGCGCAGACCCCCCCTGCCAGGAGAGCCGCTGATCGGCTCTCCTCTACTTGCGTCTGTCGATCAACGGCTCTTCCTATTGACAGCGTGATCAGCCGTGATTGGACACGGCTGATCACATGGTAAAGAGTCTCCGCCGGAGGCTTTTTACCAAGATCAGTGTAGCGGTGTGTCAGACTGACACACCGCTCCACCGATCGCCGCGATGCGTGCCCCCGGGGGCGCACTGCGGCATGATATCCTGCTGGACGTCATATGACGTCCAGTCAGGATAACAGAACCACTTCCCGGATGTCAATCCGCTATAGGGCGGGCGGGAAGTGGTTAAAATCTCTTTTCTTATTGTTTATAGCTTTTCTAACTTTGACCGTGAGCCACATAGATTTTCTTTTTAGCCTTTTAAACTTATTGCCCATGGGAATATACTTTGCAGTGAGGTCCCAAACAGTCTTTTTGAAGAATTCCCATTTCTGTTCTGTGTTTTATGGTAATGGTGATACAGTTGGGTGAAATACATGAATGCGATCCTGGGTGCAGTACCATCTAGAGCAGTGTTTCTCAACTCCAGTCCTCAAGGCGCCCCAACAGGTCATGTTTTCAGGATTTCCATCATTTTACACAGGTGATTTAATCAGTTTCACTGCCTTAGTAATTACAACAGCTGAGGGAAATCCTGAAAACATGAACTGTTGGGGCGCCTTGAGGACTGGAGTTGAGAAACACTGATCTAGAGTACAGTTTGTAATTGTTTTCTTGTGCTGAGATGTTAATAGAGCCTTTATGGATATGTACATACATATTTTCCCACCCATCCAAGGATAAGTCTAGACTAAGCTCTCTTTCCCATCTCTGGTTGACCGGTGCAGATTTGTGGTCGGTCTTGCCAAAAAGCATGGAATATACAGTTGAGATTAAGTGGCTTTGAGGGTTAGTTTTGGAACATAATGCCTCAAAAGGATTCAGGTCTCTACACCATTGAGAGATGGAATTGGAGCTATTTAGAAAGTGTCTAATTTGTAAGTATGAGAAAAAGGGGATGTTTCCATCCGGGAGCTTAGAGGGCAGGTCAATGTATGGGATGATTAAGCCATTATGAAAAAAGTGATGTGCTCTCAATGGAAGTGCTGTGGTAGCCAAATGTGTATTGTTTTTTAGGAGGCCAGGGGGAAAGTCAGAGTTGCCAGTCAGGGGAGTCATTGGCCCTGGGGATGGAGTCATTTTAAGAGAGCGACAAGTGTTTCTGAAGCAGTTCAGCGTAGGTCCCATTAGCGGATGTGTAGAGTGTTCTTTAGGGGTAGCCTTAGTGCTAATCCAAGGCGTGTGTGAGAGAGGAGTCTGGGCACGTGAATCTTCTATTGTGATCCAGTCTTTAGAGTGTGTATGTACATGCCAGTCAAATAACCACTTAAGGACCGCCTCACGCCGATGTACGTCGGAAAGGCGGGCACGGGCAGGCAAAATCACGTACATGTACGTGATTTGCCTCCCGCGGGTGGGGGGTGCGATCGGACCCCCCCCCCCGGTGCCCGAGGCGGTCCCGTTTTGTTCCCCGGCGATCGGAGTGGAGAGGGAGGCCATCCGTTCGTGGCCCCCCCCTCGCGATCGCCGCCGGCCAATGGGAACATTCCTTTGCTGCTGTATGCTAAACAGCAGCAAAGGAAATTATGTCATCTCTCCTCGGCTCGGTAGTTTCCGTTCCAGCGCCGAGGGGAGAAGACATCAATGTGAGTGCACAACACACACACAGTAGAACATGCCAGGCATACAAAACACCCCGATCCCCCCCCCTGTCACAAACTGACACCAAGCAGGTTTTTTTTTTTCTGATTACTGCTAGGTGTCAGTTTGTGACAGTTACAGTGGTAGCACAGTTACTGTTACCCCCCTGTAGGTCTAGGGTACCCCCCTAACCCCCCTAATAAAGTTTTAACCCCTTGATCACCCCCTGTCACCAGTGTCACTAAGCGATCATTTTTCTAGCGATCTATCATTTTTCTTCTCCATTTTAAGCGATCGCTGTATTAGTGTCGCTGGTGACGCTAGTTAGGGATGTAAATATTTAGGTTCGCCGTCAGCGTTTTATAGCGTCAGGGACCCCCATATACTACCGAATAAATGTTTTAACCCCTTGATTGCTCCCTAGTTAACCCTTTCACCACTGATCACCGTATAACCGTTACGGTTGACGCTGGTTAGTTCGTTTATTTTTTATAGTGTCAGGGCACCCGCCGTTTATTACTGAATAAAGGTTTAGCCCCCTAATCGCCCGGCGGTGATATGCGTCGCCCCAGGCAGCGTCAGATTAGCGCCAGTACCGCTAACACCCACGCACGCAGCATACGCCTCCCTTAGTGGTATAGTATCTGATCGGATCAATATCTGATCCGATCAGATCTATACTAGCGTCCCCAGCAGTTTAGGGTTCCCAAAAACAAAGTGTTAGCGGGATTAGCCCAGATACCTGCTAGCACCTGCGTTTTGCCCCTCCGCCCAGCCCACCCAAGTGCAGTATCGATCGATCACTGTCACTTACAAAACACTAAACGCATAACTGCAGCGTTCGCAGAGTCAGGCCTGATCTCTGCGATCGCTAACAGTTTTTTTGGTAGCTTTTTATTGAACTGGCAAGCACCAGCGGCGTAGAACACCCCGGTCAAAAATGCGTTTGAAAAATCGCTGAGCAAATACTGTGTGAAAAAAAAGATGAAACGCCCACCATTTTAATCTGTAGGGCATTTGCTTTAAAAAAATATATAATGTTTGGGGGTTCAAAGTAATTTTTTTGCAAAAAAAAAATAACTTTTTCATGTAAACAATAAGTGTCAGAAAGGGCTTTGTCTTCAAGTGGTTAGAAGAGTGGGTGATGTGTGACATAAGCTTCTAAATGTTGTGCATAAAATGCCAGGACAGTTCAAAACACCCCCAAATGACCCCATTTTGAAAAGTAGACACCCCAAGCTATTTGCTGAGAGGCATGTCGAGTCCATGGAATATTTTATATTGCGACACAAGTTGCAGGAAAGACAATTTTTTTTTTTTTTGCACAAAGTTGTCACTAAATGATATATTGCTCAAACATGCCATGGAAATATGTGAAATTACACCCCAAAATACATTCTGCTGCTTCTCCTGAGTACGGGGATACCACATGTGTGAGACTTTTTGGGAGCCTAGCCGCGTACGGGACCCCGAAAACCAAGCACTGCCTTCAGGCTTTCTAAGGGCGTGAATTTTTGATTTCACTCTTCACTGCCTATCACAGTTTCGGAGGCCATGGAATGCCCAGGTGGCACAAACCCCCCCAAATGACCCCATTTTGGAAAGTAGACACCCAAAGCTATTTGCTGAGAGGTATAGTTATTTTGGGGTGCAATTCCACATAGGCTCATGGCCTGTGTGAGCAATATATCATTTAGTGACAACTTTTTTTTTTTTTTTTTGTCATTATTCAATCACTTGGGACAAAAAAATAAATATTCAATGGGTTCAACATGCCTCTCAGCAATTTCCTTGGGGTGTCTACTTTCCAAAATGGGGTCATTTGGGGGGGTTTTGTACTGCCCTGCCATTTTAGCACCTCAAGAAATGACATAGGCAGTCATAAACTAAAAGCTGTGTAAATTACAGAAAATTTACCCTAGTTTGTAGACGCTATAACTTTTGCGCAAACCAATAAATATACGCTTATTGACATTTTTTTTACCAAAGACATGTGGCCGAATACATTTTGGCCTAAATGTATGACTAAAATTGAGTTTATTGGATTTTTTTTATAACAAAAAGTAGAAAATATCATTTTTTTTCAAAATTTGCGGTCTTTTTCCGTTTATAGCGCAAAAAATAAAAACCGCAGAGGTGATCAAATACCATCAAAAGAAAGCTCTATTTGTGGGAAGAAAAGGACGCAAATTTCGTTTGGGTACAGCATTGCATGACCGCGCAATTAGCAGTTAAAGCGACGCAGTGCCAAATTGGAAAAAGACCTCTGGTCCTTAGGCAGCATAATGGTCCGGGGCTCAAGTGGTTAACCTGGTGATATGGCAGGAAGTATGGTATTTATGAATATCGGGTAGTCCCAGTCCACCTTTAAGTTTGGGAAGAACCATTCTGTTCCAACCGATTCATGGAGGTTTATGGGCCCATATAAAATTCCTGTAAAGTCTTTTGTAAGTTGTAAAAATTTTTGAAGGGAGTTTGATCGGTACTGTTTGTAAAACATATAGTATACGAGGCAGGATGTTCATTTTTAAAATGGAGATTCGCCCAAACCAGGAGAATTGTGGGGAGGACCATTTGGTAAGATCCTTCTGTATATTTTGAAGAATGGAAGAGTAGTTTCTTTCGTAAAGTTGAGTAAGCTTGGATGGTATCTGAATACCCAAAATACGTAAGGGCGTGCGGTTCCCAGCTAAAAGGGAAATTAGCTTGACATTGAGAAACTATCAATGGTGGGAGGGAGATGTTGAGGGCTTTGGATTTCGTAAAGTTTATTTTCAAATTGTATAATTTGCGGAAGAAGGTAAAATCCTGTAATAGGTTGGGTATGGTGATTAACGGGTTGGAGAGGAATAGAAGTATGTGGTCGGCGTATGCCACTAGTTTGTAGTGTTTATGTCTAATATCTATGCCCATGGTATCTGGGTTGATTCTAAGTTTGTGTAGTAAAGGTTCCAATGAGAAAACAAAGATGAGGGGGATAAAGGGCAACCTTGTCGGATGCCATTCGAGACGGGGAGACAAACAGCCATTGACCCTTATTCTGGCCGTAGGGGATGTATATAAAGCCAAGATCAATTGGATGAAGTGTGCCAGGAATCCCATAGCCTGTAGCACTGCCATCATGTAGTCCCATGCCACCATGTCGAACGTCTTCTCCGTGTTAAGGGACGGAAAAAAACCCTGTTTGGATGATGTTGAGAGCCAATGGTGGATGTTGATAGCTTTAATGGTGTTATCCCTCGCCTCCCTGCCAGGGATAAAGCCGACCTGATCTAGTGAGATCAGTTTGGGGAGTAAAGGGAGTATTCGGTTAGCAAGGATTTTGGCATAAATTTTCATGTCGACATTGATGAGGGATATGGGTCTATAATTAGATACTAAAATTTCATCTTTGCCTGGTTTGGGAATGAGTGTAATGTGGGCTTCTAGTAGGTCTGTATTGGCTGGGGAAGAGGAGGAGAGGTCATTGAAAATCTTAGCTAGTTGAGGGGTAAGTATGTCGTGGAAAGTCTTATAGTAACTCACAGTCAGACCATCTGGGCTGGGGCTTTTACCTGTTTTAAGTTGTTTCAGCACTGTTTCAATTTCGTCTGTACTAATGGGAAGAGCAAGATTTGCCGCATCCTCTGGTAAGATAGAAGATGGGCAGTATTTTTTCAGAAATTCTGAAATTGCCGCTTGGTTCTCTTGTGTATTGCCGAGTTCAGTGGAGGAAGGTAAGTTGTAAAGAGCGGAGAAATATTGGACAAATTGGTCGGCAATAGCTTCCGAAGAGACAAGGGAAGTGCCGGACGGGTCTTTAATAGTGTGTATGGTAATTTTCGCTTTTCTAGATTGTAATGCTCTGGCAAGCAATTTTCCGGATTTGTTGCCGAACCCTTAGAACAATTTTTGTGTTAAGACATATTTGCGTTTTAAGGTTTTACCGAGTTCCTCTAGAAGTTCTTCTCTAGTTTTGAGCAGTTGAACAAGGGATTTGGTGGCTAATGAGAGTTTATGTGCTTGTTCCAACCTATGGATTTTTTCAGATAGCGCAGCAATGTGATCACGTCTGAGTTTACGTTGGTTGGCAGTCATAGAAATTATATCTCCACGTATTACGCATTTATGCGCTGCCCATATGCTGGATTGGTTTGAATCCTTTGAAGTGTTTTCCACAAAATATTGCATGAGTCGTGTGCTGAGTTTGTGAGTGATGTCTATGTCTGTGAGGATTGGGTTGTCCAGGTGCCAAATCATATTTTGGGATCTAATTGCCGGTATGTCTAGAGTGATGGATATGGGGCTATGGTCTGACAACACCATTGGGTCAATAGAGGCCTTTGAAAGGAATGATAAGTCTGACTGGGATATGAAAAAGTGGTCAATTCTTGTGTATTTATTGTGGGGTGCTGAATAAAATGTGAAGTCTCTCTCCTTTGGGTGTAGTGTTCGCCAAGCGTCGTGGAGGGTCAGATCTCTAAGGTGTTTTTTGATGGCCCGAAGGGCTCTGTATGGCATGGAGAACGCCCCTGTGGATGAGTCGTGTGAGGGAGAGAGTGCTACATTGAAGTCCCCGCCCACAATAAGAAGGCCAGAGTAAAATTCCATTAGTAGTTGTAAGGTTTCGCGAAAGAATAGAACTTGTTTTGTATTGGGAGCATACAAATTTGCTAATGTTATAGGTTTGTTGTGAAGAGTTCCCTTGATGAATAGAAATCTACCTTTAACGTCTCTCTTTTAACTTCTGACACCAGCATGCGCCAGGCGATTTCTGCTGGTTTCCTTACAGGTGTATTCACTTTTGTTGCTAGGGGTTTAGAAATGAATCGCTGTGTGAGTTATTTTGAGGGGACAGAAACTTTACACTGTTATACAAGCTGTACACTCACTACTTTACGTTGTAGTAAAGTGTCATTTCTTTAGTGTTGTCACATGAAAAGATATAATAAAATATTTACAAAAATGTGAGGGATGTACTCACTTTTGTGTGTGTGTGTATGTATATGTATATGTGTATATATATATATATAGAGAGAGAGAGAGAGAGAGAGAGAGAGAGGAAATGCTAAGGGGTACCTCATCCATATAAATATATAGCAAAAAAAAGATAAAACAAAAAAAAAAACAAGGGGGGCTCCTTCTCCCCTTCCAACGGATACCGATTATCCAATTAAGTGATCAATTTGGCACCAAAGCCAGCCTTTATTAAGACTGGTTTGTGCTGTGGGCAGCAATGGATGCTGCTGTGTTCTCTAAAGCAAGAGGTGTGAGGTAAGTGTCAGTGAATCGGCTTCAATAAGGGATACTTGACATTTTTTGGATGAGGTTTCCTTATGTAGCTTACTGTTTTTATTTACATGTGTATTTGATAGACTATCTGGCTGAATAGTCTGATATACAGTGGGGCAAAATAGTATTTAGTCAGCCACCAATTGTGCAAGTTCTCCCACTTAAAAAGATGAGAGAGGCCTGTAATTGTCATCAAAGGTATACCTCAACTATGAGAGACAAAATGTGGAAACAAATCCAGACAATCACATTGTCTGATTTGGAAAGAATTTATTTGCAAATTTATGGTGGAAAATAAGTATTTGGTCAATATCAAAAGTTCATCTCAATACTTTGTTATATATCCTTTGTTGGCAATGACAGAGGTCAAACGTTTTCTGTAAGTCTTCACAAGGTTGTCACACGCTGTTGCTGGTATGTTGGCCCATTCCTCCATGTAGATCTCTAGAGCAGTGATGTTTTGGGGCTGTTGCGGGGCAACACGGACTTTCAACTCCCTCCAAAGGTTTTCTATGGGGTTGAGATCTGGAGGCTGGCTAGGCCACTCCAGGACCTTGAAATGCTTCTTACGAAATCACGCCTTTGTTGCCCGGACAGTGTGTTTGAGATCATTGTCATGCTGAAAGACCCAGCCACATTTCATCTTTAATGCCCTTGCTGATGTTCCCTTTGCAGAGAAACAGCCCCAAAGCATGATGTTGCCACTCCCATGCTTCACAGTAGGTATGGTGTTCTTTGGTTGCAACTCAGTATTCTCTCTCCTCCAAACACGACGAGTTGTGTTTCTACCAAACAGTTCTACTTTGGTTTCATCTGACCATTTGACATTCTCCCAGTCCTCTTCTGTATCATCCAAATGCTCTCTAGCAAACCTCAGACGACCCGGACATGTACTGGCTTAAGCAGGGGGACACGTCTGACACTGCAGGATCTGAGTCTCTGGCGGTGTAGTGTGTTACTGATGGTAGCCTTTGTTACGTTGGTCCCAGCTCTCTGCAGGTCATTCACTAGGTCCCCCCATGTGGTTTGGGATTTTTGCTCACCGTTCCTGTGATCATTTTGACCCCACGGGGTGAGATTTTGCGTGGAGCCCCAGATCGAGGGAGATTATTAGTGGTCTTGTATGTCTTCCATTTTCTAATTATTGCTCCCACAGTTGATTTCTTCACACCAAGCTGCTTGCCTATTGCAGATTCAGTCTTCCCAGCCTGGTGTAGGTCTACAATTTTGTTTCTGGTGTCCTTTGACAGCTCTTTGGTCTTCGCCATAGTGGAGTTTAGAGTGTGACTGTTTGAGGTTGTGGACAGGTGTCTTTTATACTGATGAGTGGAGGACAGAGGAGCCTCTTAAAGAAGAAGATACAGGTCTGTGAGAGCCAGAAATCTTGCTTGTTTGTAGGTGACCAAATACTTATTTTCCACCATAATTTGCAAATAAATTCTTTCAAAAACCAGACTGTGATTGTCTGGATTTGTTTCCACATTTTGTCTCTCATAGTTGAGGTATACCTATGATGACAATTACAGGCCTCTCTCATCTTTTTAAGTGGGAGAACTTGCACGATTGGTGGCTGACTAAATACTTTTTTGCCCCACTGTAAATGGGAAAAGGTTTGGTGGCCATAGAATATACCTGCATCTATTTGAATCCCCTTTACTGGTCCATTGGTGAGTTTGCAGCTGGTTGCCCCCTTTACTGGAATTGTCTCCTTATTTGAATTTGCATGATGGCTTAGAAATTGAGGTTTTCTAATTATATATTATCTTGTTATTTTGCCTAGATTCCATCTAACAGTACAGTCTGATAAAGAGATATTAAGTTTTCTCTTTTTGAGCTTAATGCCAGTATTTACTATCACCTCAATACTATTGAGGTATGTATTAGTCTGTTCATGTTGGTTAATGGGATTGTTAGAATAATGGACTTTGCATTTGAAGTACTGACTTGTTTTCATATTTAGATTCTCTAGGGCTCAGTTGAGATACTAGGCATTAAGACCCCTTTCACGATGTGCCGCCACCGGCATCAGCGGTAAAGCGGCGCTATTTTTAGCGCTGCTTTACCGTCATTTTAGTGACTCTATTCGGCCGCTAGCGGGGCTGTTTCAACTCCCCGCTAGTGGCCAAAAAGGGGTTAAATCTGCCCGAAAAATGCTGCCAGAGTGGCGATTTTCCGGCGGCATCGCAGCGCTGCCCCATTGATTAGTCAACTTGTCTGTTGATTTGACCATTTATAGAAGACATTGTATGTGAGCCGCCTCTTGGATGACACCAAGCACACCACCTTATCTAAGAGCTCTTCTCTAGCTGTAAGTGACTATATATATCTATATCTATATCTATACCTATATCTATATCTATATATATATAGAGAGAGATATATAGATATATATAGATATAGATATATAGATATATATATCTATATATATATCTATATATATCTATATATATATATATATATATATATATATATATATATATATATATATATATATATATATATATATATATATATATATATATATATATATATATATATATATATATATGGACTAGGGATGAGCCGAACACCCCCCCGGTTCGGTTTGCACGAACTTTAGAATCCCATTGACATCTATGGGACTCGAACGTTTGAAATCAAAAGTGCTCATTTTAAAGGCTAATTTGCATGGTATTGTCCTAAGAAGGGTTTGGGGACCCGGGTCCTGCCCCAGGGGACATGTATCAATGCAAAAAAAAACTTTAAAAATGGCCGTTTTTTCGGGAGCAGTGATTTTTTAAATTATTTTTTTACATTAATTCTTTATTGAAGAAATATATATTTTAACAACATACAACAAAAGAATAACAAATGATTGAGTAATTGGGACCTGAGTGGAGTCTGTGAAACTCCAGCAAGGAGAACACAGATAGACAAAGTCATGATATTTGGGTATCCAATATATATAACACGTTATATATATATAAAACCTGTATATAAACATGCAACATCAAACAGTGGGTAATAACCAGGACACAGAACATACCAGACATGTTTTCCTCAGGTAATATGTTAATCAAGCTATTGAAAGAAAACAGTAAAAAAGACAGTTGGGTGAACAGAGAACTTTATAGGATTAACATAGAGTAAATAAAGTAAAATAAGATAAAATAAAGTAGGATAAAGTAAAATAAAATAAGATAGAATCACATAAAATAAGATAGGATAGAATAGACATTGGGGTGGATTGTCGGTATCATAAATGGGTGTGCCCGGCTCAGCAAGCACTGAACATTTGTACATATTTGTTTATATGTGGGAGGGGGTAAAATTAATGTTTAACCCATAGGTTCCATACTTTCCAATAATGGTCAAATAGACGCTTGTTTCCGTGGCGATGCGCTAGTATGCTTTCAAATACGTAATTACACTTAACTATTTCAAGTACTTCAGATATATTAGGTGCTAGGTTGGATTTCCATTTTCTGGTTATAAGGGTTTTGGCAGCCAGAAAGATGTGGGTAACTATTCCTCTATAATCATGGGGAAAACGCTCTATGCCTATATTTAGAATCGCCAATGCTGGGGAGGGTGGGGTGATGATTCCAGTAATCTCTGATATCATGCAAAATATTTTGTTCCAGAAGCTGGTTATGTGTTTGCATGACCAGAAGATATGCTTAAGTTGGCCTATTGTACCACACCCTCTCCAGCATAATGGGGACTGTGATGGAAGAAATTTGGACATTCTATATGGGGTAAGATACCACCTCAAGGCAATTTTTTGGGTTAGTTCCCAATAGTTGGCACATTTAGAGGTCTGGTAAATTGTCTTAAAGGCTAATTGCCATTGTTGGGTAGTAAAGGTCTCTCCAAGATCTAATTCCCATTTTGAATATGGGGCAGATTTACTAAACCCTAGTTTGTTTTGCAATAGGTTGTAGAATAGGGAAGTGCCCTTAATAGAGGAAGAGGAGGTGCATTGGAGATATTGCCATCCCTGTTTATGTAGAAGTATTTCTGGGGAGTTAATGGAGTTTAGATGGGATATTTGTAAGTAGCAGAAGCGTTTGGTTGCGGGGAGTTGGAATTCTTCTTGAAGCTGCTCGAACGACTTAAGGGAATTATTGGTAAACATATGTGATATGTTTAAAGCACTTTGTTTTTCCCATTTTTTTCCCATTTGCGAAGGGATAGGTGTGGAATGATTGTTTCTAAAGTCCTGAGTGGGAGTGGAATGGCTGTTGTTTGTGATTGTGCAGGGTTTAGGGAGTAGAAGGTTCTCCATGCTAGTAGAGAGGCTTGGATTGATAGAGGAAGGTTTTTTAATGACCAGGGTTTCCAGACATCAACCAATAGTAGGGTGTTAAGTGAAGGTGCAGGGCTGGCATTTTGTTCAATATCTATCCAGAGTTTATGTGGGGAGGGGTTGAACCAACTCCGTAGTTGTGATAGTCGGGTAGCAACCCAATAGTCGCGGAGGTCTGTCATACCCATACCGCCTGCGTTTTTATGTTTAAGAAGCAAAGTATGGGAACTACGGGGCTTCATATCTTTCCATACAAATTTTCAAAGTACTTTGTTAAGTGTTAGCATATGCGCTTTCTTTACAGGTATCGGGAGCGTCTTGAAGATATACAGTATCTGTGGGAGTAGTATCATCTTGAAAGAGGCAAGACGTCCGGACCAGGGAAGCTCATATTTGGACATATTGTGTGCGGCCTTCGATATTTTGGCAAAAAGAGGGAGGTAGTTGGCATCAGCTAGTTTTGTGATGTCAGATACCACTTGTATTCCCAAGTAAGGTATGCCATCTGTGCTCCACGTGTAAGGGTAAGAAGCTTGGAGTTTGGTTCGTAAGTCACAGTCAATACCAATATCCAACAGCAAGGATTTAGTAAAATTAACCTTGTAATAGGATAGCTTGCTAAATGTTGTGAGAATATTGTGAGTCGCTGCGAGGGAGGATTTGTCAGGAAGATAATGTCATCTGCGAATAGATTAATGTTGTGAGTTCGTTGATGAGATTTAAACCCATTGATTTGTGGGGAAGTTCTGATAGCTTCTGGTAATGGTTCAATTAGTAGGTTAAAAATGGAGGGAGGTAGAGGGCATCCCTGTCTGGTCCCGTTTGTGATCAGAAAAGGGGTGGGATAGCATATTGGAGGTATATACTCTGGCAGATGGTGTAGAATACAATGCCAAAACTGCGGATAGTATAGGTCCCGTGAACCCGAATTTTTGGAGTGTCTTGTGCATGTATTGCCAATGGATACAGTCGAATGCCTTCTCCGCATCCAAAGATAACAGCAGAGAAGGCACCCGACCGGTCCCAGCCTGATGTACAATGCCCAAGACCCTCCTTGTAGCATCTGACGCCTGTCGTCTGTGCACAAAGCCTGTTTGATCAGATCGGGTAATATAGGGGTTAGTCTCTGAGCAAGAATTTTCACGTACAGTTTAACATCTGTATTCAAAAGATATATCGGCCTGTAGTTGGTGATGTAGGGTCTTTTCGTGCTTTGGGTATGGTAACTATATATGCCTGTAACATCTCAGAAGGGAATGAGGCAGAGGTTATCACAGCTGTGAACACCGAGGAAAGGGATGGCGTGAGGGTTTCCATGAGGCATTTATAGTAGTCGTTTGTTAGTCCATCGGGGCCTGGGGATTTCCCCAAAGAAAGGGACTTAATAGCTTTGTTGATTTCGTGGGGTGTTATAGGAGCATTAAGCGTTTGGAGTTGAGTATAGTAGTAAGAGTAGGTAGATGAAGGAAGGTGAGAAATGATTCAATATCCGGGCCTCGTGGTTGGGGGGTGTCAGGGTCATCCTTCAGGTTATACAGGGAACCATAATAGGAGGCAAAGGCATCAGCAATTCTCTGTGGATTAACAATTTTATTCTTGGAGGTTGAGTCTAACAAATATTCTATTTTCGATTGGAGTTTTTTGGCTTTGAAACGATTTGCTAGGAATTCACCTGCTTTATTTCCAGAGGAATACTGCGTTAGTCTAAGAGCTCTAATGTATTTATCGTGTCGTTCTATAAGTAAAGATCGTAGATCTGTACGTAGTTTGGATAGAGTCGCACATGTAGATTGGGATGGGTTCTTTTTGTTAGTGGACTCAAGGATCCGAATTTCTCCTAGTCATTTTTCAAGCTGCGACGACCTCTGCCTCTTAATACGAGAGCATAATTGTATTAAAATACCCCTAATGAAGGCCTTATGAGCACACCATACAGTAAAGGGATTTGATACAGTGTCCGAGTTCATCTGAAAATATTCCCGAAGGTGTTTAGAGATGATACTAGTGTTTTGGGGTGAATTGAGAACCTGGGAGTTAACTCTCCAAATGTAAACAGGGTTTGGTGTGTGCCCCTCCACTATAGATATAGAGACAGGGGCATGGTCTGACCATGAAATATCATGTATAGTGGAGGAGGACACAGCTTGCAACAGTACCTTATCTACTAATATCATATCGATTGTTGACTATGAGTTATGGGGTAAAGAATGAAAAGTATAGTCCCGCTCTTCTGCATATTGACACCTCCAAGTGTCATACACATCTTCTCTGTGGAATATCGGTTGGAGGGCTAGAGGAAGTCTCTTTAGAGGATAGATCCAGATGAGGATTCGCAGTGAGATTAAAATCTCCACAGATTACCAGTGATCCGCATTTTATTTTTGAGAGTTTGCGAAACAGTTTGTGAGTGAAGCGGATTTGATGTGAATTGGGTGCATAAACGTTCACTACAGTGAATGGTCTTTTATTTATGTCACATCTGAGGATCAGATATCTGCCTTCCGGGTCGCATATGGATTCATGTAGGGAGAAAGCTACTGTGTTTTTGACTGCGATGAGAACTCCCTTCTTTTTCTGGGGAGCTGAGGCAGCGAAGACATGAGGAAATTGTTTGTGGTGAAAAGAAGATGGTACTGAGGATTGGAAATGCGTCTCCTGAACACATATAAGGTCGCAGCCCAACCCAAGAGACTCGCTCCATAGGCATGCTCGCTTAGCAGGGTGGTTAAGGCCCTGTACATTAAGGGAAGATATTTTAAGGGCCATCAAGGTATGACATTTGCAAGTATTTGTTACCTTTGGTTGGTAGAGCGTTGGCGGCGAATTGAAGATGTAGCAGAGTTAGGTGTGTGGGTTTGAGGCCAGGCGTTAGTAGGTCTTCCGGTGGGGTACTGGAGAGGAGTCGTAGTTGCTGGTAGACATTGGACCGACAGAATGTACAAGGAGAAGAATTCGAAGTCAGGGAGAAATGAAAAAAAAAAACATAACAGTCAATAAAAAAACAAAAGCGATTCCAATTGGAATCCGATTGCAGCAATGCTGCACATTACTTGTAGGGGAAAAATTGTGGCTATAGGGCCATCGAACCGGGGAGGTCAGAAAAGGTAGTTGTTGCCAGACTGTTAAAGGCGATCATGTTGTCTGAGATTTTGGCTTGCGTTTGTGGGATACCACTTGCCATTGCTCATGTTTGTTAAATCCTTTGGGGGGTGAACTTCGTGGATTTTCCTGTTCTGGGAGAATGTCCCATGAGCGGAGTAATGCAAGACCATCAGTAAGTGTTGTGACCACTGAGGTGGTATCACTGTAGGTAATGGTAAGTTTCACAGGGTAGCCCCAGCGATTAGTGATATTATGATTACGTAATGCTTTTGTAATTGTTGTAAAAGAATTTCTCTTTTGCAGCGCAAATTGAGAAAGATCCGCGTAAATTTGGAGATGAGAGAATCGTTCGGGCAGATGTTTTGTTTTGTGGAAGTTGGACGTGAATTGGTCTTTCTTTTTTTTTTAATAATCAGAATTTTTATTATTTCCATTTTACAATACAACAATCTTCATACATTGTTACAAACAAAAAAGAAAAAACCCCTCCTCACCCACCCCAGACCCTTATTACATTACATCTTCTACTACCACATTCGCTTAAATCTTATCCCTCCCCCCCCTTCCAAACCACTTGGTAATCCTGTAGTTACTCCTTCCCCTTCCTCTCTTTGTGCAAGAAGACCTCTTACCCTTCATGAGAAGGAGAGAGAGGAAAAAAAAAAAAGGGGGGGGGGGGGACATAAAAGTGCATAAGTGTACATAATTGAATAAAAAGTGTACGTGTTTATCAATTTGTATTTGTGTACGAGGCCCTCATTGGCCAAACTATTCTAGTAAGTGTTATTACCCTTTACCCATCAAAACACCAGAAAACCGAACATAGGAAAAAAAAAAAAAACACCCCAAGCCCCGTGTTTATCATTATATTTAATTTGGGAGGAGACCCTCCATGGCCAAACTATAAGTGTTGTTACCCTTTACCCGTCGTATTAAAAAAAAAAAAAAAACACAAAACCCGTGTTTATTAATTATTTAATTTGTGTAAAAGGCCCTCATTGGCCAAACTATAAGTGTTATTACCCTTACCCATCATGTTATCTCGAGAGAGAGGAAAAAAAAAAAAAAAACCCGTGTTTGTCAATTATTTAATTTGTGTAAAACCCCCCCCCCCCCAAAAAAAAAAGGGGGGAGGGGAAAAGGAAAGGGGGAAAGGAAAAACACAGGAAAACCACAAGCCCACCCCCTCCAAACCCTCCCCTACATATTGGGCCAGGGAACTAATTCCAATATTCCTTTTATTCATTTTTTTTTTTTTTCATAGGTCAGTATCTTTATTTTACATATTTACAAGGGCTGTACCTCCACCTCCTTCTCATTTTAATCATCTCCGTCTTCTTTTTTCATCTCAACTAAACATTCCTTCCAGCCTGCCCATTTCTTTTCAAATTTCCTTTGTTGGCCCTTTACCATATGAACCCATCTTTCTGCTTCCATTATTAAGCTCACTTCCTTTCTCCAATCTAATATTGAGGGACCCTGTATCTGTTTCCAAAATTTCGGTATGATTTTTTTTCGCTGCGTTTAATAGGTGGGGTGTTATGCCCTCCCGATACTTTCTATTAGAGCCCGGCATCCCATGGAACAAATAATGTAGTGGTTGAAATTCCAGGTGTCCCACCGTCAATTTCTTGATCCATGGAGACACCGACTCCCAGAATCTTTTAATTACTGGGCATGTCCACCACAGATGGAGAAATGTGCCTTTCTGACCACATCCCCTCCAGCATCTATCACTTATGGTTGGAAACATTTGTGCCAATTTGACTGGGGTCCTATACCATCTTGACAGGAACTTGTACGCCATCTCTTGTACCTTTTGAGCTGATGGATGAGGAATGTGTTAGTGTAATCATCCTTTTAATTTGATTGTTAGTCAGTACCTGTCCCAATTCCTTCTCCCATTCCCTTATATAGTATGGAGTTGTACCTTCCTGTTCCTTAAGTATCCCTTTATACATTTGCGACAGCACGTTCCTGGGACTAGATCTCTGCACACATTGTTTCTCAAATATGGTGAGAGAGTTCATAGGTCTTATTGATGATTTGCTTTTATTAAAAAAACTCACTATTTGATTGTATTTCCACTCTGCCATATGCACTGTCCTATATCTAGACACCATCTCTGTCAGAGATAACAAAACTCCATCCGGAGCAAACCTGCCACAGGTGGAATCTCCACCTCCACCCCAGGCCCCCAGATACCCCATCTCCTCCCCCGGGGGGAACCAGGTGAATCCCTCCAGAGGAGCCAGAGGTGATATCCAGGGGGCGTAATCCCCATTCTTATTCAACTTGTCCCAAACTTCCAATGTGTTCTGGGTTAATGGTGACACCCATTGAGACAACCCTCTTGACGGGCTCTGAATCCAAGGTGCTCCTGCTAAATTCCTCCCTGCCATTGCATTTTCTACTTGAACCCAAAGTTTTTTATGAGTATCATGGTGCCAGTTCAAAATCCGGACTAGACTCATAGCCTTATAATATAAGGCTATATCCGGTATTCCCAATCCCCCCTCGGCCCTATTTCTTCTCATAAGGTCGTGGGCTAATCTGGGTCTTTTATCGTTCCATACAAACGCCACAAACATCCTACGCACTTGTCTGAAAAAGGACCCCGGTACCTTAATTGGTATTGTGTACAACATATAAATTAATCTAGGAAGTATACTCATTTTTATGGCATTAATCCTCCCAAACCAAGTTAGATATTGGCCTTTCCATTTTTTAAACTCTTCCGCTATCTCCGTCAATAATATGCCATAGTTGACTTCATATAGTCTTTTCATATCAACACTAATACGTACCCCCAAATACGTCAGGGACTCTCTCTCCCAGGCAAATGCATACGTATGTCGCAACGTCATCTCCAGTCTCGTTGGGACATGGATAGGAAGGATAATTGACTTTCCCAGATTGATTTTAAAATTCGATAAGGTGCCGACTTTTGTACCTCCAGCATAAGTGCAGCTAACGATGTCTGGGGGGACGAGAGAAAAAAGAGTAGGTCATCAGCATATGCTGCGACCTTATGTTCCACCTGTCCTATTTGTGTCCCACTTATCTCTCTGTTATTTCTGATTTTACGTAAGAATGGCTCTAATATTATTGCAAATATTAAGGGTGATAATGGGCAACCTTGTCTCGTACCATTTCGGATACTAAAGCTTTCTGACAACGTTCCGTTTACTTTAATTCTTGCTTTAGGGCCCGCATACATCGACATTATCCATCCCATCATCCGCTCCCCCAGGCCTATCCCCTTCAATATTTCTCTCATAAAGCCCCAATTCACCCTGTCAAAGGCCTTTTCGCCATCCATTGACAGAATGATCCTTGGGGCCCTATCTGGACCAGACTGCATCCAGTGGAGGACATTAAGCGCCCGAATAGTGTTATCTCTCGCCTCACGCCCTTCCATGAACCCAGTCTGGTCCAGATATATCATCCCCCCTATGTGTCCCTGGAGCCTCAGAGCCAAGATCTTTGCTAACAATTTAGTATCCGAATTAAGAAGGGAAATAGGCCTGTAGTTTGCGCAATTCTGGGGATCTTTTCCTCCTTTTGGCAATACTCTTATATGCGCCAGAAGGGCTTCTGGTGGTAGTGGGTTAGATGCATTAATTGAATTGAAGTATTTACACAGTGGTACTCTTAATACTGGAAGGAATTTTTTATAGTATATATTAGTCAACCTGTCTGGGCCTGGGCTTTTCCCTAATGGCAATGTTGCTATTACCCTTTCCAGCTCCTCTACCGTGATTGGGCACTCTAACTCTTCTATAGTTGTTTTAGACAGCCTAGGCATTGATGCTTCATTGATGTAATCCTGTATCTCTTTTCTCTCGGGGCTTTCATTATCTACTTCGGAAATATTGTATAATGCCTCATAAAATGTACTAAATTCTGCAGCTCTGGCTTTCGTTCCAACTACCTTCTTACCTCTAACCAGTAAACTATGGACGTGTCTGGATTCCTGTTGCTTTTTAAGCTGTTTAGCTAGTAGCCGCCCGCACTTATTACCCTGTTCATATGCCCTATTTGCGAAGAACCTAATTTTATTTCTAACTTTTTGTTCTAAGCACTGTGAGAGCTCCGTTCGTAAGGCCTCTAGGCGCCTATTATCTGTAGGGTCAAGCTTCCTCTTGTGCTTCCCCTCCAGTTCACTGATTTTATCTAATAGATCCTTTATCTCTTTTTTCCCTTCTTTTTTTATATACGAGCCATATGCTATTAAATCCCCTCTTATGACAGTTTTATGGGCCTCCCACACCATTTGATCAGACACTTCCCCTGTCTTGCTTATTTCAAAATAATCTTTTATTTTATCTCCTAATTTCTCTACTATTTCTTCCCTATCCAATAGCGACTCGTTCAAACGCCACGTTCGCTCCAGACCCCCCATCTGAATTAGTTGGAACGTTAATGCTATTGGGGCATGATCTGATGTAGTGATGGGGCCAATTGTGCATGAAATGACATTCTCCAGGTGGAACTGGTCCACCAGGAGAAGGTCCAGACACGAATACATGTCGTGTGTTGTTGAATAATAGCTAAAGTCTTTGATTCCTGCATGTGATACCCGCCAACAGTCCACCAGATGTTGAGAGCGTATAAGTTGTTTAATTCGTTTTAGGGCTCTAAATGACAAGGCAGTTCTTCCTGTTGATGTATCCATATTGGGATCCAGCACCAGGTTAAAGTCTCCGCCCATCATCAGACAGCCCTCTCTAAATTGTTCCAATTTCTTAAATATTTTAACAAAAAAATTTACTGACCCTTCATTTGGTGTGTAGATCGTCGCAAATGTATATCGTGCACCATGCAGTGTACCCTTCACAAATAAGAAGCGTCCCTCAGGGTCACTCTGAACTGTCTCCATTTTCCATGGACATGACTTCTTAAAAGACATTGTGACTCCTCTGGCCCTTGCGACTGGGGACACTGCATGGTACCATTGGTTCATAGTACTCTGGGGTAAGCTAGGGATAGAATCACCCTTAAAGTGAGTCTCTTGTAAAAAGACAATGTCCGCTCCATTATGTTGCAGCTCGATCCACAGGCGCTTTCTCTTGTTCGGTGAGCTTAACCCCCTTACGTTATATGAGATGATTTTCAAAGTTGTTGCCATTCTTTAAGTTTCCCTTATAGGCTCCCGGTACCTGCCCCTCATTATTTTCTCCCTGACCTTATTCTTGTTTGTTCCATCATCGCTGACCCTACCTACCCACATATCCCTAGAACAACCCCTATTAAAATTAAAAATTACATTTTTTACTTGTTCCATGTAGAAAACCATACATACCTCATCCCTACACCATGGTACTCCCCCCTGGAGTACCTTTACTAACCCAGGTGGAGGCCTGTGTAGATGTGCGTCCCACAAGCACAGGTCCCCTCCCTTCCCTGCTGTTAGCAGGTTCCTTAAGCCCCTTACTCGGGGTTGACCTACCGACCAAAAAATAGTCTCCATACACCACCACACTCTTTCATCCTCCCCCCTCCCCCCCTCCCCCCAGGATTTATTTATAATTCTCTCCCCATTGGGAGAAAACACAAAAAAAAAAAAAAAAAAAAAAGGAAAAAAGGCAGAGACAAGACCCCCTGCTACTCAGTCCTTTCTTCCACTATCTAGGTCCTCTTCGGGCCAAGTCCCTATTAGTCTTTGCCCTAACTTCTTGCCACTGCTCTGGCCGTTGTAGTGGGGGTCCAATGAGATTTATTCTCCAATCTACAAAGTCCACCATAGGGAGATCCAACTTTTGCACAAAAGATTCTAGATCGTCTTTAGTTCGTAGTGTTGCTGTATTCCCATTTCTAGAAGCTGTCAAGCTAAATGGGTATCCCCAACGATATTTAGTATCTACCGCACGCAGCGCTTCTAACAGGGGTCGCACTGCTCGATGCTGGTACAGGGTCCGCCGTGATATATCGGGGTATAATGCTATGTTCAGTCCTTCAAGCAGAATTGTGGGTTTGGTGCGTGCCATTCTCATTATATTTTCTTTTATTCTATATTTATGCACTTTACAGATAACGTCCCTTGTTGTCTCAGCTTTATTACTCGGGTATAACACCCGATGCGCCCGATCTATTTCTATGTTTTCTGGGGCCTGGTCCCCTAAGATCTGTCTGAATATCTTAATTGTAGTGGGGATTAATTCCACCTTTGGGATTGATTCGGGTATTCCTTTTATACGGATATTCTGTCTTCTGTCCCGGTTCTCATAATCGTCCAGTTGGTCCCTGTACCCATTTAATACATCTTCATGCTTCTTAAGTACTTCCTGAATGTCCGCTACATTGTGCATTATGGCCTCTTGATCGCTTTCTATTTTCTCCACTCTATGCCCCAAACTCCGGAGATCCTCCTTCAGACTTTCAACTGCTTGTAAGCATGACTGTTCCACCACACTAATTGTTGCATATCATTTTTTGTAGGTAGGGCTCTCAATAGATCCCACATATCTTTTTCCCGGTTTCCACCTTGCTCGTTCCACCTCTGGCTCCCATTTCCTCCATCTTGGGGGTTCTGCTGTTTGGGGAGTGAAATATGGTCATAATCGTCATAGTCATGAAGAGATTGTCCAGGGTCTGTATCCAGCCTTGTTTGAGAGCTCTGTATCTCAACTATGCCATTGCTAGGGGTCAGTTCTCCTCCTCTTGTCCTGAATATCATCTCCGTAGCCTGTAAGGCCTCTACTGTCCCCTCATTTACCTCTGTACCTTCAGATGCCTCCTCATCCTGTACAATTAAATCCCCTTTCTTTATAATGGCTGATGAGATTCTTGTTCAGGGGTTTATACACTCTTGTCCCCCAGCCCCTACTTCCTCTCTTATACTCATGGGGCTCCCTCTACCACCCGGGCTAATTTCTTCCACAACTTTCCTCCCCCTTCCTGCAGATGGAGATCCCTTACCGTGCAGTGTGGTGCCGCCTCCTGTTGTTGGGGTGTCCGTTTTCTTTTTCCCTGGAGTCCCGCGTGCTGACCCCTCTGTAGGACCACTGGGTTTCCTTGTATCTTGTCCGCCTGCTTGTCGTTCCCCTCCATCAGCGGCACGAGGGGACATGTAGGCTCTTATACCATCTACTGAACTTCTACCTCGTCCAGCCGGTAGCATAGCGACTTGTCTGCGTGTGGTCATCTCCTCAGCTGTCTACGATGCGACTCCGGACTCCGCTGTTCTCATCAAATTGTAAAGTTGACCTATAAAGGATGTGTAGTATCTCCTGTTACTAACGATTCAGCGATTCAGCTTTCAGCTCTGCTCTGCTGTACATTAGTTAGTTATCAATTCAGCCAGGGAACACGAGGGGGAGTGAGGCACTCACTCATCCACAATTCAGGGGTACAGAAAAAAGGGTGGGGAGTTTCCAGCTGTCAATGGTTCAACAGTTCAGTGTTCAGCCAAGTTTACTATACACAGCTTATTGTAGTGTCAGCCCGGGGTTCCCCTTAATATCCATACCAGATCTGAAGGGCCTGGTATGGAATTTAGGGGGACCCACACGTCTTTTTTTTTTTTTTTAATTTTGGTTCGAGGTTCCCCTGTGGGGAATTCCCATGCCGTTTTTATCAATGAACTTCTATGTGTATTGTCGGACCGGCAATGCATTAATAGCCGCGAGTAGTTTTAACCACTTCAATACCCGGCCATAGTCAAATGACGTCCACAGATGGGATCTCCCATCCTGGGTGGGCGTCATATGACGGCCTCGGCTTTCCGCCGCTACTGCGGGCCCCCGGGGGCCCGCAGTAGCGGCGATCGGGGTACCGTTGTGTCCCTCAGGACACAGCCGTTCCCCGATGGGGGTATTGAAGCGGCGGCGGGCGGCGGAGCGTCGGTAACGGCGGATGCAGAGCGGCATTGGGAAGCGTGTATTAGGCGGGTTCCGGTGGAAGAGGAGTGATCAGGGCGGTGATCGGGGCTGAGGCTTTTCCCCTGGAAACAGCTCAGCCCCGATCACTGTAGCCAATGGCATGGCTCTGCATCACATGACCGGCTGTGTCCAATCACAGCCGGTCACTAATGTAAACAAACACACACAGTCAGACAGTAACTGCTGTTGCTGGGCTCTTCTCCTCACACACCGATCCAGTGTGAGGAGAAGCGATCAGCTAACAGTGAGTTACTAATTTCATGTACTACTGTGCCAAGATCGCCCCTCCTAAATGAAGAGTACCTGTCACCTCAGAGTACCTGTCACCTCAGAGTACCTGTCACCTCAGAGTACCTGTCACCTCAGAGTACCTGTCACCTCAGAGTACCTGTCACCTCAGAGTACCTGTCACCTCAGAGTACCTGTCCATCAGGAGTACCCGCCACCTCATCACCTGCCACCAGAGTACCCCCCAACTCATCACCTGCCACCAGAGTACTCGCCGCCTCATCACCTGCCACCAGAGTACTCGCCACCTCATCACCTGCCACCAGAGTACCCGCCACCTCATCACCTGCCACCAGGGTACCCGCCACCTCATCACCTGCCACCAGAGTACCCGCCACCTCATCACCTGTCACCAGAGTACCCACCACCTCATCACCTGCCACCAGAGTACCCGCCACCTCATCACCTGCCACCAGAGTACCCGCCACCTCATCACCTGCCACCAGAGTACCCGCCACCTCATCACCTGCCACCAAAGTACCCGCCACCTCATCACCTGCCACCAGAGTACCCGCCACCTCATCACTTGCCACCAGAGTACATACAGCCAGTCAGCCACTATGTCCAGAAAGATGTACACCCCAGAAGAGGCATACCAGATACTGAGTCTGACCGATGAGAGCAACGGGGAGCTCTCACTGCTCAGTTCACCCATCCACCATATGCCAATTTTTTCATTCGCCGTGTCCAGGACCCGATACGAAATCATAATGCGCTTCTTGCATTTCAATGACAACTCAAAGTGCCCCCCCCCGAAATCACCCAAACTTTGACAAATTATATAAAGTTCGCCCCCTAATTCATTTTTTTCCCAGAAGTTTGCCGAAGTTTATGTCCCTGAAAAAAATATATCTGTGGACGAATCCCTGGTGCATTTCACAGGCCGGCTGGGAATCAAACAATATATCCCCAGTAAGAGGGCGAGGTATGGCTTGAAGCTTAACAAGCTTTGTGAAAGTGCCACCGGTTATGTGTACGCATTCCGCGTGTACGAAGGGAAAGATTCCCAGCTCCAGCCCCCTGTGTGTCCCTCGTACATGGGAATAAGTGGGAAAATTGTTTGGGAGTTGGCATTCCCACTCCTCCAAAAGGGGTACCATATTTATATGGATAATTATTATACGAGTTTTCCCCTTCTCTGCCACCTATATCTCAAACAAACTTTGGCCTGTGGTACAACTAGAAAAAACCGAAAGGGCTTCCCACAGCGTCTTGTCACCACAAACATTCCAAGGGGGGAATCGACAAGCTTGAGGAACTAAGAAGTGTTGGCTGTGAAGTGGAGGGATAGAAAAGACGTGTACGTCATGTCCACCATCCACGATGACACCTCGGTGGAACTTCACAGAAGACGCGGTACCGTTCGCAAGCCTACCTGTATCACTGAGTACAATAAATACATGGGGGGGGGGGTGGATTTAAACGATCAGTTGTTGCAGCCCTATCTTTCAACAAGAAAATCCTTATTCTGGTACAAAAAAGTCGCAATTTACTTTTTTCATTTGGCCCTTTTAAATTCTTTCATAATCTACCAAAAATCCACAGAAACACCCACCACCTTCCTAAAGTTTATTGAAGACATTGTCACTGCCCTGATTTATCAGCAAGAATCCCCCCCAGAAAGCATTCACTCCGATTCTGTCAGCAGACTACATGAGCGCGATTTCCCAGACCATATTCCACCAACAGGATCCGGAAGACGACGCCAAAAAAAATGTCGGGTGTGCACCAAAAGAGGAATTGGGAAAGATACCAGCTTCCATTGTACCGACTGTCCCTCCCAACCTGGCCTTTGCATCGGAGAATGCTTCAGGCGATATCACACTCTGGATAATTATTAGTCCATATTTCTAATACTGCCATTTCCCCGTTTTTAATTTCTGTCTTGAATATTTCCCTTCCTCAACCAACCATATTATTGCCTTCCATGTGAACCGACCCTGGCCTGTTTCTCGACTATGCCTCTGCCTACCGTCTGCATTGTTTTTCCGCCATGTTTTTGCCTTTCACGTGAACTGACCCTGGACTGTATCGACTATGCCTCTGCCTACCGTCTATTTCTGCCTTTTACCTGCACTGACCTCGGCCTGTTGACCATGTTTTTGCCTGCCCCTTGGATTGATCTTTCACCCTGCTACACAGGGGTCTCACATATGTGAGGGGCTCCAGAATAGTGTTCGGAGTTCAGAAAAACAGTTTTTGGTTTTCTGTGTTCCCATAACAGGGTCTGGTAGCCTGGAGGCTTCAAAGCGATTTGGGTGGGAGAAGCCTCTACCCCTGTCCCCATTCTTTCCTGATCGATGCCCTAAGCTTGATGGTACTGCCTGCTCCCTGGACAAATACTCTGGCTGTGCTGACCATACTTCTGCCTGCTGCATGTACTAACTATGGACAGTATTCCTGCCTGCTGCATGGACGATTCTTTGATCCTTTTGCTGCTGCTGACCACATCCCTGCCTGCTATCTGGACTAATGCTTTGGCTGTGCTGACATCTCTACCTGTACTGACTATTCCTGCCTGCTGCCTCTTTTGCTGTCGCTGTCCACGTTCCTGCCTGCTGCCTGGACCGATGCTCTTCTCTGTTGACCACTGCACTACTAAAACTGCAGGTAATCTTTTCTTTACCCTTTACTCAGCAGAATGTATTTTGGTTTGTAATTGGTATGTACAGTACATGCTATGTGTTAGAAATATGAAGGGCCTTCAACAATGTGATAGGTTGGCAGGAATTTGTGTGTAATGTATGCTCCTAGAACAACTGACAGTGCTACTTGGATGTTGGGCCTCTGTATGTGGCCAGACTATGTAAAAGTCTCACACATGTGGTATCGCCATACTCAGGAGGAGTAACAGAATGTATTTTGGGGTGTCATTTTTGCTATGTACATGCTATGTGTTGGAAATATCTTATGAATGGACAACTTTGTGTAAAAAAAAATGCGTTTTCATTTTTTTTCCACAGTTTCCAAAAACTTCGGGAAAAAAATGAAGCATTCAAAAGACTAATTTTGCATCATAGATTATACGTTGGGGTGTTAGCTTTCCAAAATGGGGTCATTTTGTGGGCGTTTCTGTTGTCCTGGTGCTCCAGGGCCTTCAAAATTGTAATAGGTGGTTGAGAAATGAGATGTGTAATTTATGCTCCTAGAATGCCTGGAGCTGCTACTTCAATGTTGGGCCTCTGTATGTGGCCAGGCTGTGTAAAAGTCTCACACATTTGGTATCGCCACACTCAGGAGGAGTAGCAGAATGTATTTTGGGGTGTCATTTTTGCTATGTATATGCTATGTGTTGGAAATATCTTATGAATGGACAACTTTGTGTAAAAAAAAATGCGTTTTCATTTTTTTTCCACAGTTTCCAAAAACTTCGGGAAAAAAATGAACCATTCAAAAGACTAAATATGCCTCATAGATTATACATTGGGGTGTTAGCTTTCCAAAATGGGGTCATTTTGTGGGCGTTTCCATTGTCCTGGTGCTCCAGGGCCTTCAAAAGTGTGATAGGTTGTCATCATATGAGATGTGCAATTTATGCTCGTAAAACGCCTGACGGTGCTAGTTGGATGTTAGACCTCTGTATGTGGCCAGGCTGTGTAAAAGTCTCACACACATGGTATCACTATACTCAGGAGGAGTAGCAGAATGTATTTTGGGGTGTCATTGCAAGTATGCATGTGCTGTGTGAGAGAAATAACTTATGACAATTTTGTGCCAAAAAAAAAAAAAAATTTCCAAGAATTGTGGGAAAAAATTACAACTTCAAAAAGCTCACCATGCCTCTTGCTAAATACCTTGGAATGTCTGCTTTCCAAAAAGGGGTAATTTGGGGGGTATTTGTACTTTCCTGGCTTGTTAGGGCCTCAAGAAATGAGATAGGCCTTCAGTACATCAGGTGTGATCAGATGTGATCATTTTTCAATGATTTGCACCATAGCTTGTAGACTCTCTAACTTTCACAGAGACCAAATAATATACACTAATTTGGGTTATTTTTACTAAAGATATGTAGCAGTATACATTTTGGCCCAAATTTATGAAGAAAAATTACTTATTTGCAAAATTTTACAATAAAAACTAAAAAAAAGTGTTTTTTTTTTTCAAAAATTTCTCTTTTTTCGCTTATATTGCAAAAAATAAAAAACCAGCAGTGATTAAATACCACCAAAAGAAAGCTATGTTTGTGAGAAAAAAATGAAAAAAATTTGGTTTGGGTACAGTGTAGCATGACTGAGTAATTGCCATTTAAAGTGTGAGAGCGCTGAAAGCTAAAATTTGGTCTGGAAAGGAAGGGTGTATAAAAGCCCTGTATTGAAGTGGTTAAATGACTTTTTTTCCTTTGAAATGTCATTTTGCTGTCAGACTGTTCTAAACACAGGAAACATGCGCCCCTTTAATGGCATACTATAGACACCCCCCAGATACGAAATTTAAAGGGATATTACACTTTTATTGTTTCACTTTAAGCATTATTAAAATCACTGCTCCCGAAAAAATGGCAGTTTTTAAAACTTTTTTTGCTTTGATCCATGTCCCCTGGGGCAGGACCCAGGTCCCCAAACACTTTTTATGACAATAACTTGCATATAAGCCTTTAAAATTAGCACTTTTGATTATTCATGTTCGTGTCCCATAGACTTTAACGGTGTTCGCGTGTTCGAACAAATTTTTTGCCTGTTCGCATGTTCTGGTGTGAACCGAACAGGGGAGTGTTTGGCTCATTCCTAGTAGTGGCATTTTGGAGGCGTGGTGGTGGAACAACCTCCAACACTCTGCGCCTTGTCCTGTATCCTTCCCAGCTGCCAGCAGAGTCACCCAATGCACCGTGAAACTTAGGTAATGTCCCTGTCCATGCCTGTTGGACCATGAGTTATTGGTAATATGCACCTTACCGCTGACCGCCCTGTCCAGCAAGGCATGGACATTGCCTTCCACATGCCGGTAGAGAGCCGGAATCGCCTTCCGTGAGAAAAAGTGGCGTTTGGGTACCTGCCACTAGGGATGAGCTTCGAGTTCAAGTCGAACTCATGTTCGACTTGAACATTGGCTGTTCGCAAGCTCGCCGAACACCGAACAATTTGGGGTGTTCGCGGTAAATTCGAATGCCGCGGAACACCCTTTAAAAGTCTATGGGAGAAATCAAAAGTGCTAATTTTAAAGGCTTATATGCAAGTTATTGTCATAAAAAGTGTTTGGGGACCTGGGTCCTGCCCCAGGGGACATGGATCAATGCCAAAAAAAGTTTTAAAAACTGACGTTTTTTCAGGAGCAGTGATTTTAATAATGCTTAAAGTCAAACAATAAAAGTGTAATATCCCTTTAAATTTCGTAGCTGGGGGGTGTCTATAGTATGCCTGTAAAGGGGCGCATGTTTCCCGTGTTTAGAACAGTCTGACAGCAAAATGACATTTCGAAGGAAAAAACTCATTTAAAACTACCCGCGGCTATTAATGAATTGCCGGTCCGACAATACACATAAAAGTTCATTGATAAAAACGGCATGGGAATTCCCCACAGGAAAACCCCGAACCAAAATTAAAAAAAAAAAAAAATGAAGTGGGAGTCCCCCTAGATTCCATACCAGGCCCTTCAGGTCTGGTATGGATATTAAGGGGAACCCCGGCCAAAATTTTTAAAAAAAATGACGTGGGGTTCCCCCTAAATTCCATACCAGACCCTTTAGGTCTGGTATGGATTTTAAGGGGAACCCAGCGCCAAAAAAAAAAAAAACGGCATGGGGTTCCCCCAAAAATCCATACCAGACCCTTATCCGAGCACGCAACCTGGCAGGCCGCAGGAAAAGAGGGGGGGACGAGAGTGCGGCCCCCCCCTCCTGAACCGTACCAGGCCACATGCCCTCAACATTGGGAGGGTGCTTTGGGGTAGCCCCCCAAAACACCTTGTCCCCATGTTGATGAGGACAAGGGCCTCATCCCCACAACCGTGGCCGGTGGTTGTGGGGGTCTGCGGGCGGGGGGCTTATCGGAATCTGGAAGCCCCCTTTAAAAAGGGGACCCCCAGATCCCGCCCCCCCCTGTGTGAAATGGTAAGGGGGTACTTACCCCTACCATTTCACTAAAAAAGTGTTTAAAATAGTTAATGACAAGAGACAGTTTTTGACAATTCCTTTATTTAAATGCTTCTTCTATCTTCCTCCATCTTCTTCTTCTTCTGGTTCTTCTGGTTCTTCCTCCGGTGTTCTCGTCCAGCATCTCCTCCGCGGCGTCTTCTATCTTCTTCTCCTCGGGCCGCTCCGCACCCATGGCATAGGGGGGAGGCTCCCACTCTTCTCTTCATCTTCTTCATCTCTTCTTCCTTCTTCTCTTCTTCATTTCTTCTCCGGGCCGCTCCGCAGCCATGCTGGCATGGGGGGAGGCTCCCGCTCTTCTCTTCTTCTTCTTCTTCATCCTCTTCTCTTCTTCATCTTCTTCATCTTCATCTTCTCTTCTTAATTTTCCTCTCCGGGCCGCTCCGCACCCATGCTGGCATGGAGGGAGGCTCCCGCTGTGTGAAGGCGTCTCCTCGTCTGACGGTTCTTAAATAACGGGGGGCAGGGCCACCCGGTGACCCCGCCCCCCTATGACGCACGGGACATGACGGGACTTCCCTGTGGCATTCCCCGTGACGTCACAGGGAAGTCCCGTCAAGTCACCGTGCGTCAGAGGGGGGCGGGGTCACCGGGTGGCCCTGCCCCCCGTTATTTAAGAACCGTCAGACGAGGAGACGCCTTCACACAGCGGGAGCCTCCCTCCATGCCAGCATGGGTGCGGAGCGGCCCGGAGAGGAAAATTAAGAAGAGAAGATGAAGATGAAGAAGATGAAGAAGATGAAGAAGATGAAGAAGATGAAGAAGATGAAGAAGATGAAGAAGATGAAGAAGATGAAGAAGATGAAGAAGAAGAAGAGAAGAGCGGGAGCCTCCCCCCATGCCATGGGTGCGGAGCGGCCCGAGGAGAAGAAGATAGAAGACACCGCGGAGGAGATGCTGGACGAGAACGCCGGAGGAAGAACCAGAAGAGCCAGAAGAACCAGAAGAAGAAGAAGATGAAGGAAGATAGAAGAAGCATTTAAATAAAGGAATTGTCAAAAACTGTCTCTTGTCATTTTTAACTATTTTGACACTTTTTTAGTGAAATGGTAGGGGTAAGTACCCCCTTACCATTTCACACAGGGGGGGGCCGGGATCTGGGGGTCCCCTTGTTAAAGGGGGCTTCCAGATTCCGATAAGCCCCCCGCCCGCAGACCCCCACACCCACCGGCCACGGTTGTGGGGATGAGGCCCTTGTCCTCATCAACATGGGGACAAGGTGTTTTGGGGGGCTACCCCAAAGCACCCTCCCAATGTTGAGGGCATGTGGCCTGGTACGGTTCAGGAGGGGGGGGCCGCACTCTCGTCCCCCCCTCTTTTCCTGCGGCCTGCCAGGTTGCGTGCTCGGATAAGGGTCTGGTATGGATTTTTGGGGGAACCCCATGCCGTTTTTTTTTTTTTTTTTTTTTTTTGGCGCTGGGTTCCCCTTAAAATCCATACCAGATCTAAAGGGTCTGGTATGGAATTTAGGGGGAACCCCACGTCATTTTTTTTTTAAATTTTGGCCGGGGTTCCCCTTAATATCCATACCAGACCTGAAGGGCCTGGTATGGAATCTAGGGGGACTCCCACTTCATTTTTTTTTTTTTTTAATTTTGGTTCGGGGTTTCCCTGTGGGGAATTCCCATGCCGTTTTTATCAATGAACTTCTATGTGTATTGTCGGCAATGCAATAGCCGCGGGTAGTTTTAAATGGCTTTTTTTCCTTCGAAATGTCATTTTGCTGTCAGGCTGTTCTAAACACGGGAAACATGCGCCCCTTTACAGGCATACTATAGACACCCCCCAGGTATGAAATTTAAAGGGATATTACACTTTTATTGTTTGACTTTAAGCATTATTAAAATCACTGCTCCTGAAAAAATGGCCGTTTTTAAAACTTTTTTTTGCATTGATCCATGTCCCCTGGGGCAGGACCCAGGTCCCCAAACACTTTTATTGACAATAACTTGCATATTAGCCTTTAAAATTAGCACTTTTGATTA